>CM040244.1:272181139-272683532 GCA_022545495.1 Chrysanthemum lavandulifolium
CTTTAAGAAAACGTACTATAGCGAACTACTTTGGAGAAAGGTGAAAAGACACGTCCAACTAGCGTTCGAGAAACTTCGATAAAATGCCTAATACTTTAGAAGAAACACCATCTTGCAAAAAGCAACCAGACCCAATATGGTAGCAACTTACACATGGTCGATCATATCTTATTCATTTAATTATTAACTTGACGTTAATCACTCTCAAAACAACTTGGATCATATCAAGGTAGCATAAGAGAGTAAATTTTCTTAGGAAGAGAAAAAGGGACCGTATGTTCATTCAAGAAAATTTTCTTAGCAAAATATGTTCATACAAACCGTATGTTCTTTTGTTATGAACAATAAAACAAAATGTTGTTCCAATGACTTGTAAGATCTGAAAACGTCTATATGCCGTTTAAGCTTCAAACGCTGCAAATAGTAAACTTGGAGGTGATATTAACGGTACTCTAACATTTAACTTTCAATTTGCTAACAATAGTTCGAAAAAATGTGATTAAGGTTATCGTATTCACGATGATAAGTAAAATCGGACTAACTATTTTACCAAGGAAACCTTTAAAAAAAATCTCTAACACATTTAAATAAGCAAATCAGGTGTTTTGATAGCAAATGTCACTTTGTAGTATTCCTGGCATACCTGACCTAGATTAGCAAAAATTAGGTCAGATGAGTAAGATTTTCATCATCATGAGTAGAACCAAGTAAGATAAAAAACACATAATAAGTCATTTAGGTTTTTCTTGTTGAATTATGAGTGGGTCAAATGGGACATGAAAAGGGTTAGAATGGTTGTCCGAATATTAATACTTTCCGACGACATCGTGGCACCAATCGACAACTACCATCGCAAAACTTATCAAAAACTCGATTAAACCAAATAATAACTTGCAGTCAATTTAACTTATTTATAGTTTTTGGTACTAAAATAAATCAATTCGTTTTGACACTTAAAATATCGAACATTCAAAAAATGATTTTTAAATTCACGTGAAATGAATGCAAAAATACTGGGTTGACCTGACCCACCCGTTTGATCCACGACCCCTTTTGACCCATTTCTAAAAGATGATATGTTTGACCCATGACCCAAACTGACCCGACCCGACCCGTTTGCCATTAGTACTTTGTAGGAGTATATTCATAAAAATATCCACTTTAACATATAGACGACGTTTTAACGGAAACATAGGAAGATAACGAGGCAGGTGACAAAGTGGTGCTGCTCACAAAACCTCCCTGGCTAAGTAATCACTTTTTTGACTTTCAACTTCTATTCATTATAATGAGTGTTTTTTCGTACTCTAGATTTTTTTTGTCTACTATCTTTTGTAAACTATAATATATAGTTTAACGTAATAAAGTTTTATTTTGTTTCATGAATATGTTATTAATTACAAGCTTTTCATTTTTTCCCTCTATTTATAATCTAAAAGTTAGCTGAAGCTATAAATTTCTAAGATCTCTAACGGTACTGGAGCGTCTTAATTTCTTATGCGTCCCACCAAAAATATAAAAACTTTACCAATTAATAAAAGTAATAAAACAATTGTAAAACAATTAATAAGTAATAGTAAAACAATTGTAGTTTATGAATGTTTCAGATTTTATCATTTAATTTTGGTTACATGCTATAAAAGTAAGACACAACAACATTCGGCCCATTTGGTGAGGATATGTATTCCTCACCAAATGTTCCGTTGGAAATTTATATCAGTTTCTTCCCCGTGAAAGTCTAAAACTTGGTTTTTTTGTCATTTAGCGACGGCGAGGCATTGGTGTCCTCGCCAAAAGTCTCGTCGCCCGAGTTTTTGTTGCAGTGAGACTTAAGTAACGTAACTAATTTATACTGAAGTAAAATATAATTCAATAAACATCAATCAAGCCACCGGCCAATTTTTTTGAAATTTGTTTAGCTTTATTACTGTATAACTTTAGGTATTAATCTATCCCTTTAAATACGCCTCATTCTCATCCTCCATTTGTTCGTTCAACTTTCATCTTTCTCTCATTGAGCAAGAAAACAAAATCATACCAACCTACAATAAAAATGGAACAAAATACTAAACAAATATTACCAAAAAAAGTATGGAGCATGCTTCGTGTATTCTACTACATGGTACGTAAAGGCCTATGCAAGAACAAGTTATGGCTAGACCTCAACCTGATGATGAAACGTGCCAAAATCGCGGGCAAGTCTTTACAAAACCTTATATTTCATCACCATCATAATTGGGCCGCGTTCACTGTCCACCACCCGACACACCACCTCGCGTTCGCCAGCTCACCTCCAGCTGGCGAATACGAGTTTAGTTGCACTACTAGCCCTAGCAAGACCAAAAACCCTAATTTCTCTATATTTCCATTTCACAAAAAGCAACATGCAAACAAGCAAGAAAACGAGGTTTTCGACGTTGTGGCTTTTAATGCAGCTGTGCTAAAGGCTATGGAGATGATTCATAGTGATCAGAATGTGTCGCCTGCACTCCCAGGGTTTGGGAGGAGTCCAATGGTTAGACAACTTAGGGTTACGGACTCTCCGTTTCCCTTGAGTAACATGGACGAGGATAGCTACGTGGACGATGCTGCTGAGGAGTTTATAAACCGATTTTATAACGATTTAAGGCGTCAGAAGCAGATTTGCTACGGCGAAACAGTTGTCTTATGATTGAAGATGATAAGAAGATGGAAAAGATGAAAATATTGATCTTTGCTTATATGAAAATTTGGTGTCATCGATGATCACCAATGTATTATGGTTGTTGCTTTTTCTTTTAGTAAAGTGAGTTATGTTTCTAATATCTGGAGTGTGAATAGATTTATCAAAAACAATCGAAAGTACGTGTATTTGGATAGAATAATGGTGTGGGAACCAGGGATGACAAAAAAAATTCGCTGGGAAATCTGAAACTCGAACTAATTAGGACGGGGACGGGACATGCTAATCGGGTTACAGGCCCGGTTTGGGGCTTAAATGGGTTTTTTAATCCGTTCATATTACTTATTCGGCCTAGATTTTTTTGATACATATTCAAATGAAATAATAATCTAAAATAAAAATTGGGACAGATGAAATAAGCAATAATTAGTAAAGCATTATGATGTTTCTTTCTATCAATCAAACTTTAGTTATTTTTGGTCCATTTATGACTCATCTTAATTGGTCTACAATCACGTAATGTATATAAGGACATATTTTATGAAATTTAATTTTTCAAGCATTTCAAATTAGGCTACGTTCTAACAAACAGCTAGAAAGCAAGCAATTTACAAAATACATAGTTCACGAACTAGGAACATAACATGCGTCTATGCGACGAGAAAGCCATAAAGTCCGATCAAGAGAATTTTTTTGCACCTATTGTTTAACCAACAAAAACAAAGATATTGTAGTTTGATGAAGATATTTTCTACTGAGCACCTTTTAGCCGAAAAGATCTTCTCATTTCTTGCATTCTAAATCAACCAAGATGAAGAGAATATGACGAATTCAAAACTTGAAAGTTGATGAGCTTGAAATAAAATCTTCTTTTCCAAGCTAAGGTTTCTGATGAAATCAGTAATCTTCAAAAAAGAAAAACCCGTCTTGAATTCAAAACCCTGCCACCAAAACAATATTTTTCAAAAGGTGAGATACCAAATCACATTTCCCCAAAATATGATCAACTGTCTCAGGTTGATTGTCACAAATGAGACATATGATCGAAGGTATGTCAATACCTTTGAGGTCCAACTCCACTCTAGTTGGGATACGATATCTCTCTCGACACGCCAAACAAAAATTGAGACTTTCGGGAGAATGAGATATGACCATCTAGTCAGACGACCAATCGAGACAATCTCACATTTATCAATAGCAACCCGCACTGATTTAACAGAAAACACGTTCAAGTTACTTAACAAGAAATTCCAACCGTCTTCCCCTGTACCATGACAAAAGTTACAAAGTAGATCCATTAGCTCATTGAATTATTCCAACTCCCTGCCACTTCTGATGGGCCCGATGCAAAGCCCATCAGAAATGTACGCGTAATTGTATTTATTTGATATTTGTTATGTAGTCATGGAAACGCCTGACAATATAAGAATTGTTCAAGTTACTTGGTTTTAGAGGACTTATTAACTTTAAAAGGGTCGGTTCTTACATTTAACATCGTCAACCAAAAATAAAAATAAAAAATTAAAGAGGAACAATTAAAGTTGTAAACAAGCCGAATCGAATCGAATTACGACAGAGCTCGACTCGGCAATATTATGTTCGAATCGGTAGCTCGACGAAATCCCACGAGGGAAGCTCAACGGCTCACGAAAGTTTGAATTCATCTCAAGATCGATTCGAAAAGCTAGATAATTTTATAATGATGTGTTTTTTCAACCACTTAAATTTGAAATAATAAATTAAAATTTGAATTCGGCTTGAGGGCCTAGAAAGCTCAACACCTTCATAAAAAAAAAATACTATTAGTGTATTTCTATACAAGCCCTTAAAATATACATAATATAAAGAGACGGAGCTAGAAATTTGTGTTTGGGGGGGGGGCTCAAATTTTTTTTCGGTTGTAATATACAAATTTTTGTTTTAGAAGTTAGATTGAAGTTTGAATCGTTTGACATACAGATCCCTTGATATTTTTCTATTAGTAGCATAGAATTACTAGATTAGTTGAGAAAATGAACAAAATGAGCAAAGGTTGGCGTAAATGATGACGAATATGGCTTAATCATAGTACATACTAATGTAATGGCTTTTCTTTAAAAGATGTTTAATCATAACATTTTAAACATAACTGAAATGATAAATTAGAAGTTAGAAGGGTTAAAAGTGAACTTCTTAATATGTACAGGCTGTACAGGTCATTAAAATATAAAATACACAGTACTTTTTTTTTCCTGGTCATCTTCATCGTAGGACATGAGACCTCAAAACTCCATTGATACAAAAAATTTCATCTTCCTCGTAAAATATAAGGTGGTTCCCGATCTTTACGTCCTAATCTTTCTTATACACACCTTCTAAAAAGCTTTGATCTTTAAGGTAGTTTTAGGGAACCACCGGTCATAGGGTAAGCTCGCCATTGTTGGGGTGGCCGAGCACCTCCCGCCCCCACTAGCTCCGTCCCCGATATTAATATATACATATAAAAAACATATATCTTACTTAAAAGTTAGAAAAACTCGACAATAACTTGAGTCAATCCTATATAAGGATATTAAGCTTGATTCGGTAATTCTTTCAAGCCTGTTTTCTCGATAAAACTCGGCTCAAACAAGTTTCAGTTACTCGACAAAAACTCAACTCGTTTACACACCTATAAACAACTTACATGCATGAAAAGAGGTTTCTCAACATTTCACTCGGTAGAGAAGGCACATTAGTTGGCGGCCGCGAGAGTACAGTTTGAAACACTTTGTCCAAGAACTCGCCCTATAACACATGCAACTGCGGACTCGATACTAGTTTGATCCACCCGATATTTAGAAGCCAGAAACCTGCCTGCCTTGGCTCGAAAGCGCGCATTTTACACTTTGGTTAACACCTCAGCTTATTTCAACCCATATTTCACACCTCCTTGAGCTCCAAAATATCGTGTCTCGTCAAGTTCCACTTGGCCAAAAATATCTGGAGTCAGTGATCGAGTCACAGTTAATTAACATACATATTAATATTTTATGGATGTTCATTTTTCACTTTACATTAATTAAAAGGATGGAAAGTTGATATTCCTAATATTACAAGTAAGCATACTGCTAAGTATCTTAGCTCAAACAATGAAGTACAGTACATACTTTTCTGTTGCGAAAAAAGTTACTAGTAGGCATGCACACCCGATTAAAACCAGATATCTATTTATTTCTGATATTTTTAACTAAAATATTTCACATAAAAACCATTCACATTAGCCAAACTTAATATCGTTGGATTTGCAAAAGTTGATGCTGGACCACCAAATAGATACTTAGCATTACGACTTGCATTAACCAAATAGCACTTTAATTAGAAGAACGTCGTCGTCTTGATCTTAGCTTCTCTATGTCTTGAAGATATCATTTGACAGATTAGGTTCATACCCACACTCCGAAAACTTGTACGTGTTCATGTACCCGTAATTAGTTATCATCAAGTACACGACTTTGTCTAGAAAGCGAACTAGGCCAGCCAACTTTTACGTAAAGATAAAAACAAGTACAAAATGTGCAAGAAACACCGTCTTGCAAAAGGTGATTAGCGAAACCCATCTTAGTCACAACACTTTTTTCCTTAATTAGATATTAATCACCTACAAACACATGTTATATACGGCATGCCAGCATCTGGTTCCCGGAGTATCATACATTGCATGTTTGTAATACTTATGATCATTTAGGTTGTTCGGCTTTTATCTTTTTGATCCACACCTACTCAAATGAACCATAAATAGTTAAATACATTCTTCGAGAATATGCAAGAAGAAACAGTGCTATATGAGGAATATTTACCGAGTGGTAAAAGTTGGTATAAATTTCATTCGGAGTGAGAAAAGATAATAAAGGGACAAAGGAATTCCTTTCCTTCTTGGTTAAACTTGGTACACAAACTTTACAGTTAAAAAGTGAAAAGACAAAGTCCAAAGAGAACTTCGATGAAAGAGTCCAAGGAGAACTAGGACTTATAATTAAGGTGTGTAACTGTGTATATTGTATTTAAAGTGGACGAAGGCCGGATTTATGTAATTTATTTTTTCAGATGTATTGAAATACGTATTATACTTTATTAATTGTCAATATTACTAAAATATTTTTCAAATACTCTTTATTATCGTTAACTTATTTTCCATGTGATTTTACTAAAATACTTTTCAAGAACAATTTCAAATGAGAAAAAATAAGGATATTTTAATCAAAATTAATCGGTTAAACCGGTCAAATTAGCAATATTGACAAGTATTTAAAAATATTTTAAGGATGGAGACAATTAATAAAGTATGTTACGTATTTGTTAAATATGAAAAAATAAATTACGTAAATTCATCCGTCGCCCAAAACAAAACTAACAAATTACGACACTAGTCTTTTAAAAACATGAAGCTGACTTTGATTATTTAAAAACATGAAGCTGACTTTGATTATTGGTAAGAAGCTTATTCATATAACGGCGAGGCAGGTGTTAACGTGCCAGTTTACCAGTGGTCACAAAACCTCACTTGCTAAGTAATCACCTTTTTGACATATTCCTTTAGCTTGTACGCCAAGAAGTTAACTAACTGACACCAAAGTTGTATACTTTGTTACATTTGTAACAACGTTAACAATCCGGAAATCAAAGTTTACTCACTATTGCAATAATTGACAAGTAGTGTTGAGAAAGATATAAATTACATAAAGCTTTTCAAATGCGATCTTGAATGTAAGCACTTGATGATTTCACCATAACATGCTCACCTAAGTACATGTTAAGAAAGATGTATACACTACTTAAATATTTTCAAATAAAAGATTGTAAACACTTGATAATATCGTCTTACTATACCTTACTTACCCTAGTCTTGTTTATACAATCTTCACAAGGTTTGTGTAACGTTGTTACTTTTTTTAAACACAATTATTGCAAGAAAGATACTATAGATGGATCAATCTGTAAACTGATAACAATGTTGGTTTTTACTCTTATCCAAAACATAGAGCTAGCTAAAAGCTGGTTGCTAGGCTTTTTATCCAAAGAGAATGTTAAAGAAGCATATGCAACACAGCTATAAAGAACTTGTTTCCCTTATATGAATCATGGTAAACATAAATCTAATCTCACATGACCATAATCTTATCCAATCCTAACTCTGCCATCAATAATTGCCAATGTAACCCAAAAATAGTTTATGATAATCTTTACTTAAAAAAATAGTTTCTAACAAGTAGGGCTGGATCTATTGGAAAACCCCTTGGCTCTCAACCGAGAGGTCAGGGGTTCGATCCTCACTGCCTACAAAAGGCCGGAGGTCCTTTCTACCTTCGGTAGAGCTGGAAGCAGCCTCTCTACCTTAGGTAGGGGTAAGGTTGTGTACATCTTAACCTCCACCATACAAAAACAAGTAGGGTTGGATCTGTTGGTAAACCCCTTGCCTCTCAACCGAGAGGTCAGGGGTTCGATCCTCACTCCCTACAAAGGTCGGAGGTCCTTTCTACCTTTGGTAGAGGCGAAGCGACCTCTCTACCTTAGGTAGGTGTAAGGCTGTTTACATCTTAACCTCCCCCATACACCGGAAACGGTATTGGGTACCCATAACCCGTGAAAGACGGCATTGGGTGTTACTTTACTTTTTTTTTCTGAGAAGAAAACAAAAGTGATAAAGAGAGAAACAAAAGCGGTGCACACTAAAGTTCCAATGTTGTATATTTTATGTTAACAAAATTTAAATAAGGAAACAACCACCAAGTCACGTTAGCATAACATTAAAGCGCAACCAACGTGTATGATTCTTCCCTTTAAAAACCCTTCTAGCACACACCTCACTTCATCAACAATTTCAAGTCTATCAAGCATCAACTTCTTCATTTGGGGGCGTCTGTTGGGTGTTAATACCACGGGGGGAGATCATCAGGGAAGGGTGTCACAACTGACAAAACAAGAAATGCTAATGTTGAACATAGGATCAATGGCTGCAGGTGCTCGAGTTTTGGTTGTCAGTAGAAGAACGGCAACAACAACACTACAACTGGTGAACCCCGTGTGTACCAACATAGGTGAGAGGATTGCATTGAGTAGGAGAGTTGATAAACACTGGAGGCTAATCAGTTGGGCCGAAATTCAAGGCGGTCAGACACTTGAAATCCCACCTTCTTCAATATAGGACCGATGAAGTAAAACTAAAATTGTGCTCGTTTTTTCCATTATGAAACTGATTCTTGTGGCAGATATACATTGTTTTGAATATCATTTGGTTGAGATATGAAGTGATCTTTGTTTATTTGGTTTTCTCGACTTCCTACATACATTAAGTAAAAAAATTGCAGTACGATTAAGTACGTGTAAAACATGTTCTTATACTAGATTCAGTTCACAAAACTTGTGATCATATTGGTGGAAAACAACTAAAATGCATAAAGTAAGAAAAGACTTTGACCAATGTACCGATTAAGGCCATACTACACAAATGAATCCAGTGTTCGGGCATGTATACATTTATTTTCACCGTGTACTTGCATAGAACCACCCGTCAACTTCATACTCAGTTTCAACTTCTTCTCCAGGCAGTTAAGTTCAACTGTAGTAATAGAAATTTAAGTCAATGGTTCTGGTTTAAACTACAAAAAAGATGTTGACCAGAAATCTAGTCAATGTACCTCAGCATCACCACAGGCAATGAAGTCATAAAGCGTAGATCCAGAATGCCCATTCCCTTAAGAAGATAGTTCCTCCTCGTGAGAATCAAAGTTGCATAATCCCTCTTTCAGATGCATCATCTTTGCCTAATTTTCCTGGGTTCCGTTTTGACCACAAGACATAAATGTCCATTGTAACCATTCAACACACCCTGCAGAAGTCAAATCAAGAACTTTAGTTAAAAATTCCAACACTTTGCTTTCATTAGGATACTGAAACATGATCAAAATGTGCAAAATTCATACATAGTACGACCGTTATATATACAAGATTCACTGGGAGGGGTTGGGTTTTTATAGTAGTTATCTAACTATTGTGTTCCCAGGTCGTATTATGACCATCATTTACCTTCTAAGTGCTTCAATAAGCAAATCTCTTATACATTCAAAACACACTTTAGTATCCAAACTGCATAAGCTCATCCAAACACTAAATTCAAAACTCCTTAATCTAATAGATAATCCAACTATTCGTATCAGATAATTAAATTTAATACACAACGCCAAAAAATCCCAAACTTTTACCAAATTAAATACACTTGTCCATCAAAATCACCATATCCAAATAATTGTTATTGAAACATGAATAGTTAATAGTCAGAATATCTGAATGCCAAAACATACCAATTCTCTAACACCTATCTCTACAAAATCAGGATCAAGGAGCAATTTACTAAACTTTGGAAATGATTAATGATTGCATATATGGTGGACATCATTAATAACATGATAGAAATTGTTAACACAGACCACAAGCACTTAACGTCTCAGATGGAATCAACATAAGATGATCGATATACCCAAAACTATTTAAGATAAAGACAATTAACTTAAGCAAACACCATTCTTATCTCTGATCTTTCTCAGTCACATACATCCTTTATATTTTATATATATATGTGTACTTCTTTTCCTCTCTTCTACCTCTTTCTTCCTTCTTGATAAACACCATTCTTGTCTCCGATCTTTCTCAGTCACCTACATCCTTTATAACCAATGCCTACATTATCTTCAACAACACTACCAAAACCTTCCCAAGGTGGTTCCTTGCATAAATATAAGACAGGTTTCTTACAAGCTAGAGTTTGGCCGGTCAGTGCGCGCACACACACACACATTCACATAATCAAAAAAATGTCTCTCACCACCACCACTCAAGCACCACCACCACCACCACCAGAATCTGAAATCAGCAACGCCGACGGAAGTACAATATTAACCATCGTTGGAGTAGTTCTGTTGGCCATAATCTTTGTGTTAGTCATAGCCTACATCAGATGGTTCCGCCATGCAACAGCAACAGCACAGGCACTAGAACTAGCACCAAGGGGCCTCAGTAAGAGGAAACTGAGGAGAATGAAGATAAAGACCTACTCTCTTGGTGAGGGTGAGGGTGAGGGTAGAGAGTGTGTAATATGCATTAATGTGTTTGTGGAGGGAGAGGAGATACGGGTTTTACCATGCAAATGGTTTGACTCCCACTCTACCTGCCCAACCTATCGCCACATCTTGGCTTAGCTTTTTATTTTTATTACCATTGAAGTCTTTGTAATCCTTTTTATTTTGTAAATAAATACTACGTATAAATTTATATTTTACTCAGTTGTTATTATATATTAGTTGCATTTATTGTACCAATATTTATCAGTTTCATTTATTGTCTAATTTAACATCACGTAGAAGAAATTATCAACAAAAACTTTTATTATTTGTGGTATGCCAAAGCATTTACAACAACTCCTATGTATGCATCCAAAGATTTAATTTTGTATCTTACGTAACAAAACTAAAATCCCATAAAAAAGAAAGACACCAGAATGGTTAAAACATTTGTGTATCACATTTGCCAATATCAATTTAAGTGTAAACCAATTTTTCAAACTTCTACACCACTAGATATTTAGTATTGTTTAGAAAGTACATAAAATTTATTTATGTTATTTTCTATTTAGCTATTACTTCTCAATCCTTTGTGAATTTACATTATAGTATTTATGAAACCATTTGAAGATTAAATCTCAATCCTTAACTTTTGAAAATGTTCCTGCAAGGAAAGGACAGACACAACCAGAACCATTTGAAGATTAAAATCAAGAATGTCTCTCACCACCACTCAACCACCACCACCACCACCAGAATCTCAAGCCACCAACACCACCGGAACCATATTCGTCATCGTTGGAGTAGTTTTGTTCTCCCTCATATTTGGGTTGGCCGTAGCTTACTTCAGATGGTTCCAGCATGCACAGGCACCGACACCAGCACCAGAACTAGCACTAGCACAAAGGGGCCTCAGTAAGAGGAAACTGAAGAAAATGAAGAAAAAGACCTACTCTCTTGGTGAGGGTGAGGGTGATAGAGAGTGTGTCATATTATTAATGTCTTTGAGGAGGGAGAGGAGATCCGGGTTTTACCATGCAGCCACGTGTTTCATGTCACGTGTGTTGACACATGGTTTGACTCCCACTCTTCTTGCCCAACGTGTCGCCACATGTTGGCTTAGTTTTTTAGTATTTTTATTATTAAAGTGTTTGTAATCTTTTTATTTTATAAATAAATACAAAATTATATACTCAGTTGTTGTTATTATATATGCTTTTAATTCAAATATATTAGTTTGCTAAACCCAATATTCATTGAAATAAGAATTCAGTTTTAAGTTTTTGAAAACCGAACTACGCACCAAAAGTTTGGTTTGGTTTTTGGTTTTTTGCACTTCGATTTTTTATTTTTTCGGTTTTCGGATATTCGAAATTTAAGTTGATGGTTTTATGTTAGACCTATTAATTTAGCTAAGTTTTTTAAATTCGGATATCTAAAATTTCGGAAACAGTTTTATATATCTCCCAAATATCCATAATTTTCAGAAAACTTTTATATGAGTTCCAAATCTGACATTTCATAAAACCCAATATTTTATTAAATTTTGATCAATTTTTCGGATGTCCGATATTTTCTGAACATCCAAAACCTAAATCAAGAAATCGTAGACTGTAAGTCGAATATTTTGTTGTATTCTAATAAGATTACAAACAATTCACGTACTTCAACTACAGGTTTTGCTATGCTACCTAACCTCGATCACCACCATCACTCAAATAATCAATTTTTCCGTTACCTCACCACCAAAATCAAAAAAATGTCTCTCACCACCACTCAACCACCACCACCACGACCAGAATCTCAAACAAGTGACACCGACAGAACAATATTAGTCATCATTTTTTTTGCTCTAATATTTGGGTTAGTCGTAGCTTACATCAGATGGATCCGGCATGCAACGACACCAGCACCAGCACTACCACTAGCACCAAGGGGCCTCAATAAGAGGAAACTGAAGAAAGAGACCTACTCTCTTGGTGAGGGTGAGGGTGATAGTGAGTGTGTAATATGTATAAATACCTTTGAGGAGGGAGAGGAGATTCGGGTTTTATATAAAAATGCAGATTAACACTTTTGTTACTATGCCAATTATATCATTTTTATTTTTTTCTGAACAAACCAATTATATCATTTAGGTCAAAGTTAAATTAAATCAAGTACAAAATAAACAACTTGAGAACATTATAAAAGCTACTCTTAGGTGTTGTTTGTTTTCCTTAAAAAAGTCTTAACAACTTTTTAATAGACTAAAGCTCTTAGTCAGTTAGAGCTTTTAGGTGTTGAGTGTGTTTGTTTTTTATTTTTCGTTTAAAGGCAAATAGAGGTAAAAATATCTAAACGGACCAGACATGGAATGAACATCTTAATGCCTCTAGTTAAACTAATAAACATTCAAACGTTTTCTTTAAAAAAAACAAAAAAAAAAATTAAAAAAAAAATAATTATTTAATTCATATTCAGACATTTTCTCCTCAGATTCAGATTAAAATGTGCGAGTCAGATTCAAATTCAGAGTCTCTTAATAAACAAACAGCGCCATGCTATTTTAATAGCAAATTCTTACGTGGCAAGTGATCAAATTAGTTGTAACAACTTTTCATCCGTTTGGTCTACTTATTTAGAATAAGATAACCGACAAAAAATTTACAAAATCGTACCATCAAAAGAAAGAGACATATAGTATTTATTTTTTGGTGTTATGAAAATGAAATGCATATTGCATCCTATTAACACCACTCGTTGAACTCCAGCTAAACTTGACTAAATAAGTAAGCAAAGTTTAGTGGATTTTCTATGGTAAGAGTCTTTATTCGTATTTTTCTATTACAAGTATTATTTTCATTAAAATTTGTCATTTTTAAATACAGCATATAGATGGTAGAGTTTAGGACTTTAACCTTGGCTTGTGTGTATCTACATAGATCTGAACTCTTCTAAGATTTGGGAAGGTGTTTGGAGGACAGTTCATTGGACAGGTATCATGTTATATCCTATCAGTATAACAGTATCATATGCATCTGGGACTTCTTCTAATTGTTTTATGACATCTTAACCTAGTAGCATCTCCACTTTGAAAATAGTTGTTTAAATTTAAGTGTCACAGATCACAAAAAAGTTATCTGATTTCGGTCAAGTACATATTGAGCCATTTTTAATGAAATTATAGTCCTAGAACACTAAGATGTAACCCAAATCAGATTTGGAAACCAATAAAATTCTCTAGTTAGAAACATAAGAAATCAACGAAGATCATCAGTTTGATGGTACTTGGAACCATAAGGACGAACTAGGTTTAAGTGTTTAACTAATGTTTGTTTTAGGAACATTGAGCTGAGATGGAGCTAACTTCTTTTGAAGTTTGTTAGTTTTAGGTTAGTAAGAAGTGTATAGTTGTGATGGAGTAACTTATTAAAACCCCATGAAATAAGCTTATCCAAACACTAAAATGGGCATTTACAGTATGTTAGTGACCCTCTTGGAACCCGTTTAATCTTTTATAAAGAATAGCTATTCTTTTGCACAATAACTACTTTTGACCCGTTGTTTATTGTGGCAATAATGTATGTTCACCGTTTGCAAAAAACTTCTTTTGACCCCTTGCCTATCTTGACCCAACCTCCCATTTTATCAGGCTTAGTCGCTTATTAAACACTCAGACACTACTTCATCAGACTTCCCCGCTCTCCTCTTGCGTACCCATTGAAACTCATACTATAAATGGTCCAGAATAAGTATAAATGAACTAAAGTTTTGTGAAGAGTTTAACAAACTCAATGAATTTGTTATGGAATTTGGAGTAGTAATAAATATAAATTGCGGTTTAGCATGTTAATGTAATGCTGCGTTAATGATGAAGAGTACCTTAACTAATATGTTGTACTATAACACTTAAATATAGGATTAAAACAAATAATTGTGATTAAAACATGAATAGTTAATAGTCTGAATATCTGAATGCCAAAACATACCAATTCTCTAACACCTATCTCTACAAAATCAGGATCAAGGCGCAATTTACTAAACTTTGCAAATGATGTATGATTGCATATATGGTGGACATCATTAATAAAATGATAGAAATTGTTAACACAGACCACAAGCACTTAACGTCTCAGATGGAATGAACATAAGCATAGTATGTAGTAGTATATATAGAGTAAGACTTGATTCCATTCTGTAACTAATTCATAACTTCTTAATACAATTCAATTCATTTTCACACACATTATATTTTCTCTCATTTCTTTATAGCGCGCACACACACACACATAATCAAAAAAATGTCTCTCACCACCACCACTCACCACCACCACCACAACCAGAATCTCAAAGCAGCAACGCCGAAGGAAGTTCAATATTAACCATCGTTGGAGTAGTTCTGTTGGTCATAAGCTTTGGGTTAGTCATAGCCTACATCAGATGGTTCCGCCATGCAACAGCAACAGCACAGGCACTAGAACTACCACCAAGGGGCCTCAGTAAGAGGAAACTGAGGAAAATGAAGATAGAGACCTACTCTCTAGGTGAGGGTGAGGGTGAGGGTGATAGAAGAGAGTGTCTAATATGCATTAATGTGTTTGAGGTGGGAGAAGAGATACGGGTTTTACCATGCAACCACGTGTTTCATGTCACGTGCGTTGACAAATGGTTTGACTCCCACTCTTCCTGCCCAACTTGTCTCCACATGTTAGGCTTAGCTTTTTAGTATTTTTATTATTAAAGTGTTTGTAATCTTTTTATTTTATAGATAAATAAAATTTATATACTCAGTTGTTGTTATTATATATGCTTTCAATTCAAATATATTAGTTTGCTAAACCCAATATTCATTGAAATAAGATGATCTATCTTATCTGTTAATAGTTTAATACATCGTATGATTATTTGTATTAAGAGACCGACATATTTAGTATTAAAATTACGGCGTTAATATTTAAGTTGATTGTTTTATGTTAGACCTATTAATTTAGCTAAGTTCTTTATATTCGGATATCCAAAATTTCGGATAACAGTTTTATATATCCGATTATCCAAATATCCATAATTTTCAGAAAACTTTTATATGAGTTCCAAAACTGACATTTTATAAAACCCAATATTTTATTAAATTTTGATCAATTTTTCGGATATCCGATATTTTCTGAACATCCAAAACCTAAATCAAGAAATCGTAGAATTTAAGTCGAATATTTTGTTGTATTCTAATAAGATTACAAACAGTTCTGATTCTAGATACAAAGGTCCAACAATAATCCGATCTTTTTGTTTGTAATCTTATTAGAATACAACAAAATCTCAAAGCAGCAACACACCATTCACATAATCCATTCAAGATCACCACCATTTACATAATCCAGTCACGATCACCACCATTTACATAATCCATTCACACACACATACACACACACATTTACATAATCAAAAAAATGTCTCTCACCACCACCACTCAACCACCACCACCACCACCAGAATCTTAAAGCAGCAACACCGACAGAAACATATTCATCATCATTGGAGTAGTTCTGTTCGCCCTAATCTTTGGGTTGGGCGTAGCTTACTTCCGATGGTTCCGGCATGCACAGGCATAGGCACAGGCACAAGCACAGGCACAAGAACTACCACCAAGGGGCCTTAGTAAGAGGAAACTGAGGAAAATGAAGATAGAGACCTACTCTGGTGAGGGTGAGGGTGAAGGTGAGGGTGATAGAAGAGAGTGTCTAACATGCATTAATGTGTTTGAGGTGGGAGAGGAGATAGGGTTTTACCATGCAACCACTTGTTTCATGTCACGTGCTTTGACAAATGGTTTGACCCCCACTCTTCCTGCCCAACGTGTCTCCACATGTTAGGCTTAGTTTTTTAGTATTTTTATTATTAAAGTGTTTGTAATCTTTTTATTTTATAAATAAATAAAATTTATATACTCAGTTGTTGTTATTATATATGCTTTCAATTCAAATATGTTAGTTTGCTAAACCCAATATTCATTGAAATAAGATGATCTATCTTATCTGTTAATAGTTTAATACATCGTATGATTATTTGTATTAAGAAACCGACCTATTTAGTATTAAAATTACGGCGTTAATATTTAAGTTGATGGTTTTATGTTAGACCTATTAATTTAGCTAAGTTTTTTAAATTCGAATATCCAAAATTTCGGATAACAGTTTTATATATCCGATTATCCAAATATCCATAATTTTCAGAAAACTTTTATATAAGTTCCAAAACTGACATTTTATAAAACCCAATATTTTATTAAATTTTGATCAATTTTTTGGATATCCGGTATTTTCTGAACATCCAAAACCTAAATCAAGAAATCGTAGAATGTAAGTCGAATATTTTGTTGTATTCTAAGAAGATTACAAACAGTTCTGATTCTAGATACAAAGGTCCAACAATAATCCGATCTTTTTGTTTGTAATCTTATTAGAATACAACAAAATCTCAAAGCAGCAACACACCATTCACATAATCCATTCACGATCACCACCATTCACATAATCCATTCACGATCACCACCATTTACATAATCCATTCACACACACACACACACACACACACATTCACATAATAAAAAAAATGTCTCTCACCACCACCACCACCAGAATCTCAAAGCAGTAACACCGACAGAACCATATTCATCATCATTGGAGTAGTTATGTTCGCCCTAATCTTTGGGTTGGGCGTAGCTTACTTCTGATGGTTCCGGCATGCACAGGCACTAGAACTACCACCAAGGGGCCTCAGTAAGAGGAAACTGAGGAAAATGAAGATAGATACCTACTCTCTTGGTGAGGGTGAGGGTGAGGGTGGGGGTGATAGAAGAGAGCGTCTAATATGCATTAATGTGTTTGAGGTGGGAGAGGAGATACGGGTTTTACCATGCAACCACGTGTTTCATGTCACGTGCGTTGACAAATGGTTTGACTCCCACTCTACCTGCCCAACCTGTCGCCACATCTTGGCTTAGCTTTTTTATTTTTATTACTCTTTGTAATCCTTTTTATTTTGTAAATAAATATAAATTTATATTTTACTCAGTTGTTATTATTTATTAGTTGCATTTATTGTACCAATATTTATCAGTTGCATTATATTTATTGTCTAATTTAACATCACGTAGAAGAAATTATCAACAAAAACTTTTATTATTTGTGGTATGCCAAAGCATTTACAACAACTCCTATGTATGCATCCAAAGAATTAATTTTCAAACTAAAAACCCATAAAAAAGAAAGACACCAAAATGGTTAAAACATTTGTGTATCACATTTGCCAATATCAATTTAAGTGTAAACCAAACTTTCATACTTCTACACCACTAGATATTATTTTTTGAACGGCAAAATTTTATTAAAACTAGCAAGGCGCTAGAAAATTACAGAGAGTAAACCACTAAAGGGTTTTGAATCCAGTTGTTCCATGAGATGGTATGCGAATTACATCTTGAAGAGAACCATCTAAAAGAAAAATCTACCATCTTATCAAATATTAAGCTACGTTTCGGAATCTCATTACCAAAAACGGATTCATTACGAAAGCACCATAAAGACCAAAGACTAGCGGAGCAAATGACTTCGAGGATCTTCTTATGCTTACCAGGCAAAGTGCTATCATCTATCCAAATGAAAAGATCAGACAAACACGAAATATTTGGGATGAAGAGATCCACCCACTTGAAGACCCGAATCCACACTGAGGAAGCTAAAGAACAAGCCCATAGCGTATGGAAAGAAGTTTCAGTTCCAGCATCACATATCGGACAATTCAACGAATTAACCTCGATTCCACGACGGCTGAGGTTCCATCTAGATGGAAGGCGGTCGCGAGAGGCCCTCCAAACAAAAATATTAACCTTCTTCGGGATGATTTGGTTCCAGCGAGTAGAATGACCTTGATCAGGCAAAAATTCCCCATCAAACAAAAAATATACACCACTAGATATTTAGTATTGTTTAGAAAGTACATAAAATTTATTTATGTTATTTTCTATTTAGCTATTACTTCTCAATCCTTTGTGAATATATATTATAGTATTTTTGAAACCATTTGAAGATTAAATCTCAATCCTTAACTTTTGAAAATGTTCCTGCAAGGAAAGGACATACACAATACAGATCATAACTTTAATGCTTATTACACGTTTCATTCCAAATTAATACACCACCCGACTTGAAATGTAATCTGATAAAAATAATCAACTACTATAGAAACACATTTTAAAAATTGGTACAATCATATAAAAAATAATTAATCGATACACTACGACCTTTTATGTGAATATATATTATAGTATTTATGGACCTAATTCTAAATTTAATCTTAAAAGACTCTTTGACTTTTGAGTGTGAGTTAAGAATAAAGATCATCTAATGTTCATTTAAACATTAGAGGTAATGTTATGCTTCTTGTGATTGTACATTGTCATTATTGCAACACATTTATTTTATTTTAATTTGACGGTACAATCACAAGAAGCATAACATTACCTATAATGTTCAAATGAACATTAAAATATCCCTATCCATTAGAATTAAACAAAAGGCACCACTTCTGGAATATCAACAACCTTATTCTTGACTTCACAACTTAAATAACCGCGTTCATGGATCATTCCATCATTTTTTCCAGCAAAAGAAAGGGGAAAAATGTATATATAAACTCACAATATAATATTCATAGGACCACAGCTATTTAGCATTTAGATAAAAATACAGATTAACACTTTTGTTACTATGCCAATTATATCATTTATTTTTTTAGAACAAACCAATTATATCATTTAGGTCAAAGTTAAATTAAATCAAGTACAAAATAAACAACCTGAGAACATTATAAAAGCTGCTCTTAGGTGTTGTTTGTTTTCCTTAAAAAAAGTCTTAACAACTTTTTAATAGACCAAAGCTCTTAGTCAGTTAGAGCTTTTAGGTGTTTGAGTATGTTTGTTTTTTATTTTTCGTTTAGAGGCAAATAGAGATAAAAATATCTAAACGGACCAGACATGGAAGGAACATCTTAATGCCTCTAGTTAAACTAATAAACATTCAAACGTTTTCTTAAAAAAAAACAAATCAGACATTCCCGCCTCAAATTCAGATTAAGATGTGCGAGTCAGATTCAAATTCAGAGTCTCTTAATAAACAAACAACACCATACTATTTTATTAGCAAATTCTTACGTGGCAAGTGATCTAATTAGTTGTAACAACTTTTCATCCGTTTGGTCTACTTATTTTAGAATAAGATAACCGACAAAAAATTTACAAAATCGTACCATCAAAAGAAAGAGACATATAGTATTTACTTTTTGGTGTTATGAAAATGAAGTGCATATTGTATCCTATTAACACCACTCGTTGAACTCCAGCTAAACTTGACTAAATAAGTAAGCAAAGTTTAGTGGATTTTCTATGGTAAGAGTCTTTATTATTTTTCTATTACAAGTATTATTTTCATTAAAATTTGTCATTTTTAAATACAGCATATAGATGGTAGAGTTTAGGACTTTAACCTTGGCTTAGTGTGTATCTACATAGATCTGAACTCACACCAATATCATTCGTAAAAATATTTAAAATCATGTTGCTGGTTATTAACGTTTTATAACAAGAATATCATAATCAATACTGAAGTTCATATCTTTTTATTGGTTAACTAGTTATCGAAAATATATACTTTATATAATAAGAAAAAGGAAATAATATATTATTGGTTAACGTATAATTTTGTATCTTACGTAAGAAACTAAAAACCCATAAAAAAAAGAAAGACACCAAAATGATTAAAACATTTGTGTATTTGCCAATATCAATTTAAGTGTAAACCAAATTTTCAAACTTCTACACGACTAGATATTTAGTATTGTTTAGAAAGTACATAAAATTTAAAATAAATTACATAAATGGTCCTTGTGGTTTGTCAAAATTTTCACCTATCGTCCCTCAAACTTAAAAGTTGCATGAATGGTCCCTCTTGAGGCAAAAGAATAACATGAATGGTCCTTTTGTTAACGGGTGTTAAGTTTATTCCGTTATAATTTACACTTTAGCCCCTGTTGGTTAACGGCTGTTACATCGTTTATCCTATATTGTAACGTCCGTTTATAATTTAAAATTTTCGACTTTAGCTTCGTTTTTTTATCCGTTTTCGTCTGTTTTTATACGTTTTCTTATACGTTTTTTTTCCGTTTTCGTCCGTTTTTATACATTTTTCTTACGTTTTCATCCGCTTTTATATGATTTCATCCGTTTTATACGATTTCATCCGTTTTTATACGTTTTCTTACGTGTTTACCCGTTTTATGTGTTTTCGTCCGTCTTTCTTACGTTTTTGTTCGTTTCTATACGTTTTTGTCCGTTTTTATACGTTTTTTTTACGTTTTCATATGTTTTTATCCATTCTCATATGTTTTTGACCGTTTTCATTCGTTTCTATACGTTTTTATCCATTTTTATACGTTTACTTACGTTTCCATCCATTTCCATATGTTTTTATATGTTTTTGTCAGTTTTTTTATGTTTTGATATGTTTTTACCCGTTTTTATACGTTTTTTCCATCTTCGTCCATTTTATATGTTTTCGTCCTTTTTTTACATTTTGACATGGTTTTATAGGTTTTCATCAGTTTTTATATGTTTTCATAGGTTTTCATACATTTTTATCCGTTTTATATGTTTTTGTTTGTTTTTTTTACTTTTTTTCTGTTTTAATACGTTTTTCGTTTTTATATGTTTTTTTTACGTTTTCATAGATTTTTATCCATTTTCATATGTTTTTTTTTTACTGTTTTCATTCGTTTCTATATATTTTTATTCGTTTTTATACAATTTCTTATGTTTTTTTTTTCCATTTTCATTCATTTTTATTTGTTTTCGTCTATTTTTTATGTATAAAATGAATGAAAACGTATAAAAACAGCTAAAACGTGTGCAAAACGTAAAAAAGCTGGCGAAAACTTATAAAAGCGGATGAAAATGGATGAAAACGTAAGAAATTGTATAAAACGGATGGCGATGTAAAGCGAATGAAAGCGATCAAAAACATATGAAAGCGAATAAAACCTAAGAAAACATTAAAAATATATATAAAAGCGAGCAGCGTGTTAAAGCGAAGAAAAACGTAATAAAAATAGACGAATACATATAAAGCGGATAAACACATAAGAAAACGTATAATACGGATGAAAACGTATAAAAACGGATAAAACATATCAAAACATAAAAAATACTGACGAAAACATATAAAAATGAATGAAAATGGATAAAAACGTAAAAAACCTATAAAGACGGATGATAGCGTATAAAAACATAAGAAAAGGGTGTAAAAACGGACGAAAACGCATAAAAATGGACGAAAATAAATAAAAACGTAAGAAAACGGATGAAAACGTATAAAAATGACGAAAACGGATAAAAACGTATAAAACGGATGAGAACGTATAAAAACGGACAAAAACGTAAGAAAAATGTATAAAAGCGGATGAAAACGTAAGAAAAATGTATAAAACGGACGAAAACGGATAAAAACGTATAAAAACGGATGAAAACGTATAAAAACGGACGGAAACGGATAAAAAAACAAAGGTGAACTCGAAAACTTTAAATTATAAACGGCCGTTACAATAAAGGATTGACGATGCAACAGCCGTTAACCAACAAGGGCTAAAGTGTAAATTATAACGGACTAAACTTAACACCCATTAACAAAAGGACCATTCATGTTATTCTTTTGCCTCGAGAGGGACCATTCATTTAACTTTTAAGTTTGAGGGACGGTAGGTGAAACTTTTGATAAACCACAGGGTCCATTTATATAATTTACTCTAAAATTTATTTATGCTATTTTCTATTTAGCTATTACTTCGAAATCATAATTTATAATCGAGCAGGTAATAAAGGTTTCTTTTTTTTTTTTTTTTTTTTTTTTTTTTAAAGATTTGGTTGCGTTTAGCAATATTGTCTTTCGTCCACACTAGTTGTTTTAATATCTTTTTCCTTCAAAGTTTTTCTTCTTTTCGTTATACCCTTTTCTTTTTATAACCATATGATAACGATTAGCCCATATATGTACATTTACACCTTTTTTTCGTGCGGGTATTAACCAAACTCAATTCAAATCTTTGACACTTGAAAACAACTTAGACATGAAATACAAAGATCTACATGTCAGTATAAAGAACTTGACACACATTTAGTCCCTATTTTGGATGGACCGTTAGTTTTTCCATTAAGTGTTTGCACCGTTAGTTCCTCCGTTAATAATTTTTGCACCGTTAGTCTTATTTTTTCAAATAATAGTTTTCGCTAGTTAGTCCGTCCGTTAATAACAGTTTTCGCCTGCTTTTTAACGTTGTTGTCCGTTTTATCCGTTTTCGTTCGTCTTTTATCCGTTTTCCACCCTTTCTTACGTTTTTCGTTCATTTTTTACGTTTTTATCCACTTTCGTCTGTTTTTATATGTTTTCGTCCGTTTTTATCAATTTTCGACCACTTTTTTACGTTTTGACCGTATTTTCCGTTTTCGTTCATTTTTTATCCGTTTTCGCCCATTTCTTTACGTTTTTCTCCGCTTTCGTCTGTTTCATTCGTTTTTTTAATCCGTTTTCGCACGTTTTTTACGTTTTTATATGTTCTCGTCCGTTTTTTTACATTTTTTGCCCGTTTTTATCCGTTTTCGTCCGTTCTTTTAAGTTTTCTCCCGTTTTTACGTTTTTTCTGTTTTATATCCGTTTTCGACCGTTTTTTATGTTTTCGTCCGTTTTTATCCGTTTTCATTCGTGTTTTATCCCTTTTCGCCCATTTTTTTACGTTGTCCGTTTTCATTCATTTTTTATCCATTTTCGCACGCTTTTTAGGTTTTCGTCCATTTTTTTACGTTTTCGCCCGTTTTTACGTTTTTGTCTGTTATTTGCCGTTATCGTTCGCTTTTTTATCCTTTTTCGCCCATTTTTTTTTAAACTTTTTGTCCGATTTTATCCGTTTTCATTCATTTTGCGCAAGCGAAAGTAACTAACGCCTCCCTTTCTATCGTGGTACCGAAAGGGAAGGTCTTGACTTTCTTGATCCGTTTTCGCCCGTTTTGTTTACGTTTTTCATCCGTTTTTTATGTTTTTATCCGTTTTCGTCTGTTTTTAATATTCCATATGTTTTCATCCCTTTTATTATGTTTTTGTCCATTTTTATCTGTTTTCGTCCATTTTTATATGTTTTCGTCCATTTTTATATGTTTTCGTCCATTTTTTACGTTTTTATCTGTTTTTATACGTTTTCATCTGTTTTTGTCATTTTTTCCCCTTTTTGCCAGTTTTTATCTGGACAAAAACGTAAAAAATAGGGCAAAAACTACCTAAATATGGACGAAAGCATAAAAAACAGACAAAAATGTAAAAAAATGACGAAAACGTAAAAAAAAAGGGCGAAAACTACCTAAGAACGGACAAAAGCGTATAAAAACAGAAAAAAACGTAAAAGGACGAAAACGTATAAAAACAGACGAAAATGTAAAAAAAAGAATGAAAACATATAAAATCGAATGACCACGGATAAAAAACAAACAAAAACATAAAAAAACGGACGAAAACATATAAAAACAAACGAAAATGGATAAAAACGAAAAAAACAGACGCAAAACGTAGAAAAATGGGCGAAAACGGATAAAAACGAACGAAGAAGGATAAAACGGATGAAAAACGTTAAAAAAAACGAGAGAAAACGGATAAAAAAATGAATGAAAACGGATAAAACTGACAAAAAAGTAAAAAACGGGCGAAAACGGATAAAAGCGAACGAAAACGGATAAAACAGACAAAAACGTAAAAAACGGGCGATGAACGTAAAAACGGACGAAAACTGATAAAAACGGACAAAACGTAAGAAAACGGACGAAAACATATGAAAAAGTGTAAAACGTGCGAAAACGGATAAAAAAACGAATGAGAACGGATAAAAAACGAACGAAGACAGAAAAACGGACAAAAACGTAAAGAAAAGGTCGAAAAAGGATAAAAACAGACAAAAACGGATAAAAAACAGACGAAAACATTTAAACACAAATGAAAACGGATAAAAACGTAAAAAGTAGATGAAAAACGTAAAAAAGGGGGGGAACGGATAAAAAACAGACGAAAACGGATAAAAATGTACGAAAACGTAAAAAAATGGCGAAAACTATTATTTGAAAAAATAGGACTAGTGGTGCAAAAATTATTAATAGAGGGACTAACGGTGCAAACATTTAACAAAGAAACTAACGACCAATCCAAAATAGGGACTAATATCTCTGGTGTAATTAAAACGACTTAATGATTAAACATAAAATATGAGCAAACTACAGGGACCAAACGTGTATTTTTTTTTTATTTAATAAAACTGTCAATAAGTTAGGGTGGTCATGTGAATTTAGAGTATAGAGTGGTCCTGATGGATTTAGGTAATTACCTTTTTTGACATATTCCTCTAGCTTGTACGTCAAGAAGTTAACTAACTGACCCCACAAAAGGGGTGAAGTTATTTTGACGGTGACTATAATTTTAGATTAACCCCTTTTTTTTTTTGCATTTTTTATTTTTTATTTTTATAATTTTGTTTATATCAAAAACTATAAACGCGAAAACGCGAACAATAAATATAAAGTTTAATAAATCAAACGCTTAAAACTGGCTAAAAATACTGAACGAAACCGACAAAAGCGTGTTGTCTTAAAAATAGTGAAGACGAAAGGAATATCCCTATGATGTGACTCAAAGGGAGGTTAATAAGTCTGTTACACAAAATGGGACTACTTTTTGATAATATTGACACCAAAGTTGTATACTTTGTTACATTTGTAACAACGATAACAATCCGGAAACCAAAGTTTACTCACTATTGCAATAATAGACAACTAGTGTTGAGAAAGATATAAATTACATAAAGCTTTTCAAATGCGATCTTGAATGTAAGCACTTGATGATTTCACCATACCATGCTCACCTAAGTACATGTTAAGAAAGATGTATATACTACTTAAATATTTTCAAATAAAAGATTGTAAACACTTGATACTATCGTCTTACTATACCTTTGTTGGAATTTTATACTCATAACAATTATACATAAAACAAATAACATCATCAAAGACGCAATGGAAGACAATAGGAATAATATATGTAATTAATTAACCAAACAAGAAAGTGCGTCACTTTTAAAGAATTCAAGTAAGCAGACGATGATGTGATCAAGTAACAAAACCCAAAACCCCAACAAAGGGTTTCACAAAATCGTCCACCCAAAAATCGACCACCAAGAATACAAGCTCAGCGTGTTTGTTCTTCGTTCTTCAGACACAGCGTCTTAATAGCGATTTGATGTGGAAAAATAGTTCCTCGAATCACAAATAAACCAAACACTTGTTTCTTTGAGTTAGACAAAATCGAAAAACCCTTGAGGTTGGGTGTTTCGACCGCCACACAAAGAGGGGAGAGGAGAGGAGAATTAGGTTATTGGTGATCCAAGATTAAGTTATGAATGAATACGAGATTGTATTTATAGTTAACTTAACTTGGTGACCAAGTTTGTGTGGGTTAGGGTTTGTAAACCCCAAACCGATCGACCAAGGTTCCCAAGAGGATTCTAGAACCTTCCGATTTCTAATTTCATTCTTAGTCCTTGTAGTTAATATTTAACGACCGTTAACCAAACCTCGTTAATTATTTAACTATCGTTATGTTTATTTCGTGACTAATAATTAATAACAATAACGTTTTATATATATTAATTATTTACATCAATTCTCATACGTAATGTGTGCAATCCCGAAGTCTCGAGTTCGAATCCGGACATACTATTATTTAAATATCCATAAAACCTTTCAACCTTACTTACCCTAGTCTTGTTTATACAATCTTCACAAGGTTTGTGTAACGTTGTTACTTTTTTTAAACACAATTATTTCAAGAAAGATACTATAGATGGATCAATCTGTAAACTGATAACAATGTTGGTTTTTACTCTTATCCAAATCATAAAGCTGAAAGCTGGTTGCTAGGCTTTTTATCCAAAGAGAATGTTAAAGAAGCATATGCAACACAGCTATAAAGAACTTGTTTCCCTTATATGAATCAAGGTAAACATAAATCTAATCTCACATGACCATAATCTTATCCAATCCTAACTCTGCCATCAATAATTGCCAATGTAACCCAAAAATAGTTTATGAGAAGAAAACAGAAGTAATAAAGGGGAGAAACAAAAGTAGTGCACACTAATGTTCCAATATTATGACTTTAGAACAGTTCACGTCGAATGTAACTATAAAAACTTAGTATACAATGCTATATATTCCACGGGCGTAATGTAGTCAAGTTCCATTTGGCCAAAAATATCTTGAGTCAGTGATCGACTCACAGTTAACATACATATTAATTTTTTATGGATGTTAATTTTACACTTTACATTAATTAAAAGGATGGAAAGTTGATATTTTGCTAATATTATACAGTAATTACAAGTAAGCATACTGCTAAGTGCTAAGTATCTTAGCGCAAACAATGAAGTACAGTACATACTTTTCTGTTGCGAAAAAAGTTACTAGTAGGCATGCACACCCGTTTAAAACCAGATATCCGTTTATTTCTGATTTTTTAAACAACTTTTGAAGTAGTCGTAATTAGTTATTTGTGTTTTCAATCAACATATAACACTCGTACTACTACGTACATTGCATGCCGCCTACGCAATTTTTTGGAACTTTAACCAAAATAATTCACATAAAAACCACTCCCATTAGCAAAACTTAATATCCTTGGATTAGCAAAAGTTGATGTTGGACCACCATATAGATAATTAGCATTACCACTTGCGTGAACCAAATAGCACTTTAGAAGAACGTCGCCGTCTTGATCTTCTCTATGTTTTGAAGATATAATTTGACTAATTAGATTCATACCTACACTCCAAAAACTTGTACGTGTTCATGTACCAGTAATTAGTTGTCATCATCAAGTACACGACTTTGTCTAGAAAGCGAACTAGGCCGGCCAACTTTTACTAATAGATAAAAAAACAAGCACAAATAATGTGCAAGAAACACCTTCCTGCAAAAGGCGATTAACCAAACCCACCTTAGTCACAACACTTTTAAGTTCCTTAATTAGATATTAATCACCTACAAACACATGTTATATACGGCTTGCGAGCATCTGGTTCCTGGAGTATCATACATTGCATGTTTCTAATACTTATGATCATTTAGGTTGTTTGGCTTTTATCTTTTTGATCCACAACTACTCAAATGTACCATAAATAGTTAAATACATTCTTCTAAAATATGCAATAAGAAACAATGCTATATGGCGAACATTTACGGAGTGGTAAAAGTTGGTATAAATTTCATTCAGGGCGAGAAAAGATAATAAAGTGGGCAAGGGATCGGAATTCCTTTCCTTCTTGGTTAGACTTGTTACAAATACTTTACAGTTAAAAAGTGAAAAGAAAAAAGAACTTAGATGAAAGAGTCATGAAGACATAAACACTAATAAATATATAACCGCAAGGTAAATTATAGTACGTGAAATGAAGTTGATCGGCATACATCATTATGTTTACAATGTTAGGTATTTTTTATTTTTATTATTTTTTAAATATTTTTAGTCCTTAAATTGTATAAATTTTACTTTAAATATCTAAAACTTGGTTTACAAGCTTGTATAAAATATAATTTGTTTGTTTTGATAAGAAAAACTGGGTACCACTGTTGCCCATAAAATTTGTTTGGTTTACATGCATGTTATAGCTTATGACTGTGTCTAAGTTATAGAATTGTTATAGAATACAAGCTGACATGACAACGTCTACACAAATTATAGGCGTCAACTGCATCTTGCAGCTTCGTAAGACCAAATTAAAAAATAACGGAGTACCACACTAGTGTTTTAAAAACCTGAATTTGACATATCTTATTAATTTATAATCACTTGTAAATTATTGGTAAGAAGCTTATTGATATAACGGCGGTTTGAGAATAACAAGTCAGGTGTTGATGTGGCAGTTCAGGAGTGGTCACAAAACCTCTCTTGCTAAGAGCATCCACTATGGTGTTTCAAGAATAGGTCTAAAAATTTATGAAGAGGTCAAGATTTTTGACTATAGTGAGGAACCATTTCATCTCATACTGGCGTGAAAGGCCAGGATTTTAGAGGTCAAAGTGTTTATTATCATATTTTGATTTTAATAGCATTAATTTATGTTGAAGAATTTATAAATCTTAAAGCTTTAATCATAGTGGGAATAGGTTCATAGTATGAAAAGTTTTAAGAATTAATGACAATGTAAGAGGTGGCAATTTTATAAACCTTTTAAAAAGGTCCACCATAGTGGATGCCCTAAGTAATCAACTTTTTAACATATTCTTCTTGACTTGTTCGCCTACAACTTAAATCGCCAAGAGGGATTCAATCCTTTATTTTCTACCACGTTACTTTTCTCTCCAAATGATCTTCGTGAGATTAGGTGCCTCAAGATGGCCGACCAGTTCATTTTTTTCTTTAAAAAAAAAAAAAAAACATTTTAACACAAAATAAAATTTCATTAATAATTAAACGTTACATAAATAAAAGCGATCGAAATACATAAATCATAATCCATCTCAACGCCCCGCATGCGAGTCATACTGAGGAGTCGAGACCCACAAATCACTCGAGCGAGCCAAATCTTCTCGCCTACACCATCGTTTTGTTCTCCGATAGCCCGATTGATTTTGGTCCGGCGTTGTTCGTTATCTTACGAACACACCGCCACAATTGTCAAGAACCTCGCGATCTTTCTGCGAGCTGATCTTTCAAAATTTGTCGATCACAACTTTCGCTCGGGAGTAATGTCGTTGCAACTCTTGTAGCTTTCTCTCATTTGTTCCTTCTCCGCCCGCCGGTCAAACAATTCGATCACGCTTATAATAGCGTTTTTGAGCCTCATCGTCGTTATTGCATTGATTTTGAGCGTCACTGCATATCTTCAACGGAATGGGGAACCGCAGTTCATATTAAATCTTGTGTTGGTAAGATTTTGAGTTTGAATTGTGTGAAATAAATTTGTGTATTGAAGTGTGTTTGTATTGTGTGATTTATAAAGGTTAATTTTTTAAACGGTTGCAAAAAACGGTAAAGTTTTTTCAAATTAAACAATACAAGTCGATCGGCCAGACGATCTAATTGCACTACAACAAAAGTGGGCTAATGCTACGGTAGGAATCTGTTGCAACTCCGTTGCAAATGGCCATTTGCAATGGATTTGCAACGGATACCTACCGTAGCGTTAATGCTCCATGGAAATTTAAATTGCAACGGAATTCTAACGGGGGTAAAAATTTTGCAACGGTTTTCCAACCAAGAAAAATCCGTTCTAAATTAGCAACCGTTTTTGCAACGGATCATATTCCAACAATTTTTCTACGATTTTGTTACGGTAGATATTGCACGGGAATTGCAACGGATAATATTGGTACGAGATTGCAACGGAATAAATTTGCTACCGAATTGCAACGGTATAAATTTGCAATGGCATAAAGTAACAATGGATTTTGCAACGGTATAGAATTCGTCACAAAAATGCATTTTTATAATTAAAACAGCATTTAGCGATTTTTTTCGTAATATACAAATATCAAAAACTAAATAATTCAAAACGCACAATTGAAACCCAAATTAATAATTAGACGAACATTCAAATATCACATTACATAGTGTATCAAATACTACCAAACGTACTACTTCTAAACCAAAAGTGAATTATACACGAAGTGTAACAAACATAATCCTAACGAATGCCCCACTTCGTAACAAAATATATGTATAATTCACCAAGTTTACCAAATCCACCGTACAACTTCAAAACAAAATGTGTATGAAACACCAAGTGTACCTTAATCAACAAATGTTTAGGCGGACCTGGGAGTTGTTGCTCCTTCAGTTGTGTCAACGCCTCGGGGAGCCTCTCATTTGTTTCTTTCTTCATTTCTTCCTTAAATGTCTCTAATTTTTCTTCATTAAGCTTTCTTTGTTGTTCTATAGCTTCCGCTAAAAACTCCTTGTCTCTCTCTCGCTTGCTCCAAGTCCTTCACCGATTTTTCTAGCATTTCAACCTAACAAAAAAAAAAAAAAAAAAAAAAAAAAAAAACTTAAACCATTTACAACTCATTTGAATTTATAAATACCTATTGCGGCTCACAAAAGCTTATCATAAATATTAAAGAAGAATTGTGCTTAGGATCAATATTGAAGTGCTTTTCTGTCATGTACTTACAGTAAAGAAATTGAAGTGTTTTAGTAAAACTACTTGTTTGTAATGTACTTACAATAGAGTAAACTAGTAAAGAAGCACTAAAACCTATGCAAGTTGATACATGCATATTTTAAAGAAAATAAACAGTTTAGATCAAGCAATACCAAACAACCTAGAAGTAAAACTAGTTAGTTTCGGAAAAGAAAGGAGAATTGCTATTTGGTTTAGCTATTGATAGCCATATTAAAAAGGAATGATAAGGTAAAAACAGTTTCATTACATTTCAAAACATATAAATTTGTTCATTTCGTCCTCACTAAACAATTTTTTCGTCGTTAAAGACAGAAACTTGTTTGACTCGCTTACTTCACAAATCACAATACCAGATTGTGTTTTGGAACTATAAAGCACTTATAGAACAATCAGTTTATTTTATTGTTGAAGTGGGTGTTTGGAAAAGAAGCTATCAAGAAGTATAAAGCACTTAAATATATATATTATTGTTGCAGTAGGTGTTTGGGAAGGAAGTTATTATTACAATCAGTTACTCCGTATATCAGTAAAATCGTATTCTAATAAGCTTTTTGGTCTTTTTATTTTTAGTTAACTTCAAAAGGAAAAAAACAATTTTGACCCGTTAACCCACTGTAACAGCAACAGTTTTTCAGGTAAAACATACATTTTTTGAGCAATTTTAACCAACAAGTTTGCAGTATATAAAATATGAACCTATATCAACAAGTGTTGGATGTTAACTATATAGTAAAAGTAATCCTATCAGTTGAAGACGTTTTGGAGTATAATCATCATGCTTCACTTCTTTTTCAATTTACACACTCGTAAACTAATAAGCATTGATTTTATAGAATGATAATTTAACTAGGAAGTGATAAGCCCGTAAGTACTGTTACATCAATTTGATAATAGGACACTTGAATTTTATTTGTTAGAACTAATCATATTAACCCATCTCAAACCAATATGACACATTCACCCATTACAACCTATTAGATAATATGTTATGACCCACAAAGCAGTAGTTGACCCATCAGTACTTGCTTTAACAGAACATGGTATAAATTAGGATCGAAATGAACATACCTCACTTGAATATGCTATACTCGAATGATGAGCATAGAAGCTTAGCTATTGATACTTTATCATGATACTTGAAGCTTAGCTATTGGGACTGACCATTATATTATCATACATACCTGTTAAAGATATTCATGTCACAATGGCAATTGTCGAAATAGAGTAGTATCATTCTGTTTTGACATTCAAGTTAGAACACCAATATGACCCATTAACGCGCATTGCAACCTATTACAATCTGTTATGACCCACAACATCACTAGATGAACTATCACAACCCATTATTAACTACTTTAGTAGAATACGATATAATTTACCACCAAATGGAACATACCTCATCCGAAGATGCCATACTTGAATGATGAGCATAGGGGTTGCCATTACTTGGCGTGCTCGATGTACCTGTCAAGGCCAAATCGATGTGGAAGTTTTAACTTTACATTTACCCGATGTTCGCATTGACATGGTGCATCGTAATATGACAACATAGAAATAATTAGTTAATAAAAATATATAATTGAACATGTTATACATAATATAAACATACATACACCTGTTAAACTCCAATAAGCTAATATTACTAAAAATCCTACAACAAACCATTTATAGTGATTTTATTACCAAACCTAACCACCACACTTGCTACAAATACAAAAGAAGCATAAAAACTAAAGATGTTACCACTATTAACCAAAACATAGTCAAAACAATCAGCAATCAAAAGCTAAACATATATAAATATAGTCAAAACAAAAACACCAAAGCTAAACAATATCAGTTTTAGTTGTGTCTTAGTTCTTACTATAACATACATACAACGACATACAAAATTGTTCACTAACATATGAAGATTATAAGATAGAACACACACTAACCTTGAAAATCATCACTTATATTCAGGTCAATGTAAAAGCTTACTCAAAACTAGCAATTATAATCGAAATGGGAACCAAAAACACTAGAATCGTCTATACATAGTCAAAATCAGCCACCTATAGTCAAACTTACATAAACCCTAAATACAAATACCACAAAATTAGAACTAAAAACATAAAAAATAGCCATACAATTGATTATACATAGTCAAATTAGCCACATATAATTTTACCCCAAATCAGAATAACTTAAATCCAAAAAATTGCTTAATTACACATAACTACATAAGTAATTAAGTACAAATAAATAAGAAATTTACCCAACAAAGAGGATGAGTGGTTGCTTCGGGTGATGGCGTAGAGGTGAGTGAGTAGCAGTGATGGACGAGGGGTGTGGTGGTGGCGTAGAGAGGTTGTGAAAGATAGATAAGTGGCAAGATGTAAAATGAGATCTATGTGAGAAATAAGTGGATGGAAAGTGAAGTGAGATTTAGCCTCGTATTTGGACAAAAATTGAAATTTGGGTGGTCAATGTAAGCGGGAAAATGAATGTGAGCGGTAAATGTAAGCGGGTAGTGAAAGAGATTTTTTTTCATCAAAGATAATTTCCAAACTTGTTTTCACATTAGATAATTTCCAAACGAGAAATGATTAGCATGATTAAAACTTGTCTTAAACTTACGCCTAAAACTATATGTAAATCATTTAATGGTCTTAAGTTGGTAGCTCACAAACCAATCAACTAACGCCACGTGTTTAGTAATAAGTTTAGGCGTCATTTAAGACGCCAATCATTTCTCTTTCAAACTTGTTTTCACTAGGGGTGAACGAGTGAAAGCCGACCTCGAATTTCGGCTTTTTAAGTTCAAAACGAGCTCGGTACCATTCGTTTATAGGATTTGCAAAGAAAAGTTAAAACGACTCGACTCGAACGAGCGGCTCGTAATATATCTTTATTAAGCTCGTTAATAAGCTCAAGCTCGGCTCGTATATATGTTTAATACTTCAAATATCATAATGTTGTTTAGGCTCGTTTAGGCTCGCGAGCCTATATGAGTTTTGTATGTAAAGCTCGGGCTCGAGCTCGATTAATAAACGAGCTGCAACTTAGGCTCAAGCTCGTTTAAGCTCAGCTCGTTCGAGCTTTTTGTCGATCCGATCATGAGCTTTTCACGAGCGGCTCGGCTCATTTCCACCCTTAGTTTTCACATTTGTAAATTTTGTAACTTAATTTCAGTTTTACTAATAAATGAGTTTATCGAGTTGACGAATTCGATAAGGTTTACTATTTATTCCGAAACTTATTGGACTATGGAGCTTATCGCTTAGATGTCTCATCATGTTGCATTGAGTCACATATTAGTTGTTTGAGTGCATTCATAGCATCATATTGAGTCGATACACCCACATGAGGATACCAAACAATAGGATTAAATGGTGAAACGAGACATTTTTGGAAATAACGAAATGGAATACATTGGGGTAGATAATGTTGATTTTGGGAATTATATATTAAAATTGGTTTACATTAATAGGTTGTGCCGAGTCGATAGTTGTTGTGTCGTGATTATATGTTATCTTCTGCTAGTGTTTATTAAATGCGTTGCTTGCTTGAGGTGAGTTTCATAGGCCCACTTTTATCTACATTTTAACTAAATTGGGGTGAGAATCATGCTCTTGTTTTGGACCTTTAAAACTATTTGGATTTGCTTATATGCTTGTTGTTTAGATAGACGTGCGGTAGTTGTTGCCTTAGTCTAGGTTAAACCGTTACCTAGCTAAGAATAGACTTCACCTCTACCTAGTCCAGAGTTGGCAATTGTTCTAGATTTTGCCACGACGGTCTTTGGACTAGAGTCGTTGGGCCGAGTGATCCACGGATGCGGGATATGGATTGTGATCCGGTTAGGATCGGTTGTGAACGGTATTTATCTATCTTAGGTCTTACATAGCAAATCAACTCCTACAGGTCCACTATGTTTTTATTGAACTTAAACCTATGAACTCACCACAGTGGTGACCTTTTAGCATGTTTTCTCAGGTATTTAAATGATGTTTGGTATACGTGATCAGTGGAAGCTTGGCAAGAAGGCGGAGTTCAAGGATCATATTTGACTCTGATAAACTTTGGGGACCAATTTTATTAAATCATGTTTTGGGCTTAATATTTATACTTTTGGATTAAATGTTTTGAATACTTAAATTTGGGTTTTGAATGTTAAATGACTATCTTTTTGCTATACTTGTGTGAGATACCAATCAAATAGTAACGCCCCGAAAACTTGATTAAGTCTTCCGATGTACCGAGATTTGGGGGTGTTACACCTTTGCCTCATATAGATAAAGTGGACAACTTTGTCGGCAAGTCACTTGGTCAATACTTATTGGATAAAAGAGGGTTCCACGCCTTACTGTCCATAAGGTAAGGCAGTTCAAGCCAACTATAAATATTAAAGCATTATCCCATTTGAAGATAAGTGATTTCCCCATACTCTTCACTTGCAATTACTCCTTAAACTATGTCTTTACTTACATACATATCATACTATGTTATGTTAAATCCTTTACTTATAAGGTTCCGATTTGATCGTCGGAGGGTGGTTTTCGAGCCTTCGGCCTCAAGACCCCTTCTAACTAGCATCGACACCTCCAGTATTTTTCCAGTTTCTAATCTTCATGTTTCGAATACGTCTTCTCTAATATTCCACATCTCCTACGCGATTATCCATCAAAAACTCGGAACAAGTGTTGCGATGTACACAATCAATTTTGTTCATGATATGGCTTTCCATGTATATTGGTATGTTGAATATTGTTTGTATATGTATGATAGGTAAAACGCGATTATGAGTGGATTGTGATGGTTATGTTGTTTGGTTTCCTTAAGAATGGTAAGGACTCCAAGATAAAATTAAGAATCTAAAGATGGGGTAACACTTAAACAAGCTGAGTGTGTGTATTCACTGTGTGTGAAGAAGTATGTGAAATTATGAAGAAGAAGAAGGTGATCCTTCTATTGTGTGTGATACCTCTTTATTTATAGGGAGATATCTATGGTTTTGGGATAAATCTTATATGGATGATCAACAGTTTTGGGATAAATCTTATGGCCAGACAAGGATAACAAGCATCATTCCTTTCTTGGGCTAGTACGGTTCGTACATAACATGCATGCTCCATATTATGGTCGTGTGTCTCCTATTGTCACGTGTTAGGTACCATACCCTAACTATTGGGTGTTAGTTGGGTGATCGTTGGGAACGTTTGTATATTGGATTGGGCGTGTCCGAGTGTTGACAATGGACCCAAATTTAACGTGTATTTAGTGCACTTGGGTCACTAATATCTATAAGCTATCACAAATCATAGTACCTCAATATTATAGTACATCAAGCAACATAGTACAACTCATTTTCAACCGATGCAAACTCAATTCCTAATGAATTTGCAAAGGATTCGAAATAGAATATTAAAAATAAATTGAAATTAAATTATTATTATTTTTTCATTGCAAATGAGTACAATTTATTTGAAACTTTGCAACAATTTTGCAATGGAAGCGAATAATAGTTTTTCTATATACTTTTCAAAAATTCCGTTGCAAATCCATTACAAATTTCGAATAAACTTTACGAATTTGCAACGGAATATTTAATAGTAATAAGTATAAATCAAATTTGTTTAATTTTTGCAACGGATTTGCAACGGGTTATGTGTCTTTTCTAATCCGTTGCAAATATGTTGCAAACCAGTAGCATATTTGCTACGGGAACTTTTTGTTGCAAATAATTACAATTTATTTGAACTTTTGCAACAATTTTGCAATGGAAGTAAATAATAGTTTCTTTTATATAATTTTAATAATTAGTTGCAAATCCGTTATAAATTTTGAATAAACTTAGCAATTTGCAGCGGAATATTTAATAATAAGTATAAAGAATTTAGTTTAATTTTGCAACGGTTTGCAACGGGTTCCTGTGTCGTTGCTAATCCATTGCAAATATGTTGCAAACCCGTTGCATATTTGCTACGGAAATTTTCCGTTGCAAATTTCCGTAGCATTTGCCCAGTTTTGTAGTAGTGTTGCTTGGCTTTGGTTGGCGATCCAAACTACCACAGCAAGGGGATCGACACAACTCGATCGCCCACATTGCCTCGATCGAGTGTGAATCGCCTCTATTGAGGCTAGCCTAACTAACTCACCCCACTAAATGGGGACTACTTTTTGATAGTGACACCAAAGTTGTATACTTGTTACATTTGCAATTAATCTCAAGCTCCGCCAAAGTTGTATACTTAATCTTAAGCGCCACCAAAGTTTACTCACTATTGCAACAATAGATAACTAAACGAATATTTGCACAAAACGACAGTATATAACAATAAATGATTATACTTGTAACATGCTAAAAAAAATATTTACATAAATCTTTTCAAACACAGGATCAATTGTAAACATTTGATAATATCACCTTACGATACTTACCTAAGTCTTTTTTATACAATGTTCACAAGTTTTGTGTACCATCGTTGCTATTTATTAACACAATTTTTATAAGAAAGATGCTATAAATGTCTACGGATGAATCAATCTGTAAATCGATAACAATGTTTTTTTTTTGAATGGCGATATTATTAAGCTAGCAAGGTTCTAGAAAGAATTACAATGCTACGGAACTAGGAATTTTCATCCAAGAGTTCCAATCCAAGTTAATGTTACAACGGTTTGAACACCAAAAAAAAGAAAGACGAACAATATCATCAAAAAGAAGATCCATGCGCGGCTGCTTACTCCCGAACAAAACTTGATTGCTAAAGTTCCAAATAGCCCACCACACGACATAGCAAGTGCCTTCAAGAATGTCCTTAAGCCTCTTAGATAAACGGATATTATTAAACCAAGTGAGTCAATCTCCATATGAATTAAGATCATGAATCTCTAACTCTCACGGGCAACTTTGAACAAAAGCTGACGAGCTAGATGGCAAGAGAACAAAAGATGCGATGAAGACTCCACGGCGGTACTACAAATAGGGCATAAAATAGAGGTGATATCAACCCCTCTAAGTGAAAGATTAAGTCTTGTTGGCAACTTATCCAAGCAAACTCTCCAAGCAAAATATTAATCTTGATTGGGACTACTTTTATCCATCGCGTGGGGTGTCAAGCTTGGGAAGAAGAGCATTGTCTATAAATATGTGGGTAGATTTAACGAAAACTCTCAGACGACTCAAGGTTCCAAATCCAGCGATCATTAGCTTGCGGAAGAAGAATTTGACTCAAGCTATCTTCAGTTGTCATAGCTGTTCTCTTAACCCTCCTCTCGGTGCTCTTCTAAAGGCGACACTAGAAAGTTCGTTGAGCTTATTAGCAACCGTAACATGAGGATTTAATTCCAACAAGAAAAGTCTATGAAACAAAATCTTGAATGGAACATCATCGAGCTATTGGTCCTCCCAAAGGAGGTATCTTCCCATTTCCACTTTTTCTTTATAAAGAGAAGAGATTGATACCTTTAGAAGCTAGGCCTTTAAACTCACGCACAATATCCATTAATGAGAGCATCTGGGAGGGCGAGAGCTATCAAGAAGACCATGAGGACCATGAATAGCCTTGATAAAGCGAGCCCATAAAGAGTGATTATTAGAGGTGAAACGCCATATCCATTTAAAAAGTAAACCACGATTAAGGCGAAAAAACTTGAAATGCCAAGACCACCATTTTTTTAGAAGCCATAACCTTCTTCCAAGCAATAAGAGCTAACTTCTTTTCGAATTAGTCACCCCATTGAAAAAATTCATGGATTGATTCCATTAAGTTGAGAACTCCCATAGGACATTTGAAGATGGATAAATGATAAAGCGGAAGAGAGCTTAAGACCGATTTTAACAAAGTAAACCGACCTCCAATGGAGAGCGTTTTAAGTTTCCACTTAGATAGCCGAGAGGAAAGTTTATCAATAACGTCGTCCCAAGATCCACGCCTCGACATGATACCACCCACTTTAACACCAAGAAATTTTAAAGGCGCGGAAAACGTCAAACAACCTATAGAGTCCACTGCTAAGACCACTTCGTTATGAGGAATTCCAATACCCATGAGTTTACTTTTATGAAGATTGATTTTGAGACCCGAAGCCAAGAAAAAACACTTGAGCACATTCACTATGGTATTGATATTCGACGTATCCCATTTGCCAACAAACACCACGTCATCTCGCATAAAACAAGTGAGATAGAGACAAACTATTATCAATAGGAATAACTTTATAGATACCTCGTTTTCCACATTCTTGAATGAGAGATGAAGACTTTCCATGATCAAAATAAAGGGTAGCGGAGATAAAGGATCTCCACGCTTCAAGCCTTTGTAAATTGGAACTCCTTAGTCAGACTCATCATATGAGGAATGGACCCTTAGCATTATGGAGACAACCTTGTATCCAACAACGCCATTTGTCTCCAAAACCAAATTTAGCTAACACGTCATCAAGATAATCCCAACGCACCGAATCAAAAGCTTTTCAAAATCAACCTTGAAAACCATTGCTTTATGCTTTTATACTTGCACCAAGAAAGAAGCTCATTAAGAATAAGCGGACCATCAAGAATTTGTCGATTAGATACAAAAGCGATTGACTCTCACTAATAAGACTTGAAATGACAAAACTCAGTCGGTTAGCTAATATTTTAGCAATGATTTTGTACTGCGCCTATTAAACTTATAGGACGAAAGTCTTGAACCACCTGGCATCATGGCATTTAGGAATTAAAGAATTAAGCGAAGAATTACAACGGTGGGAAGATACCGACGAAATGAATTGCTTGACCGCAGCCTACAACATCTTTATCAATGGTGCTCCAAGACCGACGAAAAATTCAAAAGTATACCCATCCAGGTCCGGAGATTTGTTGGTGCCACAATCCCAAACCGCGTTCTTGACCTCATTATCGTTATGTCCCTTTCAAGGTCGATTGTTGATCTAGTGATAAAGTATTGGGAAGCGAGAATCGAGTGAGTCTAGTCGATGTAGGAGCGGCAAATCTATTGGAGAAATGATTTAAGAATTCGTATTTAACATTAGGTGGATCCGCAATCCACTCGCCATCAATGAAAATCCCCCGTATAGCCAATTGAGAACGTTTTTTATTTATGACCCCATGAAAGTATTTAGAATTCTCATCACCTTCAATGGCCCAACGAACTTTAGCTTTTTGCATCATATCCGACGCAACACATCAATTAATATCTTGAAGCTCTTTTAGAAGATTAGACCTTGTAAGTAGTAGCTCGTCATTACACATGCCTTGATCAATAATTTTATCCAAGTCAGTAAGTTGTTTCTGAATAGAAACCTTGGCTTCGATCGAATGAGATTTAACATCAGCACACCATTGTTTAATCGAAGACTTTAGGGCTTGAAGTTTTTTCTTTAAACAAACAATACTATTCGGATCCGAGATAGTCAAGTTGTTCCATGAATCTTCCACCATTTTATCAAACCCTTTCATATTAAACCAAGAATGAAAGAGTCGAAATGGAATGGGTCCATAGTCCACATTCAACTCACGCAAAAGAATAGGACGGTGGTCAGATAGATGTCTGTCATGACATATAGCCGATAAAGAAGGAAAACCCAACAATAAACCTTCCGTAATGAGGAATCGATCCAATTTGCTCATCTTAGAAGCGGATTTATGAGACCAAGTAAAAGAATATCCTTCTAAGGGAAGATCAATTATTCCCGTCGTAGTAATGAAGTTATTAAAAGCATTAGCACTATGTGAATTAAACATGGAACCATACCTTTCGTGTTCCGTACGGACTTCATTAAAGTCGCCCATGAGGATACATTCACCATTCCAAGAAGTAATCAAATGATGAAGAAAGTCCCATAGATCTCTTTTTTCAGAAAGATCTTGAGGTGCATAAACGGATATTAGAAGGAGTTTAGTAGATGTAGCAAGCTTACTCTTATCCATATCATAAAGCTGAAAGCTTGTTGCTAGGCTTTTTATCCAAAGAGAATGTTAAAAAAAATATCATCATTTATCAAAGGATAAGATTGAATTTGGTATCATCTAATGTATACAATATATATAGTACAAGCATATGCATCACAGCTATAAAGAACATTGTTTCCCTTATATGAATCAAGGTAAACATTAATCTAATCTCACATGACCATAATCTTATCCAATCCCAACTCTACCATCAATAATTTCCAATGTAACCCAAAAATAGTTTATGAGAATCTTTACATAAAAAATAGTTTCTGAGAAGAAAACAGAAGTGATAAAGAGAGAAACAAAAGCAGTGCACACTAAAGTTCCAATGTTGTATATTTTAATGTTAACAAAATTTAAATAATGAAACAACCACCAAGTCACGTTAGCATAACATTAAAGCGCAACCAACGTCTATGATTCTTCCCTTTAAATACCCTTCTAGCACACACCTCACTTCATCAACAATTTCAAGTCTATCAAGCATCAACAATCTATTTGTAACACACATAGCTCACGACACCAAAAACCCGAAAGAATGGAACAAAATCAATCGGTTCTAGCCAAGAAAGTTTGGAGCATGGTTCGTGTGACTTACTATATGTTGCGCAAAGGCATATCAAAGCGAAAACTATTGCTGGACCTCAACATGATGGTTAAGCGTGGCAAGATTGCCGGTAAGGCCATGCAAAACCTTATGTTTCACAACCATAAATTCACCACAAAGCACCACTCACACGACTCCAACCACCTCTCATTCCCTTCCCCACAACGTAACGAATACGAGCTCAGCTGCACCAATAGCCCTGCTACTAGTACCAACACATTTTCTTTATTTTCCGCTCACAAAAAACATAAGTACTCCAACAACAAAAAAGTCGAAGATCTTGACATAATGGCTATTAATGCTGTGCTCATGAAGGCTATGGCGTTGATTCAAAGTGATAATGCATCACCCGCACAACCAGGGTTTGGGAGGAGTCCAATTGCTAGGCAACTGAGAGTCACTGACTCTCCGTTTCCATTGAGTAGCGTGGATGATGAGGAAAGTCACGTGGTGGACGAAGCGGCTGAGAAGTTTATAAACCGGTTTTACAATGATTTGCGGAGGCAGAATACTAAGGCATCGTTTGATTCATCTTAAATTAAGGCCAGCGGGCAATGTGTTTCTCATAAACTGATATTACTTCTGTTCTATGTAAGTAAATTAAAATAGACGTAGAATTTACTTATTTTCTCTTAGTTAATTTAGATAGAGCTTGTAAAAGTTATTCGCAATATAGATTGCGGGGTGTACATTTCAAGCTTCTTGTATATAATACACACATTTGCAAAAATAAAACTTATAAATTAAATACACTGTACGATGGCATCTCTATATGCAAAAATAAAACTTATAAGCTTCTTGTATCTAATAGAGGCTTGAAAGAATGACCTAGCTTTTGATAAAAAGTTCCAAGCCTTGTATGTTAAACCGTACCATTCTCTATATGGACTGAGTGTTTCGATGGCATCTCTTTGTTTTACGGAATAAAAGTATCGTTATTATGCAAAATTGCAAATAGATATACATAAATTGTTGATGAACTGAGACCATTTTTCGGCTATATATGGTCACAGATTACGCCTTGGGTGGCATACTAGCATACATGGACGAAGCTTGAACTGTATCTTCAGGTGACCCGAAGTAGCAATGAGTAATTTTAGGGGGGAGCAAATGATAAAATAATTTATTTTTTCAATTGATTTATGAACAAAATACACTAAATAAAAAAAAAATTGGAGGCGAGGCCCACCGTGCCTGTTAATCCTCCGTCCATGCTAGCATACGAACGAACACACACCTCCATCATGATGAATATCTAAATCCTTGTTATTATGATTGCTAGATTCATGAATAAATGATTCATTTCCATCCAATCCATAAGCTTTTTCTTAAACTTGGTATGATTGGTGTTAGGTTCAAGCTTAAGATCTTAAATTGAAACTCATGTTTTCTCTAATGATGCAAAGGCGCTGCTTTGGTAATTAATTAACGTCCGTGCGTTGATTAATGTTTGTATAGTCCGAGGGCGTACCGCAGTTGATCTTTTAGCATTAAGATCCATATTGGATGCGGAAAATGTTGTCGATTGGCTGTTTTAAGAAGAACAATCTTTGTCATAGTGGCTGCTGATTTTTCTTCTAAATAATTAAGATGTATCTTAACGATATTATACGATGCAGACAGCTAAAGTAAGAACCTCGTAATAATTGAAAAATTATAGCTTTCACTTTAACACCACCAGGTTTTGTTTTATTAAAGTGATTTCACTTCATAGCAGATTTGTGGTTCTCCTTTATCAAATGACCATAGTACACATGTATGTACCACTCTCCAGTTCGACCTTTTTATTTATTTGTTTTTTTTGGGTAAAAGGGCCTTAAAACCCCGGTAAATATATCCAAAAATTCAATGAAGTACAATTGACATGGACGTACATCCCATGCCCTCTGCCCGTTACATAGGCGATATGACTCTACATATGTAACTAAGCTAAACAAGCCGCTAAGCGCAGCAACAAACACTAAACTGCTTTAGCAAACAGAATAGAAAACAAATTACATTCAAATTAACAATCTAAATGTAACTAAGTCCAGGTTCAAAGAACCACTTCCATAGTGTGCAGCTCCGTCTTCAATCATCATTAGTTGACGTCCGAGTACAACACTTCAAACTTAACATCCATAATATCATTCGGTTAGATTAGGTATCGAAACCCTAACTTAACACAAACCAGCCGAATCAATTTGTAGGGTAGTCATAAGCGTAGCGGCGGTAGCATCAACCCAACATCCAAATCGATCAATAGCGGACATGAAAATCACTTACCTCCTCATTAACCCACTTCCATTAAACTCCATCGAATATGAACATAAGAACCCAAAAGAGTACCAAGCATTCAATCAAACCCTAACAAGGGTATACGTCCAGAAGATAATCAATTGACAAAATCCTAAAAATTAGGGTTCCGTCTAGTTTAAAGCGCCAATAACAAAAGAATGTAAAAACCAACAAAGGTTTTATAGGCGTTAAGGCTTAATAACCAGAATCGATCCCTTAATAATAGGAAAAAGGGTGGGGAGGAGGCGGCTGTGATCGCCCCCTTTTTTTTTTTTATTTATTTGTTTGAATGCTGAATTGCTGATTGAGTTCTTTTTAGCAGTTATGATTCAGTTAAACACATCATAGATTAGCTAAACACATCATAGATTAGTTATGATTAGTTGAATTCTTGAAAAATATATTTAAATCTAATCAGATACCAATTTACCTACAATGAGTAACATTAAGAATTCAACATAAGGATCACTGATGGACCCCGGATTTTTTAGAAGGTGTTGCACAAAAAATTTCTTATGATTTTAAGTACTAAAGTTGCATCATACGAAATTTACTAGCTAACAGCGAGGGTTGCACGTGTAAAAAAACAAATTTTGGAAACAATTTACACTTTGTGACCTAAAATCGGGTGTAAGCCCATGCCACACCCGGCTCCCAAGTGGGTCCGTCCCTGATAAGGATACCAAGGTTGGAACATTTGTGCTTAAAGATTTTCAGTTTGTTTATAAAGAAAAGTAGATACGAAAATGAAAGAAAGTTTAATATCTTAATAAAATTTCAGAAAAAATTGATATGACGGTAAAGCAAGATCGAATTCCTTTAGATTCTTGGATGATTTCAATTTAGTTGTCTACGTTGGTTATGCATGTCCTAGTCGCCTCTTGCTAGGTGCGGTCATTGCTAAATGAAAAAGTTTTAAGGCAACGAAATACTTTCACAGCCTCATATTTATCAACATCATGATTTTAATTTTATGAATATGGTTTGGCTAATACCTTAGGCCTTTCATCTAGTTGTATGTGAGTTGCTCACCAGTCTCGTTAAAGTCATTTGTGAGATATATTGTGAGATAGGTGGTATAGGGTGTGAAAAATTGCCTTTCAAAAAAAGAAAAAAAAATGGTTTGGCTAATAGGATCCTTTAGACCGATAATTAACATTCAGTACGATGTCTTGTGAAGGTTCGTTATAATATTTTTAGATCTTTTTAATACCAACTAAAGTTTCTTGTGATGCAAGTTTGATTGGAATAGTTTGGTTAGAGAGATATCTCTTTAAGTAGTTATGATCATTTTTTTCTGATGAAACTATTTGAAAAAAGAAAGCTTGATAGTTTATTTTATAAAAATAAATGAAATAAAGAAGAAATAAGTGACACAAGAGCATGTCTCTTTAACTTAGCATCAAAGTACACACTTAACTTCCTGCCTTTAAATAGCCCTCCACACATCCTCCTCATACCACAACATCATAAACAAACATCTTCACTTTATAGTTTATACTACTCTTTCTCAAGCAAACCTCTAAACTAAAACATATATAAAAATGGAACAAAATTTACCACTAGTTGCAAAGAAAGTATGGAGTTTGATACGTGTGACGCTCTTCATGCTAAGAAAAAACATCTCAAAGCGAAAACTATTGCTGGATCTCAACATGTTGATGAAGCGTGGCAAACTAGCGGGAAAAGCCTTACAAAACCTCATGTTCCACCACCATCATAATTGGCCATCTTCCTCCTTTAAGAGTCGCTCACATGATTCCTCCAATTTTACCTTCCCTCCTCCGCAAACTGAAGACTACGAATTTAGCTGCAGCAATAGCCCCGTTTATCCACTCTCTTTATTCTCAAGCCACAAGAAGCACAACTACAAAAAGAATTCACAAAATAGATCCGCAATTAAAGAGGATCATGAAGAAATATATGTGGACGCAGTAATTCTCAAGGCGCTGGAAATGCTGACCAGTGCTACTGCGTCTCCAGCTCTTCCTGGATTCGGGAAGAGCCCAATGGTTAGGCAGTTGAGGATAACGGACTCTCCTTTTCCGTTAAGTAACGGCAAGGAGGATAGCTGTGTGGACGAGGCTGCTGAAAAGTTTATAAGGAAATTCTATAAGGAATTGAGACGGGAGAACTAAATATTGGATGTAAAAATTCAATCTTGAATTTATCAGGGTGGTCAAGTATGCACTATATCTTGTGCTGTGTTTGGTTTTTATTTGCAGCCAGTGTATTTGTTTTTAAAGCTTCTCTGATAATTGTGTGATGTATCAAAGAATTCAAGATATATGTATGTAATTTAGTTATTAGTCTTTCTTACAGAAATAAATATTAAGTACTTTGAAATGTATGTATATTTTTTATCTCTCTTTTATTTACTTGTTAACTTTTACGTTATAATTTTCATTTGAATTAAACATATTTGTTCTTTCATTCAGTATACATGAAAATCTTGAAGCAGTCTATGTACGTGCAAGTACAAATTCCTAACACTTTTTCAAAGATTTAGTATATTTTATATAGTAAAATAATATCCTTAGCATCAAATCTGCATCAGGATCCATCTCTAGATATTGAATGGATACTTAATCTGTTTAATTACTCAAGGGAACTTTTTTAGCTTGTATATCTTAAAGGCCTTGGTGAAAGATATTGGCTCTAAAGATATGTTAAAAGAAACAAACTAAGAATCTATCATAGGATGTTCTTAATTTGTAGAAATAATCGAAATTTTTATGACTTTAGAACAGTTCACGTCGAATGTAACTATAAAAACTTAGTATAATATACATCCAAAAATGTTTTTAAAATATTGTACATTATGCATTCAATTATTGCACTTTGGGTATATATGAAATTAATCATGAAATTAGGGTGTTATATGAAAATAATTTGTATATTAATATTGCCCAAAATGTAGTTGTAATGTATTTTTCTCTGTGGGTTGTTTCTATAATTTATTCAAGAAGTGCTCAATATTATAGTTTTTTTACTTGATTAGGCGTTCAAGTCCGTTTTTTGAACTACATTAACACAAAAAGAATTTCTGTGATGAATCACTTAGTTGAATCCTTTTAAGTTGAATACTGAAACCTTGTATGAATGACTTACGGATTGAATTCTATGAAATTACTCCATCTGTCTCAAAATATAAGTACATTTTGACTATTTCGAAGTCTTTTTATTTCAACTTTGACATTAATTATTTTTTTCATGTTATATAATACTTGATGCAAAATATATAAATGGACTTGTGTTTTAAATGCAGTTTCATTGGTATACCTTTCATCAAGTATTTTATAACATGAAAAATAGAAAATGGAATTATAATTTGGGACAGAAGGAGTATATATAATTTGTTTCAGCATTGTTGTTATGTGTTACGAGCTAGATGTCGAAGCATGAACTTTAATTTCATATAAATGTTGCATAAACATGTTTAGAAGAACGTAGTCGTCTTGATCTTCTCTATGTCTTGAAGATATCATTTGACTGATTAGGTTCATACCCACACTCCAAAAACTTGTACGTGTTCATGTACCCGTAACTAGTTATCATCATCAAGTACACCACTTTGTCCAGAAAGCAAACAAGGCCGGCCATCTTTTGCCAAAAGATAAAAACACAAGTACAAATATGTGCAAGAAACACCGTCTTGCAAAAGGCGATTAACCAAACCCATCTTAGTCACAACACTTTTTTCCTTAATTAGATATTAATCACCTACAAACACATGTTATATACGGATTACCAGCATCTGGTTCCCGGAGTATCATACATTGCATGTTTCTAATACTTATGATTGGGTTGTTTGGCTTTTATCATTTTGATCCACAACTACTCAAATGTACCATAAATAGTTAAATACATTCTTCTAAAATATGCAAGAAAAAACAATGCTATGTAGCAAAAATTTACTGAGTGGTAAAAGTAAAAAGTTGGTACAAATTTCATTCGGGGTGAGAAAATATAATAAAGTGAGCAAAGGGAATTCCTTTCCTTCTTGGTTAGGATGGCGCACAAACTTTACAGTTAAAAAGTGAAAAGACAAAGTCCAAGGAGAACTTCGATGAAAGAGACATGGAGATATAAACAATAATAAATATATATTCGCAAGGTAAATTATATCCGTGAAAAGACAAAGTCCAAGGAGAACTAGGACTTATAATTAAGGTGTGTATATTGTATTTAAAATGTGTGAAGGCTGAATTTATGTAACATATTTTTTTAAATTTATTGAAATATGTAAGCTACTTTATTAATTATCACTACCGTTAAAATGTTTTTGAAATACATATAAATATCGCTAACTTTTCATGTGATTATACTAAAATACGTTTAAAGAACAATTTCAAATAAGAAAACAATAAGGGTATTTTAGTCAAAGTTAATCGGTTAAACCGGTCATATTAACAATATTGAGTTTGTAACGTATTTTGGTTAATCTAAAAAATTTAATTAGGTGAATTCAACCCTAACCCAAAACTAAATTAACAAATTACTACACTGGTCATTTAAAAACATGAAATTGACTTTGAGTATTTATCTATAATCCACTTGTAAAGTATTGGTATAACGGCGAGGCAGGTGTTGATGTGGCAGTTCAGCAGTGGTCACAAAACCTCTCTTGCTAAGTAATCACCTTTTTGACATTCCTCAAGCTTGTACGCCAAGAAGTTAACTAACTGACCCCACCAAAATGGGACTACTTTTTTATAGTAGTGACACCAAAGTTGTACACTTGTTACATTTGTAAGTTGTAACAACGATAACAATCTCAAGCTCCATCAAAGTTTACTCACTATTGCAATAATAGACAGGTTTTCAAACGCGAACTAGAAAAGTAAATACTTGATGATTTCGCCTTACCTTACTGACCTTAGTCTTGTTTATACAACGTTCACAAGTTTTGTGTAACATTGTCACTTTTTTTTTTAACACAATTATTGTAAGAAAGATACTATAAATGTCTCCGGATGATTCAATCTGTAAACCAACTTTTTATCCAAAGAGAATGTTTAAGAAACATCACCTAATATGTACAAATATATAGTACAAGCATATGCATCACAGCTATAAAGAACATGTTCTTATATGAATCAAGGTAATTAAACATTAATCTTATCTCACATGACCATAATCTTATCCAATCCTAACTCTGCCATCAATAATTGCCAATGTAACCCAAAAATAGTTTATGAGGAAAAAACAGAAGTGATAAAGAGAAAAACAAAAGTAGTGCACAAAAAGTTAACAAAATTTAAATAATGAAATAACCACCAAGTCAGGTTAACTTCAACAAAAAAGCACAACCAACGTGTATGATTCTTCCCTTTAAATACCCTTCTAGCACACACTTCACCTCATCAACAATCTATTTCTAACACACATAGTTCACGACACGAAAACACCCGAAAGAATGGAACAAAATCAATCGGTTCTTGCCAAGAAAGTTTGGAGCATGGTTCGTGTGACTTACTATATGTTGCGCAAAGGCATATCAAAGCGAAAACTATTGCTAGACCTCAACATGATGGTTAAGCGTGGCAAGATTGCCGGTAAGGCCATGCAAAACCTTATGTTTCACAACCATAAATTCACCACAAAGCACCATTCACACGACTCCATCCACCTCTCATTCCCTTCCCCACCACGTAGCGAGTATGAGCTCAGCTGCACCAATAGCCCTGCCACTAGTAACAACAGACATTCGTTATTTTCCGCTCTCAAAAAACATAACTCCAAAAACAAAAAAGTGGAAGAACTTGACATAATGGCTATTAATGCCGTGCTTATGAAGGCTATGGCGTTGATTCATAGCGAGAATGCATCACCCACGCAACCAGGGTTTGGGAGGAGTTCGATGGCTAGGGAACTAAGAGTCACTGACTCTCCGTTTCCATTGAGTAGCGTGGATGATGAGGAGAGTCACGTGGTGGACGAAGCGGCTGAGAATTTTATAAACCGGTTTTACAATGATTTGCGCAGGCAGAATACTAAGGCGTCGTTTGATTCATTGTAAATGAAGGCCAGCGGGCAATGTGTTTCTTATAAACTATGATATTACTTCTGTTCTGTGTAAGTAAATTAAAATAGATGTAGAATTTGCTTATTTTCTCTTAGTTTCATGTTACAAGTGAATTTTAGATAGAGCTTGTAAAAGTTATTGGCAATATAGATTGTGGGGTGTACATTTCAAGCTTTTTGTATCTAATACACACATTTGCAAAAATAAAACTTATAAGTTAAATACTCTGTGATGTTGTTTATACTTTATACCAATAATAGAGGCTTGAAAGAATGACCTTTGATAAAAAGTTCCAAGCCTTGTATGTTAAACCGTACCATTCGATCTCTAGAAGGACTAACTATTTCGATGGCATCTCTTTGTTTACGGAATAAAAGTATTGTTATTATGCAAAATTGCAAATAGAAATACATAAATTGTTGATCGAATCAGCATTTTTCTGTTATATATGGTCACAGATTACGCCTGGGGTAGCATATATACTAGCATACGAACAAAAACACACCCGTCCGTCATGATGAATTTCTAAATCCTTGTTATAAATGCAAAATTCATGAATAAAGACTCATTTCCATCCAATCCAGAAGCTTTTTTCTTAAACTTGGTTTTTTCTAATGGTTTTGATCACATATTGGATGCGGAAAATGTTATTGATTGGCTGTTTTTAAGAAGAACAATCTTTGTCACAGTGGCTATCAATTTTTCTTCTAAATTATTAAGATGTATCTTAACAATAATAATACGATGCTGACTACTAAAGTATGAACCTCATAATAATTTGGAAAATTATAGCTTTCACATTTCATTAAACACCACTAGATTTTGTTTAACAATGTGATTTCACTTCAAAGCAGATTGGTGGTTCCTCTTTACGTATTCGACCTTTTTATTTATTATTTTTTGAATGGCGGATTTCCTTAAAACTAGCAAGAAGCTAGTTATGATTGAGTTAAACACACCATATCTTAGTTTCATGACAATTATAAGTAACTTTGTTATTTAATCCATGGAAAATAGATTTAAATCTAATCAGATACCGATTTACGTACAATGAGTAACATTAAGAATTCAGCATAAGGATACAAGGTTGTAACATTTGTGCTTAAAGATTTTCAGTTTGTTTATAAAGAAAAGTAGATACGAAATTGAAAGAAAGGTTGATGTCTTAATAAACTTTAAGAAAAAATTGATATGATAGTAAAGCAGGATCGATTTCCTTTTAATTCCTGGATGGTTTCAATTTAGCTGTCTACGTTGGTTATGAATGTTTTAGTCGGCTCTTGCTCTAGGTGTGGTCATTGCTAAATGAAAAAGTTTTAAGGCAACGAAATACTCTCACGGCCTCACCTTTATCTTTTAACATCATGATTTTAGTTTTATGAATATGGTTTGGCAAATAAGATCCTTTAGACTTATAGTTAACATTCAGTACAATGTCTTGTGAAGGTTCGGTATAATATTTTCCGATCTTTCTAATACCAACTAAAATTTCCTGTGACACAAGTTTGATTGGAATAGTTTGTTTAGAGATATTTCTTGAAATATTCTGTTTATGATCATTTTTTTTCTGATGAAGCTATTTGAAAAAAGAAAGCTTTGTATTTTTATTTTATAAAAATAAATGAAATAAAGAAGAAATAAGTGGCACAAGAGCATGTCCCTTTAACTTAACATCAAAGTACACACTAAATTTCTTTCCTTTAAATAGCCCCCCACACTTCCTTCTCATACCACAACATCATAAACATACATCTTCACTATCTACTACTACTACTCTATCTCAAACAAACCTCTAAACTTAAACATTAATAAAATGGAACAAAATTTACCACTAGCTGCAAAGAAAGTATGGAGTTTGGTACGTGTGATGCTCTTCATGCTTGGAAAAAACATCTCAAAGCGAAAACTATTGCTCGATCTCAACATGTTGATGAACCGTGGCAAATTAGCGGGAAAAGCTTTACAAAAGCTCATGTTCCACCACCATCATAATTACACGTCTTCCTCGTTTACGAGTCGCTCACATGTGTCGTCCAATTTTAACTTCCCTCCACCACGAACCGAAGATTATGAGTTTAGTTGCAGCAATAGCCCGGTTTATCCCCTCTCTTTGTTCTCAAGCCACAAGAAGCACAACTACAAAAAGAATTCACAAAAGAAATCCGCAATTAAAGAGGATCATGAAGAAATATATATGGACGCAGTAATTATTAAGGCGCTGGAAATGCTGACCAGCACCACTGCGTCTCCAGCTCTTCCTGGATTCGGGAAGAGCCCAATGGTTAGGCAGTTAAGGATAACGGACTCACCTTTTCCATTAAGTAACGGCGAGGAAGATAGCTATGTGGACGAGGCTGCTGAAAAGTTTATAATGAAGTTCTACAAGGAATTGAGGCGGGAAAGCGAAATATTGGATGTAAAAATTCAATCTTGAATTTTTCAGGGGGTCAAGTATGCACTATATCTTGTGCTGTGTTTGGTTTTTATTTGCAGCCAGTGTATTTGTTATAAAAGCTTCTCTGATAATTGTGTGATACTGTGATGTATAAGAATTCAAGATATATGTATGTAATTTAGTTATTAGTCTTTCTTACAGAAATAAATATATAGTACTTTGAAATGTATGTATTATTTTTTATCTCTCTTTTATTTACTTGTTAACTTTTACATTATAATTTTCATTTGAATTAAACATATTTGTTCTTTCATTCAGTATACATGAAAATCTTGAAGCAGTCTATGTACGTGCAAGTACTAATTCCTAACACTTTTTCAAAGATTTTGTATCATTTATATAGTAGAATATCCTTAGTATCAAATCTGCATTAGGATCCATTTCTAGATTGAATGGTATACTTAATCTATTTAATTACTCAAGGGAACTTTTTAAGTTTGTATATCTTAAAGTCCTTGGTGAAAGATCTTGGCTTTAAAGATATGTTAGAAGATACAAACTAAGAATCTAGTATAGGATAGATGTTCTTACTTTGTAGAAATAATCGAAATATTAGAACAATTCACGGCGAAATATAGTGGCTTTGCTACCCGAGTAGTCCAAATTCGATCTAGAGAAGATTTTTAAAACTTTGTGTATGAATGATATGCTGTATAAGAGTAATAAGTTAGATGATGACCATCTTTAATATATACATTCAAGACCTAGTTAGTTTTGGTTTACTATACCTTCTTTAAAAAGTAACTGAAAACTTGTACTAGGAATCTAATTTTTGTGTATAGTCGCTATGCTTTGGGAGCCAACTTGTGACGGTACAAATCGATTAAGAAAGTTTGATTGGGATTAAGAAAGTTTGATTGGCTGGACAGATTCTTCAAAGGGCGGCTATGGGGTTTTTGGTTTTCTCTAGTTTGGTATATTGTCTTTTTTATCCCTATAGCTTTACTTCATATTCAACTTGAACTCTATTAGGTTTTTTACTTTCATCGAAATTACGTTTTTCTAATGCTAATTAACTATTTCACAAAAAAATACACCACAAATATATCTCGTATGTCTTAAGTAAGATTTGAACTCACAATCATTTGATTAATTAACGAGCTTCTCACACGATATGTGATATAATTAGAACACAAACCTTTAGTTTTATCAAAATTGCTAATTGTTCTCATTAAAGCGTAAGCGAGAGTTTGTTCCTTATTTTTTATAAATAAAGTTTAGAGAGGTATGAAACTTCATTTTGATGTTTGATATCGTTTTATCAAATTTAAAGAAATATAATGCTTGCTTGTAATTGGCTTTATGTCTCAATCTATCGGTTATGATCAAGTAGATTAACCATGGACCGGATGGTAAATGTCATGTAAAAGATGTCAAGGCCGCAGTAAATAGATGTATGCTTATGTTATTGTCATATAATTAAAGCATATGCAATGCACAAAATCTCAATAGCTTTTTTGAATTTGCCATGTCACTTTTTCTTTTAACTCTAACCCATCAAAAAACTACTAGCCAAATGCAAAATGTTTTTGTAATAGCTTTTCTATGAAAAATCTTATCTAAAAACAAGAAGCAAAGCCAAGTCGTGAATACAATAACAATATATTTCAAACTCCAGCCATTAAGGTTTACCAAGTTATTCTTTCAAACGTTTTAAAAAACCATAATCCTCATACTAAAAAGCCTTTTAAAATATTTTTGAAACGGTAAAACGCTTTTTGCCAAGCTCTTCATTGCAGATGCTCTTAGGAAATTGATGTTATTTTTGCAGTTAGTTGTAAGGATTAAAAAAAAGAAGTTGATGAAGCATTTATATTTGTTGATAAAGGGCCGAGTTCCTTGCTCATGAGAGCTACATAGCACTTTTGTTTGTATATCGGTCTGGAATTAGTAGTGTTAAGTATACTTAGTCTTTCACCCAAATAAGTTTTTAAAATGAAAAGCGGGACGTTATTGTCATGTCCAATGTGTGAGTATAGTATGTGTAGTTACAAACTCGATAGATTTAGGGTATTTGTTTACGCTTATTTTTGGGCTTATAAGTTTATTTGATTTCGGTGTATAATTTATAAGCTTATTTTTATTTATTTATTTTCATGTAAAAAAAGAATTATATTAATTACCAAAGCTATATGAATTAGATTATTACAGTAATATCTACTAATTAGGACTGACCTCTAATAGTAGTACTATAGCAAATTGTAAAAACTACAACATTGAAATTTCATACAAACTACCAAAGATACTACTGTAGCCTCAAAAAGAGTATCCAAACATCCAAGCATCCATTTCATAATTCATGACCTTAAATTTTTCGCTTATTTTGAAACTTGTAGGCTCGTATAAGTTTTGTGAGATAATAAACTTATAAGTTCATAAATCTCAAAATAAGTCGAGAAAATTTAGTCTTATAGTCGAAATCACAAAAGTTAATAAGCCATAAATAAACACACAAACACCCTTTGGTTTTTGGTAAAGGTCAAAGACCGGTAAATATATTACTCAAAAAAAGCAGTTGGGTACAAAGGATATGGGTGAATCCATATCTCACTGGATACATAGAGCGAAAAGCTTACATAACAAGATACTTCCAATTACGTATATCGAAAATAAACCACTACACAAAAATAACATTATACTCCTATGGAGATAAAATTACTTCTACCAACGCCTTGAAGTTTGATACCATACGTGTCATAATAAGCATCCGATTACGGGAAGATCGTAAACTGATCCGCATAGTTATCATAGTCATAGTCATCATAATCATCTTCACGATCATGACCACCACAAAAGATTACTCGACTCATCAAAGGTGTTCTCAACCACCTCTTCTTCACTATCGAATCCACAATCTATCCCACTTAGTGAATGGGTTAACCCTCTTAGTAAAAGGCGTATAAGCAACCTTTTAATAGGATTACCATTATCATCAACAAGAGTAGTTTTCCATCCATAAGAAGCTTTTCAAACTCCCAATTTTCTCAACAATTGGGGTATGACCAACTCTCGTTGTATTACATTAAATCACTCGCATTTGGAACTTGTGATACATTACATCTTAATTGACCCAACCTCCTTTGCGTTGTATCACGAGACTCCTACATCGGTGGGGTGTCGCCACAATCATCGGTGCAATCGTATTTTGAGCATCAAAAGGATTAGATGTAGCGATCCTACTCGTCATCGCGGCCACGGTGGCTTTTCTTCATATTTTCTACCTTCTTGTGTTTGGGGAGGAGGCGCTTTAGGTTGATACCTAAACTTAGGGCCCACACTAGGTTTAGTAAAACCTTCCTTACGGAACACTTTGACCACCATTCCTACCCTTATTCTTGTTGTTGTGGTTTGAAAACCATCGTTAACACTTTGTTTAGGATTGAGTAGGAGGTGGAGCGATTTAGAACGGTCAGTAGCATATGACCAAAGAGCTTACACGTATCACACCGAGGAGGTTTTCATTCGTATTCAACCCGAATCTTTTCAATATTAGAACTTGTCCCATCAAGTAAAGGTATCTCAACAGTGATACTCTCCCTAAGAGCCTGATCCGCCTTAACATCAATCAAGCACCTAGCAAAACTATTTCGACCCCATGATTCCAAGCACATTTGACTAGTGTAAGAATCTAACAGGTACCAATCAGTGTGGCTAGGAGGCTGAGACCATCATCAAAAAACATAGCAAGGGGCACATCATGGAATTTTACCCATACCGAAATATTAGTCAAATCCTTTTTAAGTAGGTTGGTATTTAGAGTCCAATGTTTAAGAATAATAGGGACATTTCTAATCATCCACGGGCCGTTTTCAAGCACATCATCAACACCTTTCGTCGAATTAAACTTAAAGAAGAAGAAACTCTTTGCATTCATCATGACTTTTTGAACGCCATACTTAGCCCATTTATTACCTACATAATAATCAACATCCGGGAAAGCAATGCATTTACCAAGAAAGTACCCATATAAAGTATTCTCAAATCTAGAGTTTACCTCTTCCACCACTTTCATACGAACGAAAAGGTCCACTTTATTATTTTTATTGCTACACTCCAGCCTACGAAAGTTAGACTTGTGCTTCGGTGGCTCACTAGAAGTAGCACCCGCATAAGAAACCGGCTTCACATTAGATGCATTCGTAGTAGACAGTTTCAAAACACTTTGAGTGTTTATAGGAGAATCATTCCGAGCAGAATGATTTGAAGAATCCATCTTCGCATTCTCAACACCATGCATTGCTTCCTCAAAACTCTGACAAGCATCCAAGACAACCTGAGCAGTACCACTAGGATGACTAGTTTTCACATGAGAAGAATTAGAGTGATTAATGGTTTCATCATCAGTGTTTTCAGGAGATGCCGAATTCGCCATTGTTTCAGCCACACGAGAATCCAACACAACATTATCAGGTTTGCCAACAGATTTAGACACTTTAGTAGCACTATGTTTGTTAAAAAAACCCTTTATCCATCTCTCAGAACCACTCACAGTAAAAACAACCAAGGACAATCAAAAAAGATAAAACCCTAATTGAAAAAGCTAGGGTTTTAAGCGTAAGCACCAAAAACACTAACCTCCAGCCATGTAATCGATCAACTAATGAGTGTAAGATAATCGACTAATCAATAAATTGGAGAAGCGATACCCAGCGAATATAAGTAGCAAAGAAGCACACCGACCCACTATTCAATTAAACCAATAATAACAAACCCACGTGAGGAGAATTAATTAAAGGTTAAGATCAAAGTAGGAATCATAGAAAGTGTTTATCGAAGTTAGGGAATCGCAATATTCGCCAAAGAGAGTTTCGGTTTAGGGTATAACAATTTACGCATGTGCTATTCTTCGATTACAAAAACACAAACACCCCTTGGTTGTATTCAATAAAAGTATTAAGAAAGTTTATAAAGCAATTAAGTTCTACGTTTTTTTACTGTTATTGATGATTGATTGACGGTAAAGAAACTAGCAATATAGGCTGGAAAGCAATTGTTGAGTGTCGGGAAATAAAAGCCAAACGTTTTGGTAATATGTTAGGCCAAAGTGTAAAATCAGGTAAAATTGAGGGACACATGTTGGTGTTTAAAGCTAGTAGGGTTTACCAATTACCACCTTTTTATTTTGATAAAGGTGTTTGATTGGTTCAACAATAATTGATGCTAAAAGTAATTCCATTACATTTTGCCCCTACTGTTACATTTCCACCAACACGTCTCACAAAAACTTTTATCGATCCAGCCTTTTACGTGCTTAAAATTCAGTTTTCTTACTTTATACGTGTAACTTATCGGCTCAAGCTTACCATTATAAAAAAAAGAGAGGTAAAGATATAGAAAAAAAAAAAGTTACACTGATCAATTAATCATCACTTCATTACATATCATTCTTTTACACATTTTGGTTATCTTCATATATATGGAATTCAAATGTTTATACGGGTGCAATTACGGACAACCAATAGAAAATACTGACAAACATTATTGACATAATACCGACAATTTTCCGTCAATGACCCGTCGACAAAAAAAATGTTGTTATCGACGGATTGCTGACACATTTGACCGTCATTGTAGCCAGTTTTTCTAGTAGTGTTTTAATTAAGGAAAAATTAAAAAAATATATTTAAGAGAATACATCACTATTTGTTAGTCGCTACAATAAATTGCTTGTTCATAAAAGTAGCTAGTGATTGACATATAGATTCCAAAAAAAAAAATGAGTTACCTAATATATGCAATTTATGAATACCAACCACAACTCATTTCATGTTTAGCTATTAGAGCATCGGTGTGGGGATGATCATGGCTCGCCGATGGAGTGACGTGGAGCCCGCCGTGGCTCGCCGCCACACCGGGGTTGCTTTCGTTGTGGTTAGCCGTGAACTTTGAAATCGTGGGGACGACAAGCTAACCCGACAAAAGCGGTGAAGTTTTTTTTTTTTTTTTTTTTTATCTCTATTTTTTGTAAGATTTGTAAAGTTTTATATAATAAGGTGAAGGTGAAGTGTTATTGATTTCGAAAGGTCCGTAGAGTCTTGAGCTTACCGTGGTTAAACAAAAAAAGCGAAACTTGAAAGATTAACTAAAAACATAAAATACATAATAAGCTTAAACATTAAAACTACGAGAGGATCCAAAAACAACATAAAAACATGAAATACATAATAAAACTACTAAACACTTAAAAAGCGAGTCATCCGAGTCCAAACCATCATCATCGCTTGTTGGAGAATAAAACTCCCATTCATGTATCGACTCTCCATTATGTCGAAATAGTTGTCTTGGAGGTCTTGAGCCTCCCGTGCTTCTTCACGTGGCGACCTCTTGGCGTGCTGCTTCTTGCGATATCTCACGGCGTTTTCTTCGTCTTGTTCCATTCACGGAGGAAGCCTCACTTAACGGCGGGTGGTTTGAAAATCCACTGTGGGTTCACGGGTGGACTTGGAACAATTGGGAGATGCGGGATGTTTCAAACCCCGGAAAGACATTTTCGGTGGTGTTGAAATAAACTTCAAACTCTGGCGAGTTGGAAAGTTGGTTCCGGCAAGTGATGGGGACGGTTCGGTTTCCGCAACTTCTCTGGTGAGGAATTCTTGAGAAAAGTCTTTCGAGACATTTTTTTTTTTAATGAATTGTGTTATTTGTGTGTGAAACTAATCTTGGTATGATACTATATAGAAAACTTTAAAATTTAAAATTTGAATTTGAAATACCCGCCATGATGCAGTTTTTGAATTTGAATTACCATCCATGATACCGGTTTTGAATTTGAATTTAAAATTTAAAATTTGAATTTAATTTAAAATTTAAAATTTGAATTTGAATTACCCCGCTCAACGATGAAACTTTAAAATTTGAATTTGAATTTGAAAACCACCTTCATAAATAACATCTATAACCACCATTTTTTTCACATCATCAATTAAAAAAAACACACACAAATGTCTCAAAATTTGAAGTGGAACAAGTCGAAGAAATCTTGCTTCATAAGTTTGGATAGAAATTTCATAAAGCTATGGATATGCAAAATAACCATTCGAAAATATTTTTGGAACGGCGTTATGCATATGTTCAATAATCGACAACCGATGACCATCGTACAAAAAATTCAATCACGGGTAAATGGGCGAGGATTAACGTCGATTGCAAAGGTTCAACGCAATTTACAAGCAATTAGCTGGTCGAAGTGCTCAAAATGACCACACTCGTCTAGAAAATGCAAAACTAAGCTTCCAAAGCAACAATTTGGTAGAAAGGAGTTCAAATATGTTCACGTTTGGGAGATTTTGAAAAATTGCCCAAATTGGGATGTTGAAGATTAAATCCGATAGTATGTGTTTTTTTTTTAATCGTGTTGTTTTTTTTCCGTGTCGTGTTGTTTTTTTTCCGTGTCGTGTTTTTTTATTATTGTTTATGTATTGAATTTTAATTTGAATGAAATGAATTTATTTAGTTTTAGACTAAAATACACGTTGGTCCCTAAACTTGTATCGGAGGATCGCGATGGGACGAACCACGCACTTTTCATCGCTCTTAGGTCCAAGCGAGACCCATTAAATGCAGTTAGTCCCTTGACCGAATTTGGACGGTCAATGAGGTATTATAGACCATTCACTTTTGACCCAAGCTAGTTAAAATGTAACCCAACCTTCAACCATATATGTATGAGCGAGCAAGAGTGAACCCTAAAATACAATCAACACACATTCTTTAAAGCAAAAGAAAAACAATAATGGCACAAAGCGATAAGGGAAGGGTTTATTGAGTTCGTTGAGGAAAGCGGTATGAAATGAAAAGCGTTTGGGTGTTAAGAAGAGAAGGAGAGGATGACATCTTGTTATCAAAGTTTAACGATTTGGAGAAAGGATTACAAAGCGGAAATTTTGTTTAAATATCTTAAGGAAATGAAGGAAAAGAAGGAAAAGCGATGATAGGGAGAGTTGTGGGTCTAGCTAAGTGTATGTTTAGATGATAGTAAACATTTGTAGTTATTGAAATCGATGAAATAAATTTTGTGATCTTATTTAATCATTGTGTTTGAAATCGTTTTGCATATCTTAATAGGTTTGACTTACCCAAGTTACAATTTGTTGGTTTTCATAAGTTTGTTTGACTTTGGTAAGTCAAAATTCAAGATATTACAATACACAATTGTCAATACATTGTTGTTTCTTGCTAAAGCGTTTTCCTTTTGAACCCGTGTTTTGAAACCACGCCTCTAATTTTTACGATCACGGGTGTTTGGTTTCTTTGTATGACTTTTTTTGATAAAAGGGGCCGTTTGGTTTAGGCGATACAACCGGATGTTTTATTTGATACATTATGATTTAGTGCCAAAGTATTTGCATTTTCACCACGTCTTTTTAAACAATTGCATTTGCTTTTCAGCGATACAAGGGGTGTTTGGTTCTCTTGATTAAAGTTTTTGATACAAGGGCTGTTTGGTTTCTTGATACAAGGGCTGTTTGGTTTTCTTATACTAATAACACTAAAATACAACCCATATCACAATACAGCAGTTAAACAACACATAACCCAATGATATTTTATCATTAATAAATTCATTAAACATCATAACCAACTACATCAAATCTAATTTACATATCATTTTTAGCAAAACTATCACCTAAAAGGCGCCTTTATCTACCCCATGGAAAACCAAAAATTCGGGCACTATGTTCGACCATTTTCTTAACAAACTCTTGGTTGAACCGAATACCTTCATCTGTTTGACCAACAATCGTATGAGTTGGGCAAGTTGGTTTGTCTGCCTAGGCTGGATTTTGTTCGGCGCATCCACGGTCAGCCGCGATTCCACGAGGTCGAGCTTGATTCTCTTGTATCGACTCCCTACGGTTGATGATTCTGTCTTTGATCTTTGGCGACCTTGAAGAAGTAGCTTCCTTAGAATCCTTCTCGGCGACCTCATCTTCAAACCAGACGACCATCCGATCATTAAGATTTGGCGAATCGACCACCTCCATGAGTTTGTTTAAAATAGGAAATCGCCATTGGAAAGTTGTGTGTGTGTGGAAAAGTGGTAGATGAGTATCTAGTTAGTTGTGCACTAGTTAATATCGTCTCGGTAAGAGGCGGTGAAGGTTTAATAGTTTCCTTTATTTCACACTCGGTCCACAATTTGTGTTGGTTGCCGTTGTCAATTTGTCACACTTAAAACTCCGCCCAATATTCACTTTAGGATACACAATTGGTCCCTCGAGTTGCCAACTTCCGTACAACCATTAGAGTTTGACTTTGTTAAGTCAAACTTCTAAAACATATCAAATTATCAATTCACCCAAAACAAATATTTTAGTAATGGTTTTGCAATATTGACTTTACAAAGTCAAATACCATTGTATATATTATTGAACATTCCAATAGCCATCCTCATCATCAAACTTCAAATACCATTATGACTTTTGCAGCAATGTTCCAAGGTTTTCAATCCTACCGACATTACAACTCTAGTTCACGATTAACCCATTCAACATTTTCAGTATTGACTAACTAAAGTAAAGCGGAAATGCGGTTTACTTGCTTCAATCAAATAAAAATGCTAAATGAAAGTTTGACTTTGAATGTCAAACTTTCATCACCTAGAATCTGTGAAACAACAACATATGAACAATCTAATTTTAAGCAAACCATATAACAATTCTTGTACAAAATTACTAAAACTATTTTGAAACATTAATTGTCAAAGATATTCAACCCAAACTTAAACTACAACAGTCAAAGAAATCTACAGCGGTGTGGGGAAGCTCGGGGAGTTTTGACTTCTGCCAACTCCCGAGTTGTTCTGGTATTTTCATTCCATCATGACTCTATCGCTTTCACGATATTGATTGTCTTTAGCGATAGGGAACACAAGTATACACTTTATTAAAGTTATTTCATGCTACGATGCGGGAAAAGCTCGAAACACCACCGTCTGGCGCCCATGGTGAATGTGTTTCTATCTACTTGATGGAAAAATTGGGCAAGGTAGATCACTAAGCGTGTTTGCGACTGAAAAATCAAATAGCGTTGAGATACACAAAACATGGCAATTTAGGAATATTTTATTTGATACATATTCATTACATCATTACACTTACTCTCGTATCCGGCATTTTCAAATTCGGAGATGACCGAATCATTCAAAAGTGAATGCTACCATAACACTATTCCCAAAATCGACATCGGACGACTTAAGGTTAATCGAAACAAATGGCACCTTCATCCTAGGATTAGCTTCATGTATCAACTACAGAAGTTTCTGATTAAATTTCATTCTTGTTACACATCTATAACATTATAAGTTGTAAAAGCGAAATTGTTCTTACGTGTAATCACCAAATCCAATGTAAGGGTCTCGAGATTTTGAAGTCTTGTCAGTGAAGATATCGGATGTTGTGATTGTGGTCACAACATTATAACGACTAATGACAAATGTAACTTCGAATTCCCAAGTTTTGCAATATCCCATAGTCTCATCTCGTTAGTACTAAGGCGATTCATTTAAGAGACTCAGTGAGGACGACCAATGATAAAGTCCCAAGTATGCATTTAGAAAATTGACATGAATCAATTCTAGGCTCGATGGATTTGGATAGCCATGAAAATATTCCAAAGTAGCCATAGCACAAACATGAAGTACGGATGTTTCAACTCTACGTGAGAGTAAAGTTGGGTCGGGAGCGTGGCGGGTCACCGTACCGTTTGTAATGTCGGCTCCTCAACTCCATTGTCGACCAAAAACAAGAGCCCTCATGAATGTGTTCATAATGAAAGTTGTCTATTCCAATAATTGATCTTGGCTCTACGGCAAAGACAAACTTTCTTATTGGACCCATAAGCCGATTTAAGAATCTAGTAGCAAGCCTACCATGAACTCGTATGTTAAATAATAAAGAAATCCTCATCAAGTGTGACATCGGTGAGCAAAGTCACTTAGACCTCCGGTTCTCGCTAAACTAGAGGTTCTCACCGCTTCTAACAAAGGCAACCGATTCAAAATGTTAGTGATCACTTCATCGGCATGTTGGTAAAACGATCGATCGACATGGTTTTGTTGGAAGTTGGGTTGGTCTTTTCGATTACGGAAATTAGCCAAGAAAGTTTGGAGCATGGTTCGTGTGACTTACTATATGTTGCGCAAAGGCATATCAAAGCGAAAACTATTGCTGGACCTCAACATGATGGTTAAGCGTGGCAAGATTGCCGGTAAGGCCATGCAAAACCTTATGTTTCACAACCATAAATTCACCACAAAGCACCACTCACGACTCCAACCATCTCTCATTCCTTCCCCACAGCGTAAGCGAATCGAGCTCAGCTGCACCAATAGCCCTGCTACTAGTACCAACACATTTTCTTTATTTTCCGCTCACAAAAAACATAAGTACTCCAACAACAAAAAAGTCGAAGATCTTGACATAATGGCTATTAATGCTGTGCTCATGAAGGCTATGGCGTTGATTCAAAGTGATAATGCATCACCCGCGCAACCAGGGTTTGGGAGGAGTCCAATTGCTAGGCAACTGAGAGTCACCGACTCTCCGTTTCCATTGAGTAGCGTGGATGATGAGGACAGTCACGTGGTGGACGAAGCGGCTGAGAAATTTATAAACCGGTTTTACAATGATTTGCGGAGGCAGAATACTAAGGCGTCGTTTGATTCATCTTAAATTAAGGCCAGCGGGCAATGTGTTTCTCATAAACTATGATATTACTTCTGTTCTATGTAAGTAAATTAAAATAGATGTAGAATTGACTTATTTTCTCTTAGGTAATTTAGATAGAGCTTGTAAAAGTTATTGGCATTATAGATTGCGGGGTGTACATTTCAAGCTTCTTGTATATAATACACACATTTGCAAAAATAAAACTTATAAATTAAATACACTGTACGATGGCATCTCTATATGCAAAAATAAAACTTATAAGCTTCTTGTATCTAATAGAGGCTTGAAAGAATGACCTAGCTTTTGATAAAAGTTCCAAGCCTTGTATGTTAAACCGTACCATTCTCTATATGGACTGAGTGTTTCGATGGCATCTCTTTGTTTCTGGAATAAAAATATCGTTATTATGCAAAATTGCAAATAGATATACATAAATTGTTGATGAACTGAGACCAATTTTCGGCTATATATGGTCACAGATTATGCCTTGGGTGGCATACTAGCATACAGGGACGAAACTTGAACTGTATCTTCAGGTGACCCGACGTAGCAATGAGTAATTTTAGGGGGGAGCAAATGATAAAATAATTTATTTTTTCAATTGATTTATGAACAAAATACACTAAATACAAAAAAATTTGGAGGGGCGAGGGCCCACCCGTGCCCTGTTAATCCTCCGTCCATGCTAGCATACAAACGAAAACACACCCGTCCTTCACGATGAATTTCTAAATCCTTGTTATTATGATTGCTAAATTCATGAATAAATGATTCATTTCCATCCAATCCAGAAGCGTTTTCTTAAACTTGGTATGATTGGTGTTAGTTCAAGCTTAACATCTTAAAATTGAAACTCATTCTCTAATGATGCAAAGGCGCTGCTTTGGTAATTAATTAACGTCCGTGCGTTGATTAATGTTTGTATAGTCCAGGGACGTACCGCAGTTGATCTTTTAGCATTAAGATCCATATTGGATGCGGAAAATGTTGTCGATTGGCTGTTTTTAAGAAGAACAATCTTTGTCATAGTGGCTGCTGATTTTTCTTCTAAATAATTAAGATGTATCTTAACGATATTATACGATGCAGACAGCTAAAGTAAGAACCTCGTAATAATTGAAAAATTATAGCTTTCACTTTAACACCACCAGGTTTTGTTTTATTAAAGTGATTTCACTTCATAGCAGATTTGTGGTTCTCCTTTATCAAATGACCATAGTACACATGTATGTACCACTCAGTTCGACCTTTTATTTATTTGTTTTTTGGGTAAAGGGCCTTAAAACCCGGTAAATATATCCAAAAATTCAATGAAGTACAATTGACATGGACGTACATCCCATGCCCTCGCCTGTTACATAGGCGATATGACTCTACATATGTAACTAAGCTAAACAAGCCGCTAAAGCGCAACAACAAACACTAAAGCTGCTTTGCAAACAGAATAGAAAACAAATTACATTCAAATTAACAATCTAAATGTAACTAAGTCCGGGTTCAAGAACCACTTCCATAGTGTGACTCGTCTTCAATCATCATTAGTTGACGTCCGGTACAACACTTCAAACTTAACATCCATAATATCATTCGGTTAGATTAGGTATCGAAACCCTAACTTAACACAAACCGGCCGAATCAATTTGTAGGGGTAGTCATAAGCGTGGCAGCGGTAGCATCAACCCAACATCCGTCGATCAATAGCGGACATGAAAATCACTTACCTCCTCACAGCATAAGGATACAAGGTTGTAACGTTTGTGCTTAAAGATTTTCAGTTTGTTTATAAAGAAAAGTAGATCTGAAATTGAAAGAAAGGTTGATGTCTTAATAAACTTTAAGAAAAAATTGATATGATAGTAAAGCAGGATCGATTTCCTTTTAATTCCTGGATAGTTTCAATTTAGCTGTCTACGTTGGTTATGAATGTTTTAGTCGGCTCTAGGTGTGGTCATTGCTAAATGAAAAAGTTTTAAGGCAACGAAATACTCTCACGGCCTCACCTTTATCCTTTAACATCATGATTTTAGTTTTATGAATATTGTTTGGCAAATAAGATCCTTTAGACTTATAGTTAACATTCAGTACAATGTCTTGTGAAGGTTCGGTATAATATTTTCCGATCTTTCTAATACCAACTAAAATTTCCTGTGACACAAGTTTGATTGGAATAGTTTGTTTAGAGATATTTCTTGAAATATTCTGTTTATGATCAATTTTTTTCTGATGAAGCTATTTGAAAAAAGAAAGCTTTGTATTTTTATTTTATAAAGATAAATGAAATAAAGAAGAAATAAGTGGCACAAGAGCATGTCCCTTTAACTTAACATCAAAGTACACACTAAATTTCTTTCCTTTAAATAGCCCCCCACACTTCCTTCTCATACCACAACATCATAAACATACATCTTCACTATCTACTACTACTACTACTCTATCTCAAACAAACCTCTAAACTTAAACATTAATAAAATGGAACAAAATTTACCACTAGCTGCAAAGAAAGTATGGAGTTTGGTACGTGTGATGCTCTTCATGCTTGGAAAAAACATCTCAAAGCGAAAACTATTGCTCGATCTCAACATGTTGATGAAGCGTGGCAAATTAGCGGGAAAAGCTTTACAAAAGCTCATGTTCCACCACCATCATAATTACTCATCTTCCTCGTTTACGAGTCGCTCACATGTGTCGTCCAATTTTAACTTCCCTCCACCACGAACCGAAGATTATGAGTTTAGTTGCAGCAATAGCCCGGTTTATCCCTCTCTTTGTTCTCAAGCCACAAGAAGCACAACTACAAAAAGAATTCACAAAAGAAATCCGCAATTAAAGAGGATCATGAAGAAATATATATGGACGCAGTAATTATTAAGGCGCTGGAAATGCTGACCAGCACCACTGCGTCTCCAGCTCTTCCTGGATTCGGGAAGAGCCCAATGGTTAGGCAGTTAAGGATAACGGACTCACCTTTTCCATTAAGTAACGGCGAGGAAGATAGCTATGTGGACGAGGCTGCTGAAAAGTTTATAATGAAGTTCTACAAGGAATTGAGACGGGAAAACGAAATATTGGATGTAAAAATTCAATCTTGAATTTATCAGGGGGTCAAGTATGCACTATATCTTGTGCTGTGTTTGGTTTTATTTGCAGCCAGTGTATTTGTTTTGAAAGCTTCTCTGATAATTGTGTGATGTATCAAAGAATTCAAGATATATGTATGTAATTTAGTTATTAGTCTTTTTTACAGAAATAAATATAAAGTACTTTGAAATGTATGTATTATTTTTTATCTCTCTTTTATTTACTTGTTAACTTTTACGTTATAATTTTCATTTGAATTAAACATATTTGTTCTTTCATTCAGTATACATGAAAATCTTGAAGCAGTCTATGTACGTGCAAATACAAATTCCTAACACTTTTTCAAAGATTTAGTATCTTTTATATAGTAAAATATCCTTAGCATCAAATATGCATCAGGATCCATCTCTAGATATTGAATGGATACTTGATCTGTTTAATTACTCAAGGGAACTTTTTTAGCTTGTATATCTTAAAGGCCTTGGTGAAAGATATTGGCTCTAACGATATGTTAAAAGAAACAAACTAAGAATCTATCATAGGATGTTCTTAATTTGTAGAAATAATCGAAATTTTTATGACTTTAGAACAGTTCACGTCGAATGTAGCTATAAAAACTTAGTATAATATATATCCAAAAATGTTTTTAAAATATTGTACACTATGAATTCAATTATTGCACTTTTGGTATATATGAAATTAATCATGAAATTAGGGTGTTATATGAAAATAATCCATATATTAATATTGCCCAAAATGTAGTTGTAATGTATTCTTCTCTGTGGGTTGTTTCTATAATTTATTCAAGAAGTGCTCAATATTATAGTTTTTTTACTTGATTAGGCGTTCATGTCTGTTTTTTGAACTACATTAACACAAAAAGAATTTCTGTGATGAATCACTTAGTTGAATCCTTTTAAGTTGAATACTGAAACCTTGTATGAATGACTTACGGATTGAATTCTACGGAATTACTTCATCTGTCTCAAAATATAAGTCCATTTTGACTTTTTCAAAGTCTTTTTATTTCAACTTTGACATTAATTATTTTTTTCATGTTATATAATACTTGATGCAAAATATATAAATGGACTTGTGTTTTAAATGCAGTTTCATTGGTATACTTTTCATCAAGTATTTTATAACATGAAAAAAATAATTAACGTCAAAGTACGAAAGAAAAGACATTGAAAAATAAGAACTGGAATTATAATTTGGGATAGAGGGAGTATATCTAATAAGTTTCAGCATTGTTGTTATGTGTTACTAGCTAGATGTCGAAGCATGAACTTTAATTTCATATAAATGTTGCATAAACATGTTATGTTCACTTCTTTCATGGTATGCTTTTAGTTAGTTATCTGTGTTTTCAATCAACATATAACACTCGTACTACGTACATTGCATGCCGCCTACGAAAATTGTTGAGCAAAACTTAATATCGTTGGATTAGCAAAAGTGGATGCTTGACCACCATATAGATAGCTAGCATTACTACTTGCATGAACCAAATAGCACTTTAGAAGAACGTCGCCGTCTTGATCTTCTCTATGTCTTGAAGATATCATTTGACTGATTAAGTTCATACCCACACTCCAAAAACTTGTACATGTTCACGATCATCAAGTACACGACTTTGTCTAGAAAGCAAACTAGGCCAGCCAACTTTTACGTAAAGATAAAAACAAGTACAAATAATGTGCAAAAACACCGTCTTGCAAAAGGCAATTAACCAAACCCATCTTAGTCACAACACTTTTAAGTTCCTTAATTAGATATTAATCACCTACAAACACATGTTATATACGGATTACCAGCATCTGGTTCCCGGAGTATCATACATTGCATGTTTCTAATACTTATGATCATTTAGGTTGTTTGTCTTTTATCTTTTTGATCCACAACTACTCAAATGTACCATAAATAGTTAAATACATTCTTCTAAAATATGCAAGAAGAAACAATGCTATGTAGCAAAAATTTACTGAGTGGTAAAAGTTGGTACAAATTTCATTCGGGGTGAGAAAATATAATAAAGTGAGCAAAGGGAATTCCTTTCCTTATTGGTTAGACATGGTGCACAAACTTTACAGTTAAAAAGTGAAAAGACAAAGTCCAATAATAAATATATATTCGCAAGGTAAATTATATCCGTGAAAAGACAAAGTCCAAGGAGAACTAGGACTTATAATTAAGGTGTGTATATTGTATTTAAAATGTGTGAAGGCTGAATTTATGTAACATATTTTTTTAAATTTATTGAAATATGTAAGCTACTTTATTAATTATCACTACCGTTAAAATGTTTTTGAAATACATATAAATATCGCTAACTTTTCATGTGATTATACTAAAATACGTTTAAAGAACAATTTCAAATAAGAAAACAATAAGGGTATTTTAGTCAAAGTTAATCGGTTAAACCGGTCATATTAACAATATTGAGTTTGTAACGTATTTTGGTTAATCTAAAAAATTTAATTAGGTGAATTCAACCCTAACCCAAAACTAAATTAAGAAATTACTACACTGGTCTTTTAAAAACATGAAATTGACTTTGAGTATTTATCTATAGATCAAATGAGAAATATGATTAAAATAAGAAGAATGAGAAGAAATCACAATTACAAATATGCACTCACAAAAATATATACATCTCTTAATTATTTATCTTTTCTTATTTAAAATATGTGACTACACTTTTTTCTTATTTTTCTCATTTAAAAAATTCTTCTTAACAGATCCATACTCTCTATCTATAATCCACTTGTAAAGTATTTGTATAACGGCGTGGTAGGTGTTGATGTGGCAGTTCAGTAGTGGTCACAAAACCTCTCTTGCTAAGTAATCACCTTTTTGACATATTCCTTTAGCTTGTACGCCAAGAAGTTAACTAACTGACCCCACCAAAATGGGACTACTTTTTTATAGTAGTGACACCAAAGTTGTACACTTGTTACATTTGTAAGTTGTAACAACGATAACAATCTCAAGCTCCATCAAAGTTTACTCACTATTGCAATAATAGACAGGTTTTCAAACGCGAACTAGAAATGTAAATACTTGATGATTTCGCCTTACCTTACTGACCTTAGTCTTGTTTATACAACGTTCACAAGTTTTGTGTAACATTGTCACTTTTTTTAACACAATTATTGTAAGAAAGATACTATAAATGTCTCCGGATGATTCTATCTGTAAACCAACTTTTTATCCAAAGAGAATGTTTAAGAAACATCACCTAATATGTACAAATATATAGTACAAGCATATGCATCACAGCTATAAAGAACATGTTCTCCTTATATGAATCAAGGTAATTAAACATTAATCTTATCTCACATGACCATAATCTTATCCAATCCTAACTCTGCCATCAATAATTGCCAATGTAACCCAAAAATAGTTTATGAGAATCTTTACCTAAAAATAGTTTCTGAGAAGAAAACAGAAGTGATAAAGAGAGAAACAAAAGCAGTGCACACTAAAGTTCCAATATTGTATATTTTAAAGTTAACAAAATTTAAATAATGAAACAACCACCAAGTCACGTTAAAGTTCCAATATTCTTCCCTTTAAATACCCTTCTAGCACACACCTCACTTCATCAACAATTTCAATTCTATCAAGCATCAACAATCTATTTCTAACACACATAGTTCACGACACGAAAAACCCGAAAGAATGGAACAAAATCAATCGGTTCTTGCCAAGAAAGTTTGGAGCATGGTTCGTGTGACTTACTATATGTTGCGCAAAGGCATATCAAAGCGAAAACTATTGCTAGACCTCAACATGATGGTTAAGCGTGGCAAGATTGCCGGTAAGGCCATGCAAAACCTTATGTTTCACAACCATAAATTCACCACAAAGCACCATTCACACGACTCCATCCACCTCTCATTCCCTTCCCCACCACGTAGCGAGTATGAGCTCAGCTGCACCAATAGCCCTGCCACTAGTAACAACAGATATTCGTTATTTTCCGCTCTCAAAAAACATAACTCCAACAACAAAAAAGTCGAAGATCTTGACATAATGGCTATTAATGCCGTGCTTATGAAAGCTATGGCGTTGATTCATAGCGAGAATGCATCTCCCGAGCTCCCAGGGTTTGGGAGGAGTCCGATGGGTAAGGAACAGAGAGTCACTGACTCTCCGTTTGCGTTGAGTAGCGTGGAAGATGAGAACAGTCACGTGGTGGACGAAGCGGCTGAGAAGTTTATAAACCGGTTTTACAATAATTTGCGGAGGCAGAATACTAAGGCGTCGTTTGATTCATTGTAAATGAAGGCCAGCGGGCAATGTGTTTCTTATAAACTATGATATTACTTCTGTTCTGTGTAAGTAAATTAGAATAGATGTAGGATTTGCTTATTTTCTCTTAGTTTCATGTTACAAGTGAATTTTAGATAGAGTTTGTAAAAGTTATTGGCAAGATAGATTTTGGGGTGTACATTTCAAACTTCTTGTATCTAATACACACATTTGCAAAAATAAAACTTATAAGTTAAATACTCTGTGATGTTGTTTATACTTTAAACCAATAATAGAGGCTTGAAAGAATGACCTTTGATAAAAAGTTCCAAGCCTTGTATGTTAAACCGTACCATTCGATCTCTAGAAGGACTAACTGTTTCGATCGCATCTCTTTGTTTACGGAATAAAAGTATTGTTATTATGCAAAATTGCAAATAGAGATGGACTGAACATTTTTCTGTTATATATGGTCACAGATTACGCCTGGGGTAGCATATATACTAGCATACGAACAAAAACACACCCGTCCATCATGATGAATTTCTAAATCCTTGTTATAAATGCAAAATTCATGAATAAAGACTCATTTCCATCCAATCCAGAAGCTTTTTTCTTAAACTTGGTTTTTTCTAATGGTTTTGATCACATATTGGATGCGGAAAATGTTATTGATTGGCTGTTTTTAAGAAGAACAATCTTTGTCATAGTGGCTATTAATTTTTCTTCTAAATTATTAAGATGTATCTAACAATAATAATACGATGCTGATTACTAAAGTATGAACCTCATAATAATTTGGAAAATTATTGCTTTCACATTTCATTAAACACCACCAGATTTTGTTTAACAAAGTGATTTCACTTCAAACAGATTGGTGGTTCCTCTTTACGTATTCGACCTTTTTATTTATTATTTTTTGAATGCCGGATTTCATTAAAACTAGCAAGAAGCTAGTTATGATTCAGTTAAACACACCATATCTTAGTTTCATGACAATTATAAGTAACTTTGTTATTTAATCCATGGAAAGTAGATTTAAATCTAATCAGATACCGATTTACGTACAATGAGTAACATTAAGAATTCAGCATAAGGATACAAGGTTGTAACATTTGTGCTTAAAGATTTTCAGTTTGTTTATAAAGAAAAGTAGATACGAAATTGAAAGAAAGGTTGATGTCTTAATAAACTTTAAGAAAAAAATGATATGATAGTAAAGCAGGATCGATTTCCTTTTAATTCCTGGATGGTTTCAATTTAGCTGTCTACGTTGGTTATGAATGTTTTAGTCGGCTCTAGGTGTGGTCATTGCTAAATGAAAAAGTTTTAAGGCAACGAAATACTCTCACGGCCTCACCTTTATCTTTTAACATCATGATTTTAGTTTTATGAATATGGTTTGGCAAATAAGATCCTTTAGACTTATAGTTAACATTCAGTACAATGTCTTGTGAAGGTTCGGTATAATATTTTCCGATCTTTCTAATACCAACTAAAATTTCCTGTGGCACAAGTTTGATTGGAATAGTTTGTTTAGAGATATTTCTTGAAATATTCTGTTTATGATCATTTTTTTTCTGATGAAGCTATTTGAAAAAAGAAAGCTTTGTATTTTTATTTTATAAAATAAATGAAATAAAGAAGAAATAAGTGGCACAAGAGCATGTCCCTTTAACTTAACATCAAAGTACACACTAAATTTCTTTCCTTTAAATAGCCCCCACACTTCCTTCTCATACCACAACATCATAAACATACATCTTCACTATCTACTACTACTACTCTATCTCAAACAAACCTCTAAACTTAAACATTAATAAAATGGAACAAAATTTACCACTAGCTGCAAAGAAAGTATGGAGTTTGGTACGTGTGATGCTCTTCATGCTTGGAAAAACATCTCAAAGCGAAAACTATTGCTCGATCTCAACATGTTGATGAAGCGTGGCAAATTAGCGGAAAAGCTTTACAAAAGCTCATGTTCCACCACCATCATAATTACTCATCTTCCTCGTTTACGAGTCGCTCACATGTGTCGTCCAATTTTAACTTCCTCCACCACGAACCGAAGATTATGAGTTTAGTTGCAGCAATAGCGGTTTATCCCTCTCTTTGTTCTCAAGCCACAAGAAGCACAACTACAAAAAGAATTCACAAAGAAATCCGCAATTAAAGAGGATCATGAAGAAATATATATGGACGCAGTAATTATTAAGCGCTGGAAATCTTGACCAAAGACCACTGCGTCTCCAGCTCTTCCTGGATTCGGGAAGAGCCCAATGGTTAGGCAGTTAAGGATAACGGACTCACCTTTTCCATTAAGTAACGGCGAGGAAGATAGCTATGTGGACGAGGCTGCTGAAAAGTTTATAATGAAGTTCCACAAGGAATTGAGACGGGAAAACGAAATATTGGATGTAAAAATTCAATCTTGAATTTATCAGGGGGTCAAGTATGCACTATATCTTGTGCTGTGTTTGGTTTTTATTTGCAGCCAGTGTATTTGTTTTGAAAGCTTCTCTGATAATTGTGTGATGTATCAAAGAATTCAAGATATATGTATCTAATTTAGTTATTACTCTTTCTTAAAGAAATAAATATATAGTACTTTGAAATGTATGTATTATATTTTATCTCTCTTTTATTTACTTGTTAACTTTTACATTATAATTTTCATTTGAATTAAACATATTTGTTCTTTCATTCAGTATACATGAAAATCTTGAAGCAGTCTATGTACGTGCAAGTACTAATTCCTAACACTTTTTCAAAGATTTTGTATCATTTATATAGTAGAATATCCTTAGCATCAAATCTGCATTAGGATCCATTTCTAGATTGAATGGTATACTTAATATATTTAATTACTCAAGGGAACTTTTTAAGTTTGTATATCTTAAAGTCCTTGGTGAAAGATCTTGGCTTTAAAGATATGTTAGAAGATACAAACTAAGAATCTAGTATAGGATATATAGATGTTCTTACTTTGTAGAAATAATCGAAATATTAGAACAATTCACGGCGAAACATAGTGGCTTTGCTACCCGAGTAGTCCAAATTCGATCTAGAGAAGATTTTTAAAACTTTGTGTATGAATGATATGCTGTTGAAGAGTAATAAGTTGGATGATGACCATCTTTAATATATACATTCAAGACCTAGTTAGTTTTGGTTTACTATACCTTCTTTAAAAAGTAACTGAAAACTTGTACTAGGAATCTAATTTTTGTGTATAGTCGCTATGCTTTGGGAGCCAACTTGTGACGGTACAAATCGATTAAGAAAGTTTGATTGGCTGGACAGATTCTTCAAAGGGCGGCTCTGGGGTTTTTGGTTTTCTCTAGTTTGGTATATTGTCTTTTTTATCCCTATAGCTTTACTTCATATTCAATTTGAACTCTAATAGGTTTTTTACTTTCATCGAAATTACGTTTTTCTAATGCTAATTAACTATTTCACCAAAGTACACTATAAATATATTTTGCATGTCTTAAGCAAAACTTGAACTATCAATTATTTGATTAACGAGCTTCTCATACAAACATGTGACACAATTAGTGAGGTATGAAACTTCATTTTGATGTATGATATCGTTTTATCAAATTTAAAGAAATATAGTGCTTGCTTGTAATTGGCTTTATATCCCAATCTATCAGTTATGATCAAGTAGATTAACCATGGACCAGATGGTAAATGTCATGTAAAAGATGTCAAGGCCGCAGTAAATAGATGTATGCTTATGTTATTGTCGTATAATTAAAGCATCTGCAATGCACAAAATCTCAATAGCTTTTTTGAATTTGCCATGTCACTTTTTCTTTTAACTCTAACCCATCAAAAACCTACTAGCCAAATGCAAAATGTTTTTGTAATAGCTTTTCTATGAAAAATCTTATCTAAAAACAAGAAGCAAAGCCAAGTTGTGAATAGAATAACAATATATTTCAAACTCCAGCCATTAAGGTTTACCAAGTTATTCTTTCAAACGTTTTAAAAAACCATAATCCTCAATACTAAAAAGCTTTTTAAAATATTTTTGAAACGGTAAAATGCTTTTTGCCAAGCTCTTCATTGCAGATGCTCTTAGAAAATTGATGTTATTTTTGCAGTTAGTTGTAAGGATTAAAAAAAAGAAGTTGATGAAGCATTTATATTTGTTGATAAAGGGCCGAGTTCCTTGCTCATGAGAGCTACATAGCACTTTTGTTTGTATATCGGTCTGGAATTAGTAGTGTTAAGTATACTTAGTCTTTCACCCAAATAAGTTTTTAAAATGAAAAAACGGGACGTTATTGTCATGTCCAATGTGTGAGTATAGTATGTGTAGTTACAAACTCGATAGATTTAGGGGTATTTGTTTACGCTTATTTTTGGGCTTATAAGTTTATTTGATTTCGGTGTATAATTTATAAGCTTATTTTTATTTATTTATTTTCATGTAAAAAGAGAATTACATTAATTACCAAAGCTATATGAATTATATTATCACAGTAATATCTACTAATTAGGACCGACCTCTAATAGTAGTACCATGGCAAATTGTAAAAACTACAACATTGAAATTTCATACAAACTACCAAAGATACTACTGAAGCCTCAGAAAGAGTATCCAAACATCCAAGCATCCATTTCATAATTTATGACCTTAAATTTTTCGGCTTATTTTGAAACTTGTAGGCTCATATAAGTTTTTGTGAAATAATAAACTTATAAGTTCATAAATCTCAAAATAAGTCAGAAAATTTAGTCTTATAAGCTGAAATCACAAAAGTTAATAAGCCCACAAATAAGCTTACACAAACACCCTTTGGTTTTTTTGGTAAAAGGTCAAAGACCCGGTAAATATATTACTCCAAAAAAACAGTTAGGTACAAAGGATATGGGTGAATCCCATATCTCAGCCCGTTACATAGGCGAAAAGCTTACATAACAAGATACTTCCAATTTTCTATATCAGAAAATAAACCACTACACAAAAATAACATTATACTCCTATGGAGATAAAATCACTTCCTACCAAGGCCTTGAAGTTTGATACCATACGTGTCATAATAAGCATCCCGATTACCAGGAAGATCGTAAACCTGATCCGCATAGTTATCATAGTCATAGTCATCATAATCATCTTCACGATCATGACCACCACCAAAAAGATTACTCAACTCATCAAAGGTGTTCTCAACCACCTCTTATTCACTATCATTAAGAGTAGCTTTCCCATCCATAAGAAGTTTTTCAAACTTCCCAATTTTCTCAACAATTGGGGTATGACCAACCTCGTTGTATTTCATTAAATCACTCACATTTGGAACTTGTGATACATTACATGTCTTAATTGACCCAACCTCCTTTGCTTCCATTGTATCACCAGACTCCTCTACATCAGTAGGACTGTCACAATCATCAGGAGCAATCGTATTTTGAGCATCAAAAGGATTAGATGTAGCGATCCTACTCGTACTGGCCACTTCAGTGGCTTTCTTCTTTGTATTTTCTACCTTCTTGTGTTTAGGAGGAGGCGCTTTAGGTTGATACCTAAACTTAGGGCCCACACTAGGTTTAGTAAAACCTCCCTTACCTAGAACACTTTAACCACCATTCCTACCCTTATTCTTGTTATTGACAGTTTGAAAACCATCGTTAACACTTTGTTTAGAATTTGAGTAGGAGGTGGAGCAGTTTAGACGGTCAGTAGCATATGACCAAAGAGCTTACACGTATCACACGAGGAGGTTTCATTCGTATTCAACCCGAATCTTTTCAATATTAGAACATGTCCCATCAGTAAAGGTATCTCAGCAGTGATACTCTCCCAAGAGCTGATCCGCCTTAACATCAATCAAGCACCTAGCAAAACTATTTCGACCCCATGATTCCAAGCACATTTGACTAGTGTAAGAATCTAACAGGTACCAATCAGTGTGGCTAGGAGGCTGAGACCATCATCAGAAAACATAGCAAGGGGCACATCATGGAATTTAACCCATACCGGAATATTAGTCAAATCCTTTTTAAGTAGGTTGGTATTTAGAGTCCAATGTTTAAGAATAATAGGGACATTTCTAATCATCCACGGGCCGTTTTCAAGCACATCATCAACACCTTTCGTCGAATTAAACTTAAAGAAGAAGAAACCCTTTGCATTCATCATGACTTTTTGAACGCCATACTTAGCCCATTTATTACCTACATAATAATCAACATCCGGAAAGCAATGCATTTACCAAGAAAGTACCCATATAAAGTATTCTCAAATCTAGAGTTTACCTCTTCCACCACTTTCATCTGACGGAAAGGTCAACTTTATTATTTTTATTGCTACACTCCGACTCGAAAGTTAGACTGCTTGGTGGAAAGTTAGACTTGTGCATTGGTGGCTCACTGAGTGTTTATAGGAGATAAATTGGAGAAGCGATACCCAGTGAATATAAGTAGCAAAAAGCACAGGACCCACTATTCAATTAAACCAATAATAACAAACCACGTGAGGAGAATTAATTAAAGGTTAAGATCAAAGTAGGAATCATAGAGAAGTGTTTATCAGAAGTTAGGGAATGTAATATTCGCCAAAGAGAGTTTCGGTTTAGGGTATAACAATTTACATGTGCTATTCTTCGATTACAAAACACAAACACCCTTGGTTGTATTCAATAAAAGTATTAAGAAAGTTTATAAAGCAATTAAGTTCTACGTTTTTACTGTTATTGATGATTGATTGACGGTAAAGAAACTAGCAATATAGGCTGGAAAGCAATTGTTGAGTGTCGGAAATAAAAGCCAAACGTTTTGGTAATATGTTAGGCCAAAGTGTAAAATCAGGTAAATTGAGGGACACATGTTGGTGTTTAAAGCTAGTAGGGTTTACCAATTACCACCTTTTATTTTGATAAAGGTGTTTGATTGGTTCAACAATAATTGATGCTAAAAGTAATTCCATTACATTTGCCCCTACTGTTACATTTCCACCAACACGTCTCACAAAAACTTTTATCGATCCAGCCTTTTACGTGCTTAAAATTCAGTTTTCTTACTTTATACGTGTAACTTATCGGCTCAAGCTTACCATTATAAAAAAGAGAGGTAAAGATATAGAAAAAAAAAGTTACACTGATCAATTAATCATCACTTCATTACATATCATTCTTTTACACATTTTGGTTATCTTCATATATATGGAATTCAAATGTTTATACGGGTGCAATTACGGACAACCAACAGAAAGCACTAACAAACATTATTGACATAATATCGACAATTTTTGGTCAATGACCCGTCGACAAATAAAATGTTGTTATCGACGGATTGCTGACAGATTTGACCGTCACTATAGCCAGTTTTTCTAGTAGTATTTTAAGGGAAAATTAAAAAAATATATTTAAAAGAATACATCACTATTTGTTAGTCGCTACAATAAATTGCTTGTTCATAAAAGTAGCTAGTGATTGACATATAGATTCCAAAAAAAAAAATGAGTTACCTAATATATGCAATTTATGAATACCAAGCACAACTCATTTCATGTTTAGCTATTAGAGCATCCGGTGTGGGGATGATCATGGCTCGCCGATGGGTGACGTGGAGCCCCGCGTGGTTCGCCGCCATTACCGGGGTTGCTCGTTGTGGTTAGTAGTGAACTTTGAAATCGTGGGGACGAAGCTAACCTAACCGACAAAAGCATGTAGTTTTTTTTTTTTTTTTTTTTTATCTCTATTTTTTGTAAGATTTGTAAAGTTTTATATAATAAGGTGAAGGTGAAGTGTTATTGATTTGAAAGGTCCGTAGAGTCTTGAGCTTACCGTGGTTAAACAAAAAAGCGAAACTTGAAAGATTAACTAAAAACATAAAATACATAATAAGCTTAAACATTAAAACTACGGAGGATCCCAAAAACAACATAAAAACATGAAATACATAATAAAACTACTAAACACTTAAAAAGCGAGTCATCCGAGTCCAAACCATCATCATCACTTGTTGGCGGAGAATAAAACTCCCATTCATGTATCGACTCTCCATTATGTCGAAATAGTTGTCTTGGAAGTCTTGAGCCTCCCGTGCTTCTTCTTCGCGTGAGCGACCTCTTCACGTGCTGCTTCTTGCGATATCTCCGGCGTTTTCTTATCTTGTTCCATTGCCGGAGGAAGCCTCACTTAACCCGCTTGGGTGGTTTTGAAAATCCACGTGGGTATTCGCGGGTGGACTTGGAACAATTGGGAGGTGCGGATGTTTCAAACCCCACCGGAAGACATTTTCCGGTGGTGTTGAATAAACTTCAAACTCAGCGAGTTGGAAAGTTGGTTTCGGCAAGTGATGCAGGGGAAAGGCGGTTTCGGCAACTTCTCTGGTGGGAATTCTTGAGAAAAGTCTTTTTGAGACATTTTTTTTGTGAATTGTGTTATTGTGTGTGAAACTAATCTTTGGTATGATACTATATATAGAAAACTTTAAAATTTAAAATTTGAATTTGAAATACCCATGATGATGCAGTTTTTGAATTTGAATTACCCATGCCAATTACCGGTTTTGAATTTGAATTTAAAATTTAAAATTTGAATTTAATTTAAAATTTAAAATTTGAATTTGAATTACCCGCTCAACGATGAAGCCGCTTTAAAATTTGAATTTGAATTTGAAAACCACCTTCATAAATAACATCTATAACCACCATTTTTTTCACATCTACATCAATTAAAAAAAACACACACAAATGTCTCAAAATTTGAAGTGGAACAAGTCGAAGAAATCTTGCTTGCTTAAGTTTGGATAGAAATTTCATAAGCTATGGATATGCAAAATAACCATTCAAAATATTTTTGGAACGGCGTTATGCATATGTTCAATAATCGGACAACCGATGACCATCGTACAAAAAATTCAATCACGGGTAAATGGGCGAGGATTAACGTCGATTACAAAAGGTTCAACGCAATTTACAAGCGATTCGGCGGTCGAAGTGCTCAAAATGACCACACTCGTCTCGAAAATGCAAAACTAAGCTTCGGCAACAATTTGGTAGAAAGGGTTCAAATATGTTCACGTTTGGGAGATTTTGAAAAATTGCCCAAATTGGGATGTTGAAGATTAAATCCGATGGTATGTGTTGTTTTTTTTAATCGTGTTGTTTTTTTTTCCGTGTCGTGTTGTTTTTTTCCCGTATCGTGTTTTTTTATTATTGTTTTATGTATTGAATTTTAATTTGAATGAAATGAATTTATTTAGTTTTAGACTAAAATACGTTGGTCCCTAAACTTGTATCGGAGGATCGCGATGGGACGAACCACGCACTTTTCATCGCTACCGGTCCAAGCGGTACCCATTAAATGCCAGTTAGTCCCTTGACCGAATTTGGACGGTCAAGCGAGGTATTATAGACCATTCACTTTTGACCCAAGCTAGTTAAAATGTAACCCAACCTTCAACCATATATGTATGAGCGAGCAAGAGTGAACCCTAAAATACAATCACACACATTCTTCCCAAAGCAAAAGAAAAACAATAATGGCACAAAGCGATAAGGGAAGGGTTTATTGAGTTCGTTGAGGAAAGCGATGCGCAAATGAAAAGCGTTTGTGTTAAGAAGGAGAAGGAAGAGGATGACATCTTGTTATCAAAGTTTAACGATTTGGCGAAAAGGATTACAAAGCGGAAATTTTGTTTAAATATCTTAAGAAATGAAGGAAAAGAAGGAAAAGCGATGATAGGGAGAGTTGTGGGTCTAGCTAAGTGTATGTTTAGATGATAGTAAACATTTGTAGTTATTGAAATCGATGAAATAAATTTTGTGATCTTATTTAATCATTGTGTTTGAAATCGTTTTGCATATCTTAATAGGTTTGACTTACCCAAGTTACAATTTGTTGGTTTTCATAAGTTTGTTTGACTTTGGTAAGTCAAAATTCAAGATATTACAATACACAATTGTCAATACATTGTTGTTTACTGCTAAAGCGTTTTCCTTTTGAACCCGTGTTTTGAAACCACTGCCTCTAATTTTTACGATCACGGGGTGTTTGGTTTCTTTATATGACTTTTTCTTGATAAAAGGGCCGTTTGGTTTAGGCGATACAACGGATGTTTTATTTGATACATTATGATTTAGTGCCAAAGTATTTGCATTTCACCACGTCTTTTAAACAATTGCATTTGCTTTTCTTCTGAGGGGTGTTTGGTTCTCTTGATTAAAGTTTCTTGATACAAGGGCTGTTTGGTTTCTTGATACAAGGGCTGTTTGGTTTTGCTTATACTAATAACACTAAAATACAACCCATATCACAATACAGCAGTTAAACAACACATAACCCAAATGATATTTTATCATTAATAAATTCTGTTAAACATCATAACCAACTACATCAAATCTAATTTACATATCATTTTTAGCAAAACTATCACCTAAAAGGCGCTTTATCTACCCCATGGAAAACCAAAATTCGGGCACTATGTTCGACCATTTTCTTAACAAACTCTTGGTTGAACCGAATACCTTCATCTGTTTGACCAACAATCGTATGAGTTGGGCAAGTTGGTTTGTCTGCCTAGGCTGGATTTTGTTCAGCGCATCCACACGGTCAAGCGCGATTCCACGAGGTCGAGCTTGATTCTCTTGTATCGACTCCCTACGGTTGATGATTCTGTCTTTAGATCTTGGCGACCTTGAAGAAGTAACTTCCTTAGAATCCTTCGGCGACCTCATCTTCAAACCAGACGACCATCCGATCATTAAGATTTGGCGAATCGACCACCTCCATGAGTTTGTTTAAAATAGGAAATCGCCATTGGAAAGTTGTGTGTGTGTGGAAAAGTGGTAGATGAGTATCTAGTTAGTTGTGCACTAGTTAATATCGTCTCGGTAAGAGGCGGTGAAAGGTTTAATAGTTTCCTTTATTTCACACTCGGTCCCTGAATTTGTGTTGGTTGCCGTTGTCAATTTGTCACACTTAAAACTCCCGCCCAATATTCACTTTAGGATACACAATTGGTCCCTCAAGTTGCCAACTTCCGTACAACCATTAGAAGTTTGACTTTGTTAAGTCAAACTTCTAAAACATGTCAAATTATCAATTCACTCCAAAACAAATATTTTAGTAATGGTTTTGCAATATTGACTTTACAAAGTCAAATACCATTGTATATATTATTGAACATTCCAATAGCCATCCTCATCATCAAACTTCAAATACCATTATGACTTTTGCAGCTTAATGTTCCAAAGGTTTTCAATCCTTACGACATTACAACTCTCGTTCACGGTTAACCCATTCAACATTTTCAAGTATTGACTAACTAAAGTAAAGCGGAAATGCGGTTTACTTGCTTCAATCAAATAAAAATGCTAAATGAAAGTTTGACTTTCGAATGTCAAACTTTCATCACCTAGAATCTGCACAAACAACAACATATGAACAATCTAATTTTAAGCAAACCATATAACAATTCTTGTACAAAATTACTAAAACTATTTTGAAACATTAATTGTCCAAGGGTATTCAACCCAAACTTAAACTACAACCAGTCAAAGAAATCTACAACGGTGTGGGGAAGCTCGGGGAGTTTAATGACTTCCTAGCCAACTCCCAGTTGTTCACGGTATTTTCATTCCCATCATGACTCCTATCGCTTTCCACGATATTGATTGTCTTTAGCGACAGGGAACACGCAAGTATACACTTTATTAAAGTTATTTCATGCTCGATCCGGGAAAAGCTCAAACACCACCGTCTGAAGGCGCCCATGGTGAATGTGTTTCTATCTACTTGATGGAAAAATTGGGCAAGGTAGATCACTAAGCGTGTTTGCGACTGAAAAATCAAATAGCGTTGAGATACACAAACATGGCAATTTAGGAATATTTTATTTGATACATATTCATTACATCATTACACTTACTCGTATCCGGCATTTTCAAATTCGGAGATGACCGAATCATTCAAAAGTGAATGCTACCATAACACTATTCCCAAAATCGACATCGGACGACTTAAGGTTAATCAGGAAACAAATGGCACCTTCATCCTAGGATTAGCTTCATGTATCAACTACAAGAAGTTTCTGATTAAATTTCATTCTTGTTACACATCTACATAACATTATAAGTTGTAAAAGCGAAATTGTTCTTACGTGTAATCACCAAAATCCAATGTAAGGGTCTCGAGATTTTGAAGTCTTGTCAAGTGAAAGATATCGGATGTTGTGATTGTGGTCACAACATTATAACGACCTAATGACAAATGTAACTTCTTCAAATTCCCAAGTTTTGCAATATCCCATAGTCTCATCTCGTTAGTACTAAGGCGATTCATTTAAGAGACTCAGTGAGGACGACCAACAATAAAGTCCCAAGCTATGTATGCTTAGAAAATTGACATGAATCAATTCTAGGCTCGATAGATTTGGATAGCCATGAAAATATTCCAAAGTAGCCATAGCACAAACATGAAGTACGGATGTTTCAACTCTCGTGAGAGTAAAGTTGGGTCGGGAACGAATGGCGGGTCACCATACCCGTTTGTAATAATCGGCTCCTCAACTCCATTGTCGACCAAAAACAAGAGCCACTCATGAATGTGTTCATAATGAAAGTTGTCTATTCCAATAATTGATCTTGGCTCTACAAAGCAAAGACAAACTTTCTTATTGGACCCATGTCGATTTAGAATCTAGTAACAAGCCTACCATCAAACTCGTATGTTAAATAATAAAAGAAATCCTCATCAAGTGTGACATCGGTGAGCAAAGTCCACTTAGACCTCCGGTTCTCGCTAAACTGAGGTTCTCACCGCTTCTAACAAAGGCAACCGATTCAAAATGTTAGTGATCACTTCATCCGGCATGTTGGTAAAACGATCGATCGACATGGTTTTGTTGGAAGTTGGGTTGGTCTTTCGATTACGGAAATGAGGATTCATATTCTTGATTTCGATTTGCGGTTTATCTTTTCGGATAATGTGGTTTTATATGATTGGCAAAGTTGTTTGTTGGGTGGGTGTATTTGTTCCGCTGAATTAAATGCGTGTCGGGGAAGAAACGGCTAATATCCATACTCACAATTGGTCCCTGGGTTCTAGCTTGGGTCAAAAAATGAATGGTCTATAATACCCTCGGTTTGACCGTCCCAATTCGGGTCAGGGACCGAATCGGCATTTAATAGGTCTTGTTTGGACCGTGGCGATGAAAAGTCGTGGTTCGTCCCATCGCGATCCTCCCATACATGTTTAGGGACCAACGGTGTATTTTAGTCTAGTTTTTATTTGGAAGTGAAAATTGAATAAAAAAAATAAAATGGTAGTGGTGGGCCCTAAATGAAGATGTTGAGGTTTGTTATGAGTGAGGAGGGGGTTTGTTGTGGTTAGTTGTGGAAAAATGAGATACTGATGTGGCGCTGAGGTAGCGCGACGACGAAGTTGAAGCTTGTCACGACACCTGATGCTCTTACTAATTCAAGTAACATTAATATTTACAATTATATCTAATAATATGGCATACTAGAGTAATCATGAATATTTTATGAATAAGTGTCAATAAAGAAATGACTACTCTCTTTACATGTATGTTATAATCTTCGGTATGATATTTTGCCCATAATATTTTGTTAAAGATTAATTTTCTCTAATCAAACTAATTAGAAAAATGGCTTGATATTTATATTAAATAAAAACAAGTGAAATGAAAATTTCAAAATAAAAAGCAAAGAAGAACTAGGTACCACAAGTGCATGTCCCTTTAACTTAACATCAAAGTACACACACTAAAATTCCTGCCTTTAAATAGCCCTCCACACTTCCTCCTCATACCACAACATCAAAACAAACAACTTCACTATCTACTACACACTCTCAAGCAAACCTCTAAACTCAAACATAATAATAAAATGGAACAAAATTTACCAGTAGTTGCAAAGAAAGTAAGGAGTTTGGTACGTGTGATACTCTTCATGCTAAGAAAAAACATCTCAAAGCGAAAGCTATTGCTCGACCTCAACATGCTAATGAAGCGTGGCAAATTAGCGGGAAAAGCCTTACAAAACTTCATGTTCCACCACCATCATAATTGGTCATCTTCCTCCTTAAAGAGTCGTTCACATGAGTCCAATTTTACCTTCCCTCCTCCACGAACAGAAGACTATGAATTTAGCTACAGCAATAGCCCAGTTTATCCACTCTCTTTATTCTCAAGCCACAAGAAGCACAACTACAAAAAGAATTCACAAAAGAAATCCCCAATTAAAGAGGCTCATGAAGAATTATATGTCGACGCAGTAGTTTTGAAGGCGCTGGAAATGCTGACCAGCGCTACTGCGTCTCCAGCTCTTCCAGGATTCGGTAAGAGCCCAATGGTTAGGCAGTTAAGGATAACGGACTCTCCTTTTCCATTAAGTAACGGTGAGGAAGATAGCTATGTGGACGAGGCTGCTGAAAAGTTTATAATGAAGTTTTATAACGAGTTGAGACGAGAAAATTAAATATTGGATGTAAAATGTAAATCTTGAATTTATCAGGGGGTCAAGTATGCACTATATCTTGTGCTGTGTTTGGTTTATAGTTGCAGCCAGTGTATTTGTTTTAAAAGCTTCTCTGATAATTGTGTGATGTATCAAGAATTCAAGATATATATGTATCAATGTATGTATAGTCTTTCTCAAAGAAATAAATATAAAGTACTTTGAAATGTATGTATTATTCTTGATCTCCTTTATTTACTTGCAAGTTAACTTCTAAATTTGAAAAATTCTCGTACGATTAAAACATATTTGTTCTTTGTTTCCGTATACATGAAAATATTTATGCAGTGTATGTACGTGCAAGTACAAATGAATAAGGAATATGTACAAATGATACCATTCCTAAAACTTTTGCAAAGATTTTGTATCTAGCTTTTAGAAGGTGGAATATCTTAAGAGCATCAAATCTGCATCAGAATCTATCTCTAGATTAAATGGTATACTTAATTAATCTATTTAATTACTCAAGGGAAATTTTTTAGTTTGTGTATCTTAAAGTCCTTGGTGAAAAGATCTTGGTCTTTAAAGATAAGTTGGATGAAACAAACTAGCTAAGAATCATAAGATGTTCTTACTTTGTAGAAATGATCGAAATATTAGAACAGTTCATGACGAATGCATGGAACTCTAAAAACTTAGTAATGGCTTTGCTACTCTAGTAGTTCAAATTTGATCTCGAGAAGAATTTTAAAACTTTGTATATTGAATGCTATGCTGTTGAAGAGTAATAAGTTGGATGCTGACAACCTTTAGTATATACATTCAAGACCTAGTTATTTTTGGTTTACTATACCTTGTTTAAAAAGTAACTGAAAACTTATACTAGGAATCTAATTTTTCCTAGTCGCTGTATTTTGGGAGCCACCATGTATGACAGTACAAGTCCATTAAGAAAGTTTGATTGGCTGGACGGATTCTTCAAAGGGCGGCTCTCGAGTTTTTTGGTTTTCTCTAGTTTGGTTTATTGTCCTTTTTACCCCTATAACTTTACTTCATACACAATATGAACTCTAACAGATTTGTAACTTTGTTCTCACTAAAGTGTAAGCTAGAGCTTGTTCTTATTTATCAAGTTTACTAGAGTCACAAAGATGAGACTACATTCCTTTGATGATTTGATATCGTTTCATCAAAGTTAATGAAAATGCAGCCTTCTTACGTGGTGTTTGCTTGTATATGCCTTAATGTCTCGGTCTATTGGTTACATAGGAGATAAAGCTAATATAACAAGACGCCCCTATTCCTAAACAAAGGAAACATACGACTAATCACTAGAAAACATTTAACTCAAGTCCAAATATAAACTAACGTCTAATATGACTAGGAAGCCGTATATCAAATGCATCACAGAATTTCAGCTATTGTCGAGTTAAATCTTCGCATTCATCACCATCATATGGATTGTCAACATAAGTCTCCTTCCAATGCTCATATAAGCTCGCATTCCCACTTCCACCTCCGCCTACATAAGACCTAATAACCTTGAAGTGTGGGAGCCATGAAACTCTCTGTTTCATTAGTATCCTCATTCACATCGCAATCAATATATATACTCATTATCCAAGTTAACATCTTTATTAGTTCCTACATTCACATCAACTATATCACCTTTTGAGCTACCAATATCACTAGTAGCAGCCCCAACATCCTTTTAAACCATATTAAGAACATCAAGCAGATTCGATGTCACTTTTTGTTTCATTATAGTTAACCGAGTTCATTTTCGTGTCACTAGAACTAGCCGCATTAGCCATAGTATTCAAACCAGAAATATATTAACAACCTTAGAGGAAGGGGTGTCTTCACATCTTCCTTGCACCATTTCTATGTGGCAAGGGGAAATGGCATGCCATTTGCATGTTACCACACCACCACTACCTTGACCCATTTCAAGTGTGAGTATACTCACATTACACCATTTCCACTTTTCTGTCCTTTTATTTTTAATTAGGTTTTATTGTTGGGTTTGTGTTTTTAATTGTGTATGGTGGGGTCCAAAAAGTTTGAAACGACATGAAAACAACATGTGAAACAAGGGACGGGTGTTTTTGGTATGTGAATGTGAAATGTGAAATGCTTATGTGGCGCTGATTTGGCAAAACAGTTTGGGAAATGGCATGTTATGGTACCCCTTCCTCCAAAGAATTGATATCCTTTGGTTTAGCCTGCCTAGTATCCGTCTTCTTAACAGTCTTAGGTTGAATAGGTTTGTAGAAAACATGAGACTTAGGACCAACAGGTAAACCACTAACAACTTTTCTTTGTTTCTTCACATTCTTCAAAACGTTGGATACATATTTCTTAGGACATAGGTTCAATGAATGACTAAATAACTTACAAGTTAAACATCTTGTTGGTTTTCACTCGTACTCAATGCGCATAGAGTGCAATACATGTCCCTCGCCTTCAATTTTAGGTATTGCCACAACAAGAGTTTCTTTCAACTCAACATCGGCAAGAAGATCAATCATTGCTCTCTCGTAACTAGACCGCCCCATAATTTCATGCACATTGAGACCGTGTAATTGTCTAACATCAATGTGGTGCCAAGTCTTGTAGCAATTGATCTCAATCCATCCTCTGTGAATGTCGTGATAGGGATATCATGGACCCAAACCGGAACACTCTTCAAGTCTTCCTTAGATACATTCGCCATAGGAGACCATTTCTGAAGAATCAATGCCACATTACGAATCAACCATGGTCCATCCTCAAGCATTGCATCCAAACCCGTGTTGGAACTGAATTTGAAAAACAAAATGCCTTTCGAGTTCATCATAGTACGAACAAGACCAAATCTACTCCACACATTCTTAACATAGTTTTCGACCGCTGGATACGCAACTCTCTTTCCTAGAAAAAACCCGTAAACCGAATTCTCGAAACGCCCCTTGACCTCTAGGATTTTGTGGATATGGCAACATCAGCCCTATTACCGGTGGGGCTATTAAGGTACAGAAGTAAACAGCCTTCTTATGTGGTGTTTGTTTTTTAAGAGGCTCTGAATCTGAATCTAAACCGCACATCTGAATCTGAATCTGAGGCGTAAATGTCTGAATCTGACCGCATTTGAACCCGAAAAAAACTCATGTTTGAACCGCACATTTGCTTGCTTGTACTAAAATTTTTTCTGGTTAATTTTTGGTAAAAAAGAAGCATTAAGACACCCATCTCAAGTCTAGACCATCGTCTGAACGGGGAAAAAAAACAAACGGTCTGAATGGCCAAAATGTCTGACCGCGTATGAATGGTTCAGATTCAGAGGCTTTTAAGAGCCTCTTTTTAAAAAACAAACACCCCCTTACTTGGTTCACCATTTATTAGATTGTTGTAGGAAGCAGGCCCCATACCATTTGATTTAGCACTCTCAATCATATTATCCGAACCATCGTCTCCTTTATTCGATAGAATATCGGCATGACCAGTAGTAGCCACTTTGCTGGATGTATTAGGGGTACCAACCGTGTCTGACTAGCATGACAACGATTCCATTGTAGTAGCTTAACCATCGGCCTTTAAACAAACCTCCGTGTCCTTCCTTTTAGTACTAGGTTTTAATGGTTTCTCATCATCACCCAATAACACGAGTTTTTCTTTAACATTTGACTTTCAGTCACGAATTTTTCAGCTAAAGAAGAAAGTCTTGGACTTCCATATGCACCGCCAAGCTTGGAAAGTGTCCCATTCATGCAACGCTTTTATCAGCAATAACCTTCTCCTTAGAACCATCATTATTCAACACATCCATCATGTTTGTCTTGTCCTTCTTACTTTTATTTGTTATACGGATATGATATTCACACAATTGATAGTGACATTAAGGTCGTGTGTTTCATTTTAAAAACTATTTTTGATGGAAGGTTATGGAAGGTCTTTATCTTTAACCTTCTATCAAAAATAGTTTTTAAAATGAAAAACACAACTTTAATGTCAATGTTAAATGTGTCAATATAATATCCGTAATAACTAACTCAATAGATTTATGTACGTAGTTCTATTCAATAAAAAGTATAGTTAAGAAAGTCAATAAAGCAAAACTTAAGTTTTTTTACTGTTATATATTGAATGATTGATCGAGGGTAAAGAAACTATAACATAGGCTGGAAAGCAATTGTTGAGTGTTGGGAAATAAAAGCCAAAAGTTTTGGTAATATGTTAGGCCAAAGTGTAAAACCAGGTAAAACTGAGGGACACATGTTGGTCTTTAAAGCTAATAGGGTTTACCAATTACTACCTTTTTATTTTGATAAAGGTGTTTGATTGGTTCAACAATTATTGAAGCCAAAAGTAATTCCATTACATTTTGCTCCTACTGTTACATTTCCACCAACACATATTACAAAAACTTTTATCGATCCAGCCTTTTACGTGTTCAATATACGGCTTTCATACTTTATACGTGTAACTTATCGGTTCAACATTAGGAAAAACCAAAAAGCAAAGATATTAGAAAAATAGTAAGTTACACGTACTAATCAATTAATCATCACTTAATTATTGCATAACCTTTTTAAGTTTATGCCAACAGCGATTGTTCTATAAAGAAATTTCAAGATGCAGAAGAGAGCCTAAATAGCTAGCTAGTAAAGTAAACGGGTAAACGGATACAGGTTTTCGTGTTCAGGTTATTTGACGAGGAAGAGTCTTTTTATCCAGATGTACGTGTATTTGACGAAGAAGAGTCTTTTTATCCAGATCTACATGACTTTATCAGGTTAATCTTGAAACCATTTTTGATCCTTCCTTGATCAGCCTCAAACGTACACAACTAACAAAATTTAAAGCTTCAAACTCTTGTGAAAAAAAAAAGCAACAATTTTACTATTAGGTCATTTGACAGTGGTTCCAAATAGCTCTGGTAAAGTAATAAGTTAACTTGCATGCATGAAACATCTTACCAACACCTTTATCATTTTACTATAATCTAGAATAAAACAAGTGACAGTGATATACATTACTAGCTTTAATGCATATACTAACTATAGTTTGTATCAACATTCAAATTCTAATCATGCATATATGGTCCCATAATTGATCACATGAATTATATGTATGTAATGATCATATTGTATTTTCTTAGGTGCTAAGTTAAAAAATACCAACAAACAGAAAACGTTAAAAATATTTGGATGTTGTTTTCATATCGGTAATGCTCATATGTCGTTTAAACTTTCAAGTCATGTCCTGTTCCGGACATTTTATGTGTACTACTCTTGATCCCACTATACAATAATAGCATTGACACACCACATATATCTTTAGTCTTACATTAAGCATCCATGATGTTTTGTCAAAATGTTGTGAAAACCGGTTCTTGAATCAACCCGGTAGAGTTATTGGGTTACCAGTTCGACTGCCAAATCACATCGGTTTTTCATTTAAGTATATTGCAGTATTTCGCCAAACCAAACATCTATAAAACCTTTAATACTTAATACTAAACATACTTACAAACATAAAGCCTAAAAATTCAACACCAATCATATACTACCTCCGTCCCAAATTATAAGTCCAGTTTGACTTTTTGACTCAAACTTTGACCTTAAATAATTTTGTTTGTATTATATAATACTTTATGCAAAATATATAAATAGATTGTGTTTTAAATGTATTTTTATTTGGTATATTTTTCATCAAGTGTTATACAATACAAACGAAAATACTTAAGGTCAAAGTTCGAATCAAAAAGTCAAACTGGACTTAAATTTTTGGACGGAGGGAGTAATAGATTTATAAAACATATATTATACAATACGAAACACATACAATTCAACAATACAAGTTTTAAACTTACAATCATCAATCATCACGACCGATCCTCTAAAAAAATAAAAAGAAAAATATCATACACCGCCGATTTTAGTGAACTGGGTTGACTCGGGTCACATGAAATTCGACGGGTCAAGCTAGCTAGGTTTCCAAGCCTTGAAAACCCTATTTATTTTGGCTCGTTTTTTTACAAAAACTAGGGGCGTTTACAAATCAGGTGATATCGACAGGAACCGAAAGATGAAACCAAACCGAACCGAATAATTTTGAGCCGAATTTGTAACCGAACCGATTTGATTACAAAACCGAACCGAACAGAATTAAATATTCGGTTTTCAGTTTGGATATAATTTTAGCAAAACAAAAACCGAATCAAACCAAAACCGAATTCACATAAATATATATACTTTTTATATATTTATATAAAAAAAGACCATCAAAACTCTTTCCTATTATAAATATAACATTTTTTAAGTTTGATTTTTTTCGGCTAAAAGTCCACGTAATTAGATGAAAAATATATATAAATATGTTATTCGGGTCAACCTGAAAACCGAACTGAATTCAAATTTGATTTTCGGTTCCTTTTAATCAATTTGAATTTGGTTCGGTTCGGTTTTACCCAAGTAAAATTAACCGAATAACTCGATAATCAAACCGATGAACACCCCTACAAAAACGGTTCATCTGGTTCAACCGGCAGGATCGAACCGGATTTCAAAACACTGATTTTGTCAAACAAATCGGCAAAACCTAAATAAATACCCTTTCGACATGCAATTAGCAAAGTTTAACTATGTTTTCGGGTCACATATGTGGCTTTTATGAAGTAAATAGCATTATATTTGTCACAGTTTAACTTCAAATTTAGTAAATTATAGATGTAACTTCAAAGCTTCACTTATATATGCCTCGAGCATATTTATCTCTAATGTGTAATTGCATATATTAAAGTTAACTAGTAATGCAAATTTTCTTACTCTAGAGTACGTTGGCAAAACTTAATTTTCACATGTTTTCAGTCGAACTAGATATTTTATTTTTTTATTTTTATAATTAGTTGATTGATTGGATCACAATGTATTTAGGGGGCGTTTGGTTCACAGAATGTTTTTGAATGAATTGTATCCTTTGGAAGGAATTGTAATTTGATGTAATTGTAATTTAAAGAATTGGAATGTGTTGTAATTGTAATGTATTGTAATTGTAATTGATGAAATCTATCAATGTGTTTGGTTGACTCGCAACGTAATGTAATTCAATTTTTTTTATAAAACTTAAAAAGTTAATACAATAACAATAATAATAATAATAATAATAATAATAATAATAATAATAATATTAAAATAAATAATAATATTAAAACAAATAATAATAATAATAATAATAATAATAATAATAATAATAATAATAATAATAATAAAGAATATTAATAATAAAAATATAATAATAATAATAATAATAATAATAATAATAATAATAATAATATAATATTAATAATAAAGATAAAATAATAATAATATAATAATAATTATTATTATAGTAATAAAATAATAATAATAATAATAATAATAATAATTAATAATTAATAATAATAATATTAAAATAATAATAAAAATAATAATACATTATTATTATTATTATTATTATTATTATTATTATTATTATTATTATTATTATATTAATTATTATTGTTAATTAATATAATAGTAATAATAATAATAAATAATAATAATAATAATAATAATAATAATAATATTATTATTATTATTATTATTATGTATTATTGTTTATTTTAATATTATTATTATTAATTATTAATTATCATTTATTATTATTATTAATATATATTTTATTATTTTATAATAATAATTATTATTATTATTATTATTATTATTATATTATTTTATTTTTTTATTTTATTATTATTATTTTTATTATAATTATTTTATTATTATTATTATTATTATTATTATTATTATTATTATTATTATAATTTTTAATATTATTATTATTAATTATTAATTATCATTTATTATTATTATTTTTTATTATTATTAATATTATATTTTTATTATTTTATAATTATTATTATTTATTATTATTATTATTATTATTATTATTTTATTATATTATTATTATTTTTTTATTTTTTTTATTATTATTATTTTTATTATAATTATTTTAATATTATTAACTATTATTATTATTATATTATTATTATTATTATTATTTATTAGTTTAATTATTATTATTAAAGTAAGTAAATATATAAAATTATTATAATTATAATTATAATAATAATTATTATTACTATTACTTTTATTATTATATAAATTTTATTATTTTAGTATTTATATAATAATAATAATAATAATAATAATAATAATAATAAAAATTCAATTACAACGTAATTCAAAACTTTCCATCTAACATCCTATGTAATCTGAATTCTCCTGGATGTAATTGGAATGACCAATTCAATTACAACGCAAACCAAAACATTTCACGAATGTAATCAATTACATTCCCTCCATTCTATGAACCAAAACAGACTACGTAATGTAATCAAATTACAATTACATCCAATTACGATTGTGGTCCTCTGCCCAACATGACTAGGAAGAGGTGACAACGTAAAAAGATATGTACATTAAAGTCAAAGGAAATTAAAACCTTTGTTAGAAATAGTTGGTAATTAATGTTGAAAGACACTGCTAAACATGCAATTATTTCGAATAATTAAGCTACTTTTATTGCTCATGTTGTACGTCAAGCAAAGAATCATGTCACATGCATTCTTCAATTGTACTATCGTAGTTCTATTTGGTACACTAACAACATAGACCAACTAAACGTGCAGACGGAGAGAGCTCGATCGAGCTTTGTATTTAAAGCTCGGGTTCGAGCTCAATTAATAAATGAGTTACGACTTAGGCACGATCTCAAACTCATGCTCGTTTAGACTCGATTCGTTCAAGTTTTTTAACTGATCTGATCCCGAGCTTTTCAAAAACGACTTGACTTATTTCTGCCAATATAACGTATCACAACTTAGATTTTTTTTTAGCTTTATAACACCCTAAAATTTTTTAATTATTTTTTGCCATATTAGAGGATTCCTAATTACTATTCTTGTATGTATCATTTAAATGATTAATCACAATAACTTATCATGTTTTTTGGTATTCATGGTTTATAAATTTTTTGACCTATCAATTTATGGGATTTAAACTCATACCACATATATTCAAACTAGAAAGCCTTATTTTTCAAAAAATTGGCCTCGTGTGACTATTTCAGAAATTAAACAAGAAATCTCACACATATTAATTTCAACATTAAAGAATCTCAATTATGCGTATGAACATTCGAAAATGTGAAAAAGAAACGGAAGGATCACCTACATAAGAGCACTAGGTGTCAAAACGAGCTTAAGGCTCGTCGTCGTGCCACCTCAGCGTCACATCAACATCTAATTTTTCCACAACTAACCACAACAAACCCCCTCCTCACTCATAACAAACCTCAACCTCTTCATTTGGGGCCCACCACTACCACTTTTTTTTTTTTATTCAATTTTCATTTCCAAATAAACTAAATAAATTCATTTCATTCAAATTAAAAATACAATACATAACACAATAATAAAAAAACAACACGATACGGAAAAAAAACAACACGAGTAAAAAAAATACAACACATACTACTGGTTTTAATCTTCGACATCCCACTTCGGGCAATTTTTCAAAATCTCCCAAACGTGAACATACTTGAACTCTTTTCCACTAAATTGTTGCTGGAAGTTTAGTTTCGCATTTTCGAGATGAGTGTGGTCATTTGAGCACTTGACCATTGCAACTGTTTGTAAATGCGTTGAACTTTTGCAATCGACATTAATCCTCGTCCATTTACCCGTGATTGAATTTTTTGTACGATTGTCATCGGTTGTCTCATTATTGAACATATGCATAACGTCGTTCAAAAAATATTTTCGAACGGTTATTTTCCATATCCATAGCTTGCGAAATTTCTATCCAAACTTGCAAGCATGATTTCTTCGCACTTGTTCCACTTCGAGTTTGAGACATTTTGTGTTTTTTTTTTTTTTTTGAATTGATGTAGATGTGAAAAATGGTGGTTATAAATTGTTATTTATAAGGGTGGTTTTCAAATTCAAATTCAAATTCTAAAATTGATTCAAAATTCAAATTCAAATTTTAAATTCAAATTCAAAACCGAGTATCTTGTGAGCGGGCTAATTCAAATTCAAAAACCGTATATTGTTGAGTGGGGTACTTTAAAATTCAAATTCAAATTTTAAATTCAAACGGTTTAGTTTTCAATGGGATTATATGAGCCTATATATAGTATCCTACCATCACAATTCACACAAATAACACAATTCACACAAAAATGTCTATAAATATTTTTCTCAAGAATTCCCGGCCGGAGAAGTTGGAAACCGCTTTTCCAACCCCAAATCACTTCTTAGGAAGCGCTTCCAACTCGCCGAGTTTGAAGTTTATTCAACACCACCGGAAAATGTCTTTCCGGTGGGTTTTGAAACATCCCATACCTCCCAATTGTTCCAACTCCACCGTGAACAATCCACGGTGGGTTTTCAAAACCACCCAGCCGGTTAAGTGAGGCTTCCTCCAAGAACTGGAACAAGATGAAGAAAACGTTAGGGAGATTATGGAAGAGCAAGCATGTGAAGAGGTCGCTCGCCGTGAGCAAGAAGCACGGAAGCTCAAGACCTCAAGACAACTATTTCGACATAATGGAGAGTCGATACTTTAATGGGAGTTTAATTCTCCGGCAACCAGTTCTGAGAGTTGGGACTCAGATGATTCGTTTTTTTAAGTTTTTAGTAGTTTTATGTTGTTTTTATTAGGGAGATTCTGTAGTTTTTTATGTTTAAGCGTATTATGTATTTCATGTTTTTAGTTAATTGTTCAAGTTTCAGTTTAAATGTTTCATCATTATGCGTTTATATTTGCATTTTTTTCCTCTACGAACCTTTCAATATCACTATCTATAAAAACACTTCACCTTATTAAAAACCTCCACAATATCACCTTATTAAAAACTTTTCTATATCACTACCTAAAAAAAAAAAAATAATACACTTTCATATTCGTCGTGCAGACGACGACCCAACTCACGGCGACGGACAACGAGCCACGGCGGTGTCAAAACGAACGACAACGAGCCTCCACGGTGGACGGCGAGCCCACACCGGGTGCTCTAATAGTCTATGTTTGGCAAGGGATTAAATGAGGTTTATTGGAGCTTGGGTTTTTAAACTAAGCCGGCTAATAAAATAAGTCTCGTTTGTCATAGGGCTTATGAAAGAGCTTATAAAATAAGTCGGCTAAAAACTTTAGCCTCATAATAGGGGCTAAAAACTTTAGCCCGAGACTTTTGAAGAATAAATTACTTATTTACCCACAAAAATATCTAACATACACAAAACTCATTTAAATATGTCATTTTTAGTAATTTTGCAATAATAAGCCCCAGCCCCAGCACGTTTGCCAAACAAGTTTATAAATATACAACTTTTAATTTCGGCTTATAATATAAGTTGCAGCCCAAGCCCAAGCCTTAGTCCTTGCCCCAGCTCCAGCCCATTCCGCCAAACATACCCATAATAAGATGACCATACATTTTTTTTGAACGGCGAGTTAGTAGTTAGTGATCCGAGCCCACAGTGACATCCAATTGGACAAGATGCAAGCCTCGAACCTTTCTCCTTGGGGATAAACCTCACTCCGCTTCTATTTATTTCGGCGCGAAGGCCCATGGTGAGACTGAACCGAGACCTCACCAAGAAAACCTCTCAAGATTACGCGGTGGCCAGTGGTAAAGCAGGTTGGTTAATAAGATGACCATACATGCTAGCCCATATGTGATGTGTAGGTTGTAATTATGTTGGTTTTTATGAGGGTGATGGATCATTTTTATGGTGATCATCACGCGTCATCACCTCTATTTTTTGCACATAGTGGTGATAATCATATTTTTTTTAGTGTGTGTAGGTATAGTTGTAAAAATGGATATATTTTATAGGCGTGATTATAAAAAGTAAAAAGTAAAGGTGATAAATTTGATGATATACTGAATAATGATGTAATGATGACGTGAAAGCGTTGAGAGTAGTCACTATAAAAACTAATAGTCACCATAAAACCAATTTTTGAGTTCAAATACCAAAAAGAACACTAGATTTAAATGTGTGGGAGAGAGAGCTTCCCAAATCAATGGCAGTAAAGTGACAATAATACTGTTGTTAACTTTTAATAAAGTTTGGTTTCTTTCTTGCAAAGCTAACTTTCATCTCCTCTATTAGCATATCCAAGTGGTCACACACATTATATCATAATATTGTGCGTTCCCTTTCGCACTTATTGAAGCCATGCCATGGCAATGCATGCATGCCTATCATGACCATACATTTCCCTGTAATTTTCTTTTGAGAGGCAATGCATCATTCTTTCTTTAGTGTTTGGTTTTTGATTTTCTGTGACTAATTTGCGAAGTTTAAGTGCACAATCATACATACTAAAACACGGTAACACCCCCTTCCCCCTTCTTAGGAAAGTTAGCATGACAAATTCAGAATTATTTACATATAGCAGAAATTGAACTTGACGTATTAATGATGATAATCACAAGTCATCTATCAGGAGGCCACTCCTAGGTGCTTGAGAGGTAGTTCTGTTAACAACTTAACATTAAAGCATGAAAATATATACCACAAAACCAATTGTATGACCTTATGCTAATTCGGTTAATAGGGGTAGAACTTATGTGACAATTTGTCGGCTTATGCTCAGTGATAATTGTAGGGTACTTTAGTGTTGGCTCTAAAGCTCAATGATAATTGTGGGGCTAATATGTCAATTAACACTTTTGTAAATGTGTGGTCTTAATTTAAAATTTAAATAAGAATATACTAAAGTATGATATGATGGTAGTGGATTTGGGCTAAAGCCCAGGCCCAGACTTTGGAAAAAGGCTTATAATAGTGAAAGTGACTTCAATGAGAGTGGGCAGATGTGTAAAGGTATTTTTAGTGGTCTGTTTATATCATTGGACATGAATTGTTATTAAACTCTTGTGAGCCCACCTCCACCTCTATTATAACTTTCAAAAGATATAAAATAGTATAATGATATATTTACTTAAAACATGGTTTAAGTAAATTATACATCGTGCATTCAAAACATGTATGTTGGTATATATGGCATTTGATGTTTAGATTCCATATATATGGAATTATCTTATAAACTAAATATGATGCATTTATTAACGAAGAATTTTACATAAAACATAGATTATAATTAAAAAGAGTAAATTGAAAAAAATCCTCTTTGTGGTATGTTCATATAGCTAGTTCAGTCCTTACCTTTTTGAAAATGTAAGTGTCGTCCTTGTGAAAAACTATTGGTGCGGATTTTGCCCCTGGCTCAAAGTGAAACAACTAACTTGCCTCAAAATCAAAGACATAGTCTCACTGGAGTCAAGGCACTTTAGTCATTTCACCTTGAGGCATGGACGAACTCCATATCAAAAGTTTCCCACAAAGACGACACTTGCATTTTCGAAAAGATAAAAACTGCTCATGCAATTTCAACATACTACAAGGACGATTTTTGCAATCAACTCGGTTAAAGATGACATATAAATCTATCAGAAAAATTGACTAACTGCAACATCAAATTTGTAACATTTGGTTGCCGATGACAATAATTTCAGTTTTCAAATGCTATAGGAGCACCCCATAAATATTAGCATTAAATTGATTGAAACATATAGACAAAAAAACGAAAAGGACTAAAGACATAGAGAATCTTATAAAGAAAAAGAGTGAGAGTAATTTCTTTAGAAAACATTAAAAAAGACAAAGTTTTAGTCAGTGTCATATTGTTACATGTCAAAATTTTGAGCATTTAATGATCTGGAAAATGAGAAACTATCTAGTCATAGCATTATTAGACTACAGTAAACAAAAGAGAAGTAATAATCTAAACTATAATTTCATCTCATCCATTTATCATTTTATCCATATAGCTTGTATTGTAAGATGAACAATAATAGAGCTAAAAAGCCTTTTAGCATAATTTTGACACAGCTTCAGTCTGGGCCTGTGCACTTTTTGGGCATGGCCATTTTCAACTTTAATTATTGGGCAAGAGTCCAAAATATCCTTATTTTCAGTAGTTGTCCACTTGTCCATTTTTAATTTATTCTAGAATCTAGATTATTTTTATACTTTTTAGAAAAAAATTAATAAAAATAAAATAAAAAAAACTATTTAGTTGATACATCATATCTTTAATAGTGTAATAATAAGATCATACATAAAACTTGAAGGAAATTTTGTTTACTAATATTTTCTTTTGCCCATAATATATGAATATCTACTTCATATTTTGTCACAAAGTTTCTATGATCTCTATGATATATGGAATATTAATGTAGTGAGTAGTCATTAGCTTGTACTTCTTAAAAAATAGTTTGTCACACTATATTAATGTTATTGCAGCCATTAACTTTATTAATCATGGATTTTTAATCCAAAAGGATGGCTAATGAATCTAGTATTGGATTTGTTTCCACTGAGATGGTTGGATAGACTTTTGCTTTATAAGCCTTGGCTGCTTTATTTTCTTAATTTTATGTCTATTTTTACAAAAAAAATTAAGTGGATGATATGCAACTAATGCAAGTGCTTTATCCACATATAATATCCATCACTTGGCTCATTTTTATTTTATTTTATGTTAGCTTTTGTATCATGAATTCCATAAAATATGTATGCAACAATATATAGTAACTATTGTATTATATCAGGGAATTTTATGTAAGAGTTGTTTTAAAAAATGGTAGCATCATTTTAGTAATTGCTATATCAGTATATCTTACTAGTCTGTAGCTTTTCATGACTTCCTTACACTTAAAAACTTGATTTTAGTCATGTAAGTTAGTTTTTGTTAACAAAATAGTAACATAGGGTAAGAGGGCCGGGTGCGGTGGCGAGGCACCCTCCTCACTTGGTGTTGAGGTAAAATGCGTTTTCACTAAACATGCAATAATCATTCGGTGACTCTTCGTCCGGCTCCGGATCGGGATCGCCGGATCATTAACATGAAAACACGCGTTAGCCCGCGGGTTTTATCCCAGACCAAGCTCCGGCGTGTTTTTCTTGTGTTAAACCCTAGGCGAGGCTAACGCGTGTTTTTCTTGTGTTAACAGATCCGAAGGATCCTGATCCGGAGAGCTGGACGAAAAGTCAGCCGAAGGATTATTGCTTGTTTAGGTGAAGACGTACTTTTACCTCAACACTTGGCACGCTCGCCAAGCCACTGCACCAGTAGGTGCCTTCGCCAACTTTTTGGCGTTCGCCATATGATTATATTGTGTTTTTTACTGTCTTTTAATTGGTATGATGGGTCATAAAATTAGGGTTTTGCTTAAGTTAATGAGGAGAGTGTTTCTTGATGTGTGAGTGAGAGATAAGTGAAAAATGAAAAAGCTAAATTGATATTTACATGACACTTTCGTTGAGCCACTACACCCGGTGCTCTTAGTGGAAAGATATAATTTTAAAAAATGGTCCACCCAAGAGTATTCCTCGAATGGAAAACTCCTTTGCTTAATGTTGTGTACTTATCAACCCAAGTAATTATTGTGAGAGAGTTCAAGATGAAAGTGATTTGCACTTTTGGACACTTGGCCTCTTCAATTATTGGTATATACACAAAAAAAGCTATTTGTAAGTTAAAAAGTGTTTCCTCTTTTTGTTACAATCCAAATAAGATATATGTATTTTATAAGTTGAGTTTGATCCAATTATATCCTCCAGCTCATATTGAAATTATTTGGACGAGTTTGATTAACTGGAAATCGGGCATTATCACATAAGTAAAGTTTCATGAATAAGCAAATTATTTTAATATCGTCGAATGTATAGATTGTAAAGTTGAAATATATGGTGTATGTTTCCCATGCCATGCTTCGTTAGAACGAAATACAGTTGCGAGCACCGAGTTTTCAAGGCTCAGCAACAGCCGTATAGAAGTAAGAATGCCGTAAGGTGGTTGACATATGACTGTTAGTTTAAATGGTAAATGTTATATTCATATTTTTGGACAGCAAATGTAATATCTTCCTAATCATGTCGGTTAAAATTTTGTTCTTATGATGAAACATAAAGCTAGACTGTGCGTTAGGGGTGAGCAAATGGACCGAGAACCGAACCGGAACCGTCTCGACCCGAACCGCATTTTAGAACCTCGGTCCGGTTTTCGGTTCTTCAATATTACAAATTTTGGTTCTCGGTTCGGTTCGATTCGGAACCGCGATTATCGGTTCCGGAACTGAAGAACCGCACAATTTTCAAAGTTTAGAAAAATATTATATTAATATTGATTATATTTTGTTAGTGTTGAATATAATATAAGTCATCAACATTTAGAAAAAATATACTTATAGAACCTCGAATATTGTCACTGATTGACATCTTTTGAGTTTAATTTTGTCATTAGTTTTTTCCAATATTATCAGTGAACGACAAAGTTTATAGGTTTCATGAACATTTTACACACAAAAAGAAATGATACCAACATAATGACCAGTTTATAAATCGACTAATCAGTGATCATTTTGCACCTTTGTATCTAAGTATGCCTAGTGATAGTTTAGGATTGGGATGATGTTCGATTATTTTCAACATTGAATGAATTAAATTCCCTGTGGTTTGCTAGTAACAATTTTGATTATGCAATTCACTCTTGAAATAACTGATAAAAAGATTATGTTGGTTGATGAGCGTGTTAAGTATAAGATCGTTCAATATTATTTATGATTTAGACTTAGATTAGTGCAAACACGTAAAAAGTACTAAATTTTGGGTACTTTTTAAAAAATTTGCGGTTCTAATTGGGTAGAACCGAAATACCCGAACCGAACCCGAGAATCGAACCGGAACCGAAACATTTTTCGGTCCGGTTCTCGGTTCCTAAAATATGTGTTTTTCGGTTCTCGGTTCTTTCGGTTCCGGGTCGGTTCCGTGCGGTTCTGGAACCGAGCTCACCCCTACTGTGCGTTTGGTGTGTGCCAATCGGAATCAGGGAATACTTTGATTTTCATGTAGAGTTGTTTGGTTAGTTAACATCAAAATCCAAAACCGGAACGATACTAAATATATAGCTATACATGAAAGTCATCCATGAGGTGTGGTTTGAAAATTGATTCCCGGGCCCATCACTTCCCCTCACATAATTTATACTACACTTTTCATCTAAGGGTGCGTTTGGTTTGTTATAAGGAATCACTATCGCTAACGGTATCATTATAGGGTTGAATGAAAATAAAGATATCATTGTTGATATTGTTGTTTGGTTTGTTAATATGGTATAGGTGTTTGATTTTAAAAAGTTGGCTCATTTATTATTTTATGTGATGATAAATAAAGTAGAGGGACCTACGGGAATCGATAAAAAAACCCACCTCTACCCACTTCAATGAATCTATGACTATGAAATGATAGTTTGATTGTGATAGTAGTAAACCAAACATTTGATATCACTATCATAGTCATTCCATCATTCCCATATACCTAAACCAAACGCACCCTAATTATCATACCAAACAACATCTATGAGATTGATACCTCAATTTATAGTAATTCATATTTCACTCCTATATCAAATTCATACCGATTATCATTCCGGACAACAAACCAAACGACGCCTAAAAATACGAAACTGATATGATTTTTCACTTTGGTACTTGGTAATGTGATATAGAGAAAACCAAATGAAAAATGAGATAAGCCCAAAAGAAATGGGCTTGGTTTAAAATAAAAAACAATTCAATTTTTGTTCAATTGGGCTTGAGTGGTAGTTTTATGTCATTGGGCTATGTAATGGATTATATACATTTAAGTGGGCTATGTTATTACGGGGTTGTGAGCAAAAGCGATAACAAGTAACAAGAGATCATTGAACAAGTTTCTTCAAGTTGGGTTATAAGCACGGAATATGTTTGCGCCATCACCATCTCGGAAAAAACTTTTCATACAGTAGCACCATAAATAGCGCGTAGCAAAGCAGCGGCTCAATACACCGGTAACTCGACTAAAAGCCGAATAGAAAGAGTCAAAACTTTAAAAAATCGCCCACCGTGGGGCTCGAACCCACGACCACAAGGTTAAGAGCCTTGCGCTCTACCAACTGAGCTAGACGGGCTTCTTGCTTCATTTCTATTTTATATAAACATAATTGTAACAGGTTAAAATGTATAAATTGTATGCTTGCATGTTTAACTTTTTACAGTTTATATACAAACTTTACATGTTCATATATAAACGGTTTAGGGTTACCATAACTTGTCAAAATTTGATTAGTGGTAAAAATACTTAGTCAATTACAAAATTAATCAGAATAAATTAAAATAATAACGTAAAATATTCAACATGCCAAAGAAGTCGTTATTTCTTTGGTGACACATGCGTAATGCTTACCACATGCAGTTAATCCTCGTGGCCTATTTCATCAGCAAAAGACGAAAAATCATGAAATAAAAAAGTTAAATAATGAATATAGGTAAGCTTCCATAGTTCCGATCCATTGAATCTATATACATATACACGGATGGAACCAGCACCAAATATAAACTGGGTGCGCAAATTTTTTTTGAACCGTCACATCAAAAACACATTTCGATAAACTGTGTGCATTTAAGATAAATTTAAAAAAATCGATGTTTTTTTAAAAAATTACACTACATCGAAAAAAAGCTATGGTCGAACACCCATTTAACCCTTATTCCGTCCCTACATATATAGACATATTTAAAAGAATAAATAGATTGTACATGCAGTCAAAGGTTCACACCAAGTAAATAGCCAGGACCCATCTACCAACAAACAATGATTGTTGAGTAGCACAAATTTGTCAACTATTAAGACCTGTATAGTGAGTCGATAGGAATTTTGGTACTCTTATTTAGTTAGGTAAGTATTACAAGATTGCTTTAGTAGAAAAAATCCATTTTAAGGTCATGTTTAGGGTCAATGTGGGGTACACGTACATAAGATCAATGTTGTGCTAATAGCTTCTTGTTCACAAATCAAGTCGTTGAACAACAAGGTTCAACACCTATGCATTGCTTATATGTGGTTCGAATTCAATAGTTCACCCACCACCAATACTAGTGTACGTGTGATGATATTATGAAGTAACGTTTGACGACAATTCTCAATGATGTTGGTTTCTTTGAGTTTGTTGGTGATGATAATCAATTAATACCGGATATCAATTATAATTGTGTAATTATTTTTTAAAAAAAAAAATTCGATCTTATGCCTTGGTTACACGAATATTTACTTTGGATAAGATCAAGTGTTCGTTCTTGTTTTATGCACAACTTAAGAACCCTTTCGCCTATGTTTTTTTATATGCTTCCATGCAAGTATATGTTCCAATTTATAAGAATTATTCAAGGCCCAATAATGGAATTATGATAATTAACTGGTCCATTAATTATATCATAATGTTCCGCCATTATAGGAAATAATGGTTACATAATTGTTAATCATGGCCATTAACTTACAGTTATAACTGCCTTTAAATAGGTCAAAGCAATTGCAATCTAAGTTTGAATTCAGTCCAGCTAATGTATACACTCGCTGATGAGCTTGCCTATGAAAGAGTCAACTCCTGACTGTAGTCACAAGGTGGTTCATTTACTGACAAAATAAACCTTTGATGAGACAACTCCCTAATAAGATCCTTCAGCCTGAACTGAACTCATCAACTTGATGAATACCATTCAGTGTGTTACTCATTGAAGAATCAACACACTGAACTTCATCGGTTACCACTAAATTACACCTTACCACTATCATAGTCAGGGAAGTCAGTGACCTAATGAGCGTACATTCCGTACCTCATGACCCATTACCAAGTATGACCTGAACCCTCAATTGAACTAAATTTCCAACAATCTTCTGTAATTTATTACAATTTCTTTTGCATGTAAATTAAACATAAAACAAAACCAGTGCGTAAATGAAAATATCTTGAAGGTTGAATTTCCATCTTGGTACATTACACATTCAAACATTCGAGAATTAGGGTGTTCTAAGAACTGAAGATAACATAAACAAAAGTTTTCAAACACTTAAACGCTCCTGGCACTATGTAAGCCATGTGTCCATATCTAATTTCATTAATGTTTTAAGAACCAAATTTGAACTATTAAGAAGAAAAACTCTTCAGCCTGACCTTTTAGCAGGACCGAGCACAAACCTTGGGATAAAATATCAACATGTGCTCTAGCCTCTAAACATTAAGCTTTCCACATTGAATTCAGCTCTTAAGTTTCCTAATGTGGGAATTGGGTGTCCGAATGCTCAACGACTATGGTGGACTTTAAAGCCATCCCTTTAGCGGACTTTGAAACCAAGTCTCTAGCTAAACCCTTCGTCAAGTGATCAGCTAATTTGTGTTGAGATCTTACAAACTCTATAGACATCACCCATTCGTGATAAGGTCACGAATCATGATATGTCTGACACCTAAGTGTCTAGAACTCCCATTGTACATCTGTTATAAGCCTTTGCCAATGTAGCTACACTATCGCAATAAATAAAAATAGGTGTTATAGGTTTAAGCCACAATGGAATCTCAAAAAGCAAGTTTTTCAACCATTTAGCCTCTTTACCATCAAATGCTAAAGCCACAACTCTGACTTAATTGTTGAACTTGTGATGCAAGTTCGCTTCTTGGAAGCCCATGGTATGGCACCTCCCCTAAGCAAGATTACCTAGCCACTTGTTGAAGAATTATCTTCAGTGTTGCTGATCCAACTAGAATTAGTGTATCATTTTAGCACTGAAGGATAACCGGTATATGATAAACTATAGTTCATTGTTTTCTTCAGATACTTCAATACCCTCTGAAATGCTTGCCAATGATGAGCACTAGGATTACTAGTGTACCTGCTCAGTTTACCCATTACAAAATATAGCAGGCCGTGTACAAGTCACGACATACATCATGCAGCCAATCACCCTGGAATACTCAAGTTGAGATACACCCTGACCATTATTAGGTCTCAGCTTCTCACTTGTATCCATAGGAGTACTCACTAGAGTACAATCAAAGTAATTAAATTTCTTCAGCACCTTCTCAATATAATGACACTGAGAGATAGAAATTCATCTACTTCCATGTTTAATCCTTATACCAAGTATAACATTAGCCTCACCTATATCCTTCATGGAGAACCTTGATGACGAAAATTCTGTTGACATGTCAACTTGATCTTGGTTAGTACCAAAGATCATCATTCGTTAACATATAGAAAAATGATGAATCCTTTACCAGATTAATCAAATTTGCAATATACACATTTTTCAGATTGGTTTAGATGATAACCACTTGACAAAACCACTTCATTAAATTTTTAATGATATTGCTTAGGTGCTTGCTTTAATCCATACATAGACTAAACAAGTTTACACACCTTGTTTTCATTCGCTGGTATTATGAAGCCCTGATGTTGGTTCACATACACCTCCTCATCTATTCACTATTCAAGAAAGTTGTTTTCATATCCATCCGATAAATAATCATATTGTGAATTGATGCAAAAGCAATCAATAATTTTATGGTACTAATATGAGCCACATGAGCATAAGTATCAAAATAGTTTATCCCTCACTTTTGTTTGAAGCCCTGAATGACCAATCTAGCCTTAAACTTTTCAATAGTTCCATCTACCTTCATTTTATTTTTGAAAATCCATTTGCAATCCAAAGGTTTGCAACAAGGTGGTAAATCAGCCAACACCCAAGTGTTGTTGCCTATGATGGAGTCCATCTCATCATTGTTGATTAGAGACCTCATTCTATGTTCCTATAACTAATTATAATTGAAATTCAAGTCCAAATAACTTTGGAGTCCTGAGCCTTTTGCTCTTTCTGAGCTCGGTGAAGGTTGCTGAACCACAATCTCATCAGGACTCTTTAGATATCTCTGAAATAACAATGTCATCAATTCCATTTAGAATCTTGTGACTTGGTCTAGGAACTGATGATAGTCTATTCTCTTCAAATATTGCATCTCTTGAATCAATTATTGAGTTAATTGAAACATATTCATTGAGTTCAATAACATAGAACCTAAAAGCCTTGGAATGCTCAGCATATCTAACAAAAATGCATTCAATGCCTCTTTCACCTAAAGTTTTCAACTTTCGATTTGAGAGTCTTACAACTTCCCTACAACCTCAAACCCTGAGATAGTTCAGGTTAGGTTTCCTTTTAGTCCAGAGTTCATAAGGGTTGACCTTGTTTCTTTTATTATGAACTATATTTAATAAATAACAAACTGTTAATATAGCTTCACCCCAGAACCTTTGACTCACTCATGAATAAGACAACATGAAATTAACCATTTCTTTCAGTACTATGTTTTTCCTTTCAGATATACCATTCTGTTGTGGAGTATAGGGAGCAGCCACTTCATGGATAATACCCAATGACTGATAATACAAAGTATCCATGTACTCTCCTCCCCTATCAGTCATCAATCTTTTGATCAGGGGCCCTTATTGCAATTCAACTTCAGTTTTAAACACTTTAAATTTATCTAATGTCTCATCCTTTGAATGTAATAAATAAATATCATAGAACCTAGAAGCATCATCAATAAATATTACAAAATATTTCTTATTCCCTATTGAGGGAGTAGCATGCAAATCACACAGATCATCATGGGTCTGCTCCAAAACTTTAGTTTCACGTTTTACACTCTAAAAGATTTCTTAGTAATTTTGGTCAGCATACAAGTCTTACACTTTTCATTGTTCATATCAAAGGCTGGAATTAACCCATTCTTAGATATATCTTGCATTCTTTTAAAGTGGACATGGCCAAGTCTAGCATGTCATAGTGTTGAATCATTCAGTTTAAAGGTTGACATAAAGGCTGAATTACTAATACCATTAACAATTTTAAGTCTGAATATTTGATTACCCAAATAGCCAAAACCAATAAATATACCATGTTTGGATAAAATAAACTTATCAGATTCAATCACTTGTTTATAACTACAATTATTTAAAACACTACTTAAAACCAAATTCTTCCTAATATTAGGAACATGTAAAATTAAACAAGAAAACAATCTTTTGAGAACTAAATCTTAAATCCACACATCCTTTTCCATGCACCAGAGCTGTTGAATCCTTTCCCATATGAAGAATGGAACTATCACTCAGTGACTCATTGTTCTTGAACCATCTTCTATCTTTACACACATGGATTGTTGCACCTGAGTTAACCCACTACTCAACATCATCATCCTGCACAAAGTATGCTTCAGATATATATGTAACATAATAAATTTGAAAAGATTTATTAAACACTATCCGACCTTTCAGAGGGTCGGATGAACCAGTGCCTGATCCATTGGTTTTATTACCAACTTTCACACCCTTGCAATCCTTTTCAAGTGTCTAGGTTTTCCACATTTCCAACAAGTTCTTTTAGGTTTCTTGTTAGGATTAACTTTGGTGTCTTGATGCTTACGTTTGACCCTGTTGTCATTGTACCTGATTGAGTTGTTATGCTCCACCATATTTACAACTAAGGCACCATGCTGCTTTTTGGCTTGTCACTATCCTGCGCTCTAAGTGATTCCTCAATGCGCAGATGACTGTACAACTCAACAAGAGTCAATTCCCCCTTTTTATGTTTGAGAGTATACTTGAAATCTTTCTACGAATGAAGGAGTTTATCAATGATACAAGAGACTGAAATAGCCTCATGCATGTTCATTTTTGTTATGTGAATCGACCAAGTATACCAAGAAGTTCATTGTATTGTTCCACTACATGTCTAGAATCGACCATTTTGTAATTTGTAAAATTACTCACAAAGAACTTTTTGCTTGATGCATCCTCAACCCTATATTTGGCCTTCAAGTAATCCTATAGTTCTTTAGAAGATTCAATATTTTAATAGGTATCAAAAAGAGAGTCAGACATACCATTGAGGATTAAACCTCTACAAACATAGTCATCCTTCTCCAATTTTCTCCTTTTTTGAATCTGCTCCACAGTTGCATTATCTCCATCATATTGAATTGGTGTGCTCAGATAATACACAACCCTCATGCTTGATTACAGGAAATGCATATTCTTTTGCCATCTTTTGAAATCAACTCCTTCAAACTTATAAAGTTTGGAGAAGTTAGAAGCCATGTGCTTCATTGCAGCAGCAACCATTGATTATCATAAAACCGTTTTCTTTGATTGCTGGTTTCGTTGAGTTTGTTCCCAGTTGGGTAATGATAATCAATGAATAATTTCTAGGTTATACGAATATCTTTTTGGGATAAGACCAAATGTTCGTTCATGTTTTAGGCGCAAATCAAGAACCCTTTTGCCTCTAATTGTTTATGTTTTCTATACGTTTCCATGCAAGTATATGGTCCAATTTATAAGAATTACTCAAGGCCTAATAATGGAATTATGATAATTAAGCGACCCATTAATTATCTCATAATATTCCTCTGTTATTGGAAATAGTGGTTACATGGCCGTTAATCATGGCCATTAAATTGCAGTTATAACTCCTTTTGAATATGTCAAAGCAATTGTAATCTAAGTTTGAATTCCGTCCAACTAATGTATACACTCATTGATGAGCTTGCTTCTAAAAGAGTCACTCCCAGAGTGTGCTCACAAGGTGATTCATTTACTCACAAAATAAACCTTTAATGAGACAACTCCCTGATATGATCCTTCAGCTTGAGCTAAGCTCATCAACTTGATGAATACCATTTACTTCCTGAAGAATCAACACACTGAACTTCATCAGCTACTAATGAATTACACTTTATCACTTTCAGAGTCAGGGAAGTCAGTGACCCAATGGGTATACACTTCGTACCTCCTGACCCATTATCATGTATAACCTGAACCCTCAATTCAACTAAATTAATGTACACAAATTAATATTAATTATGTTACTAACTAAGGAATAAAGAGTTGTTTGAGACTTTGATCGAACAACCTATTGATTTTGAAAGTCTAGCTTTTGTATTATTGTAATGGATAGAATATGACTAAATCGAAATGGTGTATGGCAAATTCGTGTTATATTTTAAAAGGGTGACCTTCTAATTAACAACGAGTTTGATATGCCGGTAAACGAAAAAGGATAACTGCTTAGGCTACGTATAGAAAGTTAAGTCTCTTTAACCATGATGCACACGGCGTAAATCATGGTCTTTTGTTAGATATCAAGTTAAAGCGCCGAGTTGATAGATATTAAAAACGGCGATATGATGTAAATGAGGACGTACTAAACTTTTATGTGTTGCAAATTTGTGGTTCACTGTAAGCTAGTTGTATGAATCGGTGATTTTAGAAAAAAATATGGTAAGATCGAGTTTAAGGTCGTCCGAAATACCTCAATGTGTTTACTATCTTTGTTTGAAAAGTTGGATCATCAGTTAGATAACAGTTTTCTTGATTATATCTGAATTATATTCACGCAGATAGAACAACATGTAATGATAACGTATTACTGAATGTCCCAAAAGCTTACGGGGCTTGACCTAGCTAGCGGTGAAAGATTGTGTTTCTTAAACGGAAATCGTAAATTTGAATTCCTCAACTGCAACTCCGCCCCACCAAACACACTCACACACGCGACTACACGAGCCTAACAATTTAGAGATGTCGAGTGTTGGTGATCAATTGGTATGACTACAAGAGTCCTGCGAGGTGGTGTATGAAGTCTTGAGTGTACTCACAAGTCACAAAATCAACAAATTTGGCTCGAGTCCGTTGTTCACAAATACAATGAGATGCACAATCATCTTTCATATCAATACATGTGTGTATACACACTTACGTAAACATATATACCCGTAAACTGATTTGAACAGCATTAAAGTGTGGTTAGTATTAAGTTCTGCCTAAGACGTTGTGATTAAGCATGTGTTCGTCACATGGAAACAATTAAGGAGATACTAACGGAAAAGAGAAGAAACAAGATTGAGACTTGGTCCATAACAAATACTACTAATATATAATCATCTTAATGTCGTCATTTCCGTTTGATTAATTCAAGTCTAATTATATGGATTAAAAAACAAAGGTATTAACAACAATAACAACATTACAAACGCATAAGTCTCATTCAACCGCGTATAAGTTAACTCTACCTGTATATTCTCTATCGTTCCGTCCGTAACTTACTCTAAAATTCTTTTTCTAACCATGTTTTAAGCTTTGATTACGCAATTTTCGTATTTATTAAGAAATGAGAATCATTATGCATTGTTAGTGGTAAAGCCGTTTTTAAAATATTAGCTTGACCCATTCTAGCACTACATGAGGAAGGATTATGATTATAACTTGTCACTTTGGATGTAGCTATCTATTTTTGGTAAGTCCTTGTAAATTGGTATGTTCGATTCGCTTAGTATTTTAACAATACGAGCATTGTTGGCTATAAAGCGATTTGTACTAATTCTGCGACAAAAGATGGACAATGAGAGGTTAGACAACTCAACCCGATAGAAACTATATATTTTGATGGATCGACTCGTATTAGCTACTTATATTGCTGATATTATTGTGAATTCTTGATTTCTTGTTTTCTAACGTTGACATACCACACTTTGATAAAGAACCCCAATATAGTGTAGTTCGTAAGTCTTGACACTTCTCATACTGACTTGAGTAAACTAGATTCAATCGACGGTCAATTATGCAAGTTATGACAAAACAGTCTTGTTCAAGAGTGCAACAAGTAATCAACATGTCGACCTCCACGACATATACAAGAACTTTTACATCATCAATTAATGAAAATGATTAAGCCATATATACTATGTAAGCATATATATGCATGAGTCATAAGATCACAAAAGCAACTTGTCAATTCTCTAATATCAAGTTCCTATCATTTCTGACCATGCTAATCTCATTGTATAACTATCTAATTCCACTTGTGTGTTCTTGCATGAGTATAATATTAATGTAATATTTCCAACACATTATTTTCTAATAATACACTGATTATGATATGCCTAATTACACATTTTTAATGATTAAAATGGATTATTACCAGCGCATGCCATAACAAGTTGCAAATTATGGGTATCGAAGAATTGACAATTAAGAAATAAAAAGAATAAGTTAAACTAATCGTTATAACAAGCTGGTAACCGAGTCCTAGTACAAGTCTAAACCTAATCTATATTACAACGTACATTTAAACCCTGACCTGTTCAAATTTACTCCTAATATCCTACACAAATTTTATGTTCAGCCATGCATATATAATTATATAATCTGAAATTTTGTTTACAAAGTATAATACCAGACTTAGTCAATAATTTCACCAAGTATTTATTTATTTACGTTTAACAAGATTTATTCTCTTTATATTTGGTTGAATTGACTTTTTTGATCTAGTCTTACTGTTCAGAATATGTCTGTGACATATATTATATATAGGGTTAAAAATATACTCCGTATAAAACCATTTTAAAAAGTTCACCAACCTGGTTTGGGTCTATTAGAGTGGCTAGATAGGATGACATTTTTGCAAGTTGCCATGGTCCATGCATGAACATTGGTTAGTGCTAGGAAGGAGAGCCTTGGGTTCATTTTTATATTTTATGCATGAACTCAACTCAACTAGTTCAGCTTTCAGCACATCATTTTTGAATCATACTATTATTGTCTTTTACACAACTCAATTTGCATTTTGTATGAAAAGAACCTATACCAACATGTTCTTTTGTTTTGTTTCTACTAGTACACTACCATACTAAGAAAGTAAAAGTGTCGCACCGTCCACAAATTATTGGTTCAAGTCTTATCCGAGACATTTTTATGTGTTTTCTGCTGAAAACAAATGACGCGTAATATTTTAAACAGATGACTGGTGATCAATTATAAGCAAGCCGTTTAGATACACCGACATGTTTTAAAACATACAATATTACTATAATATATATCCGAGACTATCACACATTATCAATACAGGCACCTAAGGCTGCATTTAGTATTTATTAAAATTGTAACAACTTGTAATTATATAAAGACTTTAGATTATTTTTAAGTATTGGAGAACATTAATAGGCATTAGATAGTATGTAATACGTTAATGAATAAGTAACAAAATAGTTGTTAAAATCAATATTATAAATTGTTTTTGTTTTATTTTTGCAAGTTTTAGTGGGTAGGGGTGACCAAGAATTGTTTCGGTCAAATTTCCCTGTAAATGGTACAAATCATGAATCACACTAGACAAAAATGATAAAGTCAAAGATATTATCAACCATCTTATTCCCCGTTGGCAGTCGCATCAGTAGAAAATTAACCAAGTCTGCAAATTTATAAATTTATTAACAGTGTTTACATAAATACGAGAAGCCTTAAGCCTAAATATTCATTTTGTCAATAAACTAATTTATATGTCTTTTAAAATTTATTGTAACAATTATAAATAATTTTAAACAAACTTTAACTATAAAAATAGTTTTAATACCTTAATAAAATATTAATTTTCTGAATAAACTAATTTATATATTTTTTCAAATTAATTATAAAAATTATAAATACTTTTTTAAATCATTTTTTAATTAAATTCCACTTAATACCTTAATAAAGTATTAATTTTTTTTTAGGTAAGGAGAGTAATCAATAAAGTATTAATTTTATAAATAAACTAATTTATATATGATTTAAAATTTATTTTAACAAATACAAATAATTTTAAATCCACTTCTTGCTACGACGCCTGTCGTAGCTAAAAGTGTGACGGGTAACCTTCTAGGCACTTTAATTTAGCCAAAACTCAAAAATATATGACTACACTTTTAGCGACACCGTCTTCGCTAAAGTGGAGGTCTCACAATCGAACAATTTGACCAACAAATGTTGAAAATGGTGGGCCATTGCACTTTTAGCTACAACACGTGTCGTAGCTAAAATTTATAACTCGCCAAAAGTCCTATTTGGTGTAGTGTGATCCGTTGTTTCGGGATTTGAGTGTAAATAGTCTTGTATTTCCCTAGTAGCTAGCAGCAACTGATCTTCCCGTATGCATGTAGTATTGTGAGATGTATTTCGTACCAAATCAAGACAAAACTAAGCAAGTCGCTGTTACAAAATAGAAATTAAACTAAGCAAAACGTGATCCATTTTAGCAAGTGTGTACAAATTGGTCAACTTACGTCTTTAACTACTTCATGACATTAAGGATATTAAGGGTCCCTATGTGGGGATCATATCAATATATACTACGCTTCTCACTCAACGTGCGACTGCGGTCCCAGCCATTGAGAGGCCATGCTTTTATCCGTAATGTTGATCATACGATTGTATAGGTATATGATGGTATTTAGATCCTATTAGAGGTTTCGTATCAGATTTATGTTAGTAAACTTGATATTTAGATGGCTAATAATGTTATCATTACTTTAGTTTATAGTATTTTAGTGGAATCTATATTTAGATGCCTAATAATGTTATAATTACTTTTGTATTTATATTAGTTTCTTTTCATTAAAAGTTTTTTATTAACATAGTCTTTTCATATGTAGTATTTTAATTTGAGTAAGTTACATAAGTGTTTTGTTGCTTATTTATTTGTGACTTTTGTTATTTGGAATTATATATGTAAAACCCTAAAATCTCAAATCGCGTAAAATGACAATTTTGCCCTCCAACTTAAAATTTTACCAACTCGGAAAATATGTCAACATCATTTAACAAGTTATATGATTAATAATACTTTCACATTATGAGATTAATTAACTTATGATATAAATTAAAAGAAACATAACTAATTAAACTCTAAGTAACAAATAAACCTTACAATGTGTGCATGTCGAACCTAGACTAGAAAGGAGACTACGTACGTGATGGATTGGTAAGTTTGGAAAGTAAAATTTTTGTTCCTATTTCCCCCCAAGGCCGGCCATCATATAGGCAACCCATAATCACCATTTAATTTTTATTAACTCTCATTTACATCTCCATCTCATTTCAAAATAACACCTAGAAAACCCTAGCCTCTTTTTCTCCATTCTAAGTGGCGGCACCATCAAAATCCTCCCATTCAATCCGAAATTTCATCAAACCAAAGTGATCCTGGGAGGCTCTCGATCGGGTAATCGTTTGGTGGACGTGGTGTTCGTGTTTGGGTCGAATTTGGAGCTTGGTCGTGGGTATTGGTTTGTAGCAGTGGGGTTTGGATAACCAAGAGGAGACTTGGTTTGGTTTTCGTGGTTTGATTCTTGTTCTTGTTTCGTACACGCCCAAGGGTAACGTATCATCTTCTTAATCTATTCCTCCTTGTGTCTTTAATCAATTCGTGGCCTATGATATAAAACTAGGGCTTGTAACTTGTAAAGGATCACATAAAATCATACATAGGTTAACACATGAAATGATAACACATAAAATGATAAAACCATGAATCTTAATCTATAATTATTCGAATGATATATGACATGTAATATGATTTTGAAACCGATTTTGAGTCTTCTATGTCGATTTATATTAAGGTTATAAAAGGGTTTAATGATCTTGTGATTACATGTTTTCGTATATGATAAATGGACTTGTTAACAAATGATTACGAGGTGTTTTGGTTTATGTTATGGGGCGTACATATGGTCTTGGTTAAGGGCTGGTCCGAATTGATTTTGATATTACATTAGGTGTCTTTTAATCTTGTTCTAATCGAGCTAATATGGTTGAAAACGGATTCGTTAATCATAACTTAAAACTAGGGTTTGTAATTCATGATTATATAAAGTTAAGGGGTTGTTTGGTAAATGGTGAAACTTGATGGATTAATATGTTATTTTTCTAACTAAATGGATTAAATGAGTAAAATGGGTAAACTTACTATATTTACACTTTTAACCCTATACTTTGCTATATTGACATTTTAAACCCTAAACTTTTGTAACTTGTCATAAATGATCCTTAAAGCATTATAATACTCATTTTCTATTATAACTTGAGATAAGTAACTAAACCTGCTAAATATGGAAACCTGCTATTTTTAGAAAGTTATTAATTATAGAAATCTGCTAATTCTGGAAAGTTACTAAAAAGAGAAACCTGCCTAAAATAGAAAGTTTCCTAAAATAGAAAGTTACTTAAAATGGAAAGATTACTAAAATGGGAAACTTGCTAAAAGGGAAAGCCGTCTTAAAACAAGTGTTTCTGATTCTTATAGAACGTTATCTAATTTATATAGGTTCCGGGCGGCGTGATTGATCTCCTTCCTTGATTTTACTTTCTTTGTTTGCTTGCTTCGAATAAGGTACAGATATTCTGACCTTTCTCATAAGGTTTCTCATGATCTCTTTGCATCTTTGATCTCTTGCCATAATTGATGTTGAATCTTTGCTTTGCTATTTGAACCCTTGATATTGATCCTTGCTATTTGAACCTTGATAATTGAACCATTGATATTGAACTATTGATTTGAATTGTGAACTGTTAATATTGGACATTGATATTGATTGAACTCTATATTGTACACTGTGACCTGTCAGTTGATACCCGAGCCATTAACTAGGCATGGGGGTTCCATGTCCGTGTCATTGATGCACCAATGGCATGACTCAGTGTGGATGAGTGATGTTCCACACCGTCCCATATTTGTATTGATTATGCGCGCTTTGGATATATTGTATGGCCACTATTTGTTTTGGGCGTATGGATGCATCCTAGATTTGTATTTGTTTTGTATTGATATATGGTTTGGTGATGTGGTTGTGCAATACACACCCTCACATTTGGGAGCCGATCACCCATTGGCTACTCGAGGACTCCCTCATATTGGTTTGGTATTCGAGGTCACCCTCCGAATCACGATGGTTACTATTGGATACTTGGTCGCTAATGCCACTATTGATATTGGTTTGTTTTGTTGGCTCGGGATAGATTCGGCGCACCTTACACTATTGATATAACCATATTGTACCTTCGTATTTCCCAACGCATCATATTCTCGTATTGATTATCTTTATCCAAAGACTTTATATGATTCACTCTATTACCAAGATATATATTCCATTGCTTTGATCTGTCACACTCTCATTCCGTTAGTTCCGATTATCGTTCCATTCACGTACCGGGTTATTATATGCTTATTGGATTTGTTTAAGCTAATTATGTTTTATGTGACTATTGATTATCCTGCTATGATGTGATTAATATGCGGTTATTTGAGTTACCTGTTTTCATCTGATGGTATGTAATCTCACTGTTATGTGAACCTCTGAATTGTCTGGGACCATGCTAAAGTGTAATCGATAGCTTTGTCTGTTTATTATGTGTACTTCGTTAAGTTAATCTCGTGGACTGTGACTATTCGTTGTATCCTTATCGGCTTATTGCTGACCTGCCATGTTTACATTTATGTCTATGCTACGGTTTGATCGGGTAAATGATTCAACTTGTGACATCTGGATTTGTTAATTTGATTTGTTGCTCTGCTATGTCTTTTATTCATTTAATGATAATGTTCATACTGTATTTCCTACTTGTTACATGTGACTGCCATGTTTTGACTGCTGCTAGTACTTCTGCTGTTACGATACGGACTATGTTTTGATTGTGGGTTACTTGACCTGTGTGAATTGTCATGCTCACTGATTTATTTATTGCTTCCGCTTTTCTGTAGATATCCGTTTGGCTTGTACGTATTTTTGTTTCCTGAATTGTTTGTATGCCATATATGTTATGTGGATGCTATGCCTGCTATGTTTGCTTATGTTTCAGTTCTTGTATGTCTGGTTTGTATGTGCTTGTTTATATGTCATCTATGCTCGCTTCGCTTCGCTCTCCTTGTTATCTGCTCGTTTTGGATATCTCAGATAATTGTGTTCTGCAGATCCTCATTGACTCATTGTTCTCATTTCACGTGACTTTGTTATCCGCTTCCTTTGCTTCATTTCGTATTTACGCTTTTATTTAGCTTTCGCTTTGTTATATCGCTCACCTGGGCTTTTTAAGCTCGGTAGCATTTCTTTTCTGCGGCGGTGTTAGGTTTGAAGATGGGCTTTGATGGGGTGAGAGTTGGATTATTTGGTGGACCAACCCTAGATACATTATTACTTTGATTTATTTTGTTGGGCTATCGTTTGGAGATTTCATTTTATTTCGACATATTGGATTCTCGTATTTTCCTTATAAGTCATTCGCTCATATGACTTGGTACTTCATTTCTTTAAGGCTTTCGTTTATAAATTTTGTTTGTATGTTCGATATGACACCGAATGTGACACTTTTACCCTTGTTGGGTTGGGGTGTTACAATTATGGTATCGAGCCACTCGAGCCGTTCGGGATGGTGGGCAAACCTCATCGAGGACGATGAGTCCCTAAGGGGTGATTGTAACACCTTAGGCAAATCCTACATCGGCCGTGGCACGAGAGATGCTGGGCTCATAAGATAACATTCGCTTTACAATGACACAACGCGCTTTGTGGTCTCGTGGGTGGAGTTCTTAGGAACCTGGCGATTAAGCGTGCTTTCATGTGAGAGTAGTCTTGGCTTGGGTGACTGCGGGAAGTCTTCAAATGAGGCCACAAAACAAAGCCGTGAGCCTACGGAAAAGCGGACAATATTGTGGTCGATAAGGTGGGGTGTTACAATTATGGTATCAAAGCTCTAGGTTTTAGGACCCTTAGAGCTTAGGCTATGACCGTGAGGATTGGGTAGACATTAGATTTCCCTGCTTAGATATCTTCGATTCCTTTTGATGGTCGCTCGATTTGACTTGATATCCTTTTGCCTTCACCGAATTGGCCCACCTCTTTTCTCATCGAATTTTGTTATTTTATTTTCGCTCTTCGTTTGTCGATCGTTAGATGGAGACTACCCGTGGAGCTAAAGAAGATGGTACCGACCTGCGTTGTCGCTGTGCCCCCTGTCTTTGGAGAGGTTCGTGAAGCGAGCCGTGCCATCGCCATCTTCTTGGAGACATTAGGATCTTTGTTGGAGGAGTCGGACGGATCAACCAAAGACGCAAAAGACGGAGACAAGATTCAACCGGTGGTCGAGAAGGTTCATCTACTTCACATGATTTGGGCGCGACTTGTGTTACTCCGATTCGCTTGTCATGCGTTTGAGGCGGTTTGATGTTCGTTAAGTGATTCGATCGGTATTACTTTTCTTTGATTCGTTCGAACTCGGTTTGAATCGTGAAGTTTTATCGTTTGGCATTTTGTTAATATCTCAGCTTTTCTTTTGAAACGTCAGTAATGAGTCATGAGGAACCGTTTCGAGCAGGTTGGTGGCCTTCTTCGTGGCGTTATGGTAAGTTGTTTGATGTAGTATATGTAGTATGTATGTGATCCGTATGCTTGATTACATTACTTGCTATCTCAGATGTTATCTGGTTTGTTGTGATTTTGGTTACGTGGTTTGTCATGACCCGAGGCAGAATATGATGACAATAAGGACTTGTTATGTGATGCAAGTATTATGACGCCTGATCAACGTGATAATACCGAGATCATATAATTTGAACTTATTGCAATCATATGACATCTTGGGAAATGCCTGGGGTTGGTACGTGAATGGACTAGGCCTTATATCCGTTATTTGTCAATCCTCATATTCGTTTGGAATTCTGTACCTCTTGCGAGATTCTCACCGACATCTGTTACGTATAAGTTTTGTATGCTTTGGAAACTGAAATCGTTATGGTCTGTGTGAAACTATGAATTGCTATGTCTGCCTTGAACCGGTACGTCTCCAGGTACTTATCGACTACAATTTTCGAGGACTAAAATTTTCTTTTTGTAGGGAAGAGTTGTAAAACCCTAAAATCTCAAATCGTAGAAATGACAATTTTGCCCTCCAACTTAAAATTTTACCAACTCGGAAAATATGTCAACATCATTTAACAAGTTATATGATTAATAATACTTTCACATTATGAGATTAATTAACTTATGATATAAATTAAAAGAAACATAACTAATTAAACTCTAAGTAACAAATAAACCTTACAATGTGTGCATGTCGAACCTAGACTAGAAAGGAGACTACGTACGTGATGGATTGGTAAGTTTGGAAAGTAAAATTTTGTTCCTATTTCCCCAAGGCCGGCCATCATATAGGCAACCCATAATCACCATTTAATTTTTATTAACTCATTTACATCTCCATCTCATTTCAAAATAACACCTAGAAAACCCTAGCCTCTTTTTCTCCATTCTAAGTGGCAAGACCATCAAAATCCTCCCATTCAATCCGAAATTTCATCAAACCAAAGTGATCCTAGGAGGCTCTTGATCGTGGGTAATCGTTTGGTGGACGTGGTGTTCGTGTTTGGGTCGAATTTGGAGCTTGGTCGTGGGTATTGGTTTGTAGTCGTGGGTTTGGATAACCAAGAGGAGACTTGGTTTGGTTTTCGTGGTTTGATTCTTGTTCTTGTTTCGTACACGCTTCAAGGGTAACGTATCATCTTCTTAATCTATTCCTCCTTGTGTCTTTAATCAATTCGTGGCCTATGATATAAAACTAGGGCTTGTAACTTGTAAAAGGATCACATAAAATCATACATAGGTTAACACATGAAATGATAACACATAAAATGATAAAACCATGAATCTTAATCTATAATTATTCGAATGATATATGACATGTAATATGATTTTGAAACTGATTTTGAGTCTTCTCTATGTCGATTTATATTAAGGTTATAAAAGGGTTTAATGATCTTGTGATTACATGTTTTCGTATATGATAAATGGACTTGTTAACAAATGATTACGAGGGTGTTTTGGTTTATGTTATGGGGCGTACATATGGTCTTGGTTAAGGGCTGGTCCGAATTGATTTTGATATTACATTAGGTGTCTTTTAATCTTGTTCTAATCGAGCTAATATGGTTGAAAACGGATTCGTTAATCATAACTTAAAACTAGGGTTTGTAATTCATGATTATATAAAGTTAAGGGGTTGTTTGGTAAATGGTGAAACTTGATGGATTAATATGTTATTTTTCTAACTAAATGGATTAAATGAGTAAAATGGGTAAACTTACTATATTTACACTTTTAACCCTATACTTTGCAATATTGACATTTTAAACCCTAAACTTTTGTAACTTGTCATAAATGATCCTTAAAGCATTATAATACTCATTTTCTATTATAACTTGAGATAAGTAACTAAACCTGCTAAATATGGAAACCTGCTATTTTTAGAAAGTTACTAATTATGGAAATCTGCTAATTTTGGAAAGTTACTAAAAAAAAGAAACCTGCCTAAAATAGAAAGTTTCCTAAAATAGAAAGTTACTTAAAATGGAAAGATTACTAAAATGGGAAACTTGCTAAAAAGGGAAAGCCGTCTTAAAACAAGTGTTTCGGATTCTTATAGAACGTTATCTAATTTATATAGGTTCCGGGCGGCGTGATTGATCTCCTTCCTTGATTTTACTTTCTTTGTTTGCTTGCTTCGAATAAGGTACAGATATTCTGACCTTTCTCATAAGGTTTCTCATGATCTCTTTGCATCTTTGATCTCTTGCCATAATTGATGTTGAATCTTTGCTTTGCTATTTGAACCCTTGATATTGATCCTTGCTATTTGAACCTTGATAATTGAACCATTGATATTGAACTATTGATTTGAATTGTGAATTGTTAATATTGGACATTGATATTGATTGAACTCTATATTGTACATCGTGACTGCCGGTTGATACCGAGCCATTAACTAGGCATGGGGTTCCATGTCCGTGTCATTGATGCACCAATGGCATGACTCGGTGTGGATGAGTGATGTTCCACACCGTCCCCATATTTGTATTGATTATGCGCTTTGGATATATTGTATGGCCACTATTTGTTTTGCGGGGCGTATGGATGCATCCTAGATTTGTATTTGTTTTGTATTGATATATGGTTTGGTGATGTGGTTGTGTGCAATACACCCCTCACATTTGGGAGCCGATCACCCATTGGCTACCGAGGACTCCCTCATATTGGTTTGGTATTCGAGGTCACCCTCCGAATACGATGGTTACTATTGGATACTTGGTCGCTAATGCCACTATTGATATTGGTTTGTTTTGTTGGCTCGGGATAGATTCGGATGCACCTTACACTATTGATATAACCATATTGTACCTTACGATTTCCCAACGCATCATATTCTCGTATTGATTATCTTTATCCAAGACTTTATATGATTCACTCTATTACCAAGATATATATTCCATTGCTTTGATCCATCACTCTCATTCCGTTAGTTCCGATTATCGCTCCATTCACGCACGGGTTATTATATGCTTATTGGATTTGTTTAAGCTAATTATGTTTTATGTGACTATTGATTATCCCGCTATGATGTGATTAATATGCGGTTATTTGAGTTACTGCTTTCATCCGATGGTATGTAATCTCACCGTTATGTGAACCTCTCGAATTATCGGGACCATGCTAAAGTGTAATCGATAGCTTTGTCTGCTTATTATGTGTACTTCGTTAAGTTAATCTCGTAATTTCGTGACTATTCGTTGTATCCTTATCGGCTTATTCGACCGCCATGTTTACATTTATGTCTATGCTACAGTTTGATCGGGTAAATGATTCAACTTGTGACCTCTGGATTTGTTAATTTGATTTGTTGCTCTGCTATGTCTTTTATTCATTTAATGATAATGTTCATACTGTATTTCCTACTTGTTACATGTGACTGCCATGTTTTGACTGCTGCTAGTACTTCTGTTGTTACGATACAGACTATGTTTTGATTGTTGGTTACTTGACCTGTGTGAATTGCCATGCTCACTGATTTATTTATTGCTTCCGCTTTTCTGTAGATATCCGTTTGGCTTGTACGTATTTTTTGAGTTCCTGAATTGTTTGTATGCCATATATGTTATGCCTGCTATGTTTGCTTATGTTGCAGTTCTTGTATGTCTGGTTTGTATGTGCTTGGTTATATGTCATCTATGCTCTGCTTCGCTTCGCTCTCCTTGTTATCTGTTCGTTTTGGATATCTGTATAATTGTGTTCTGCAGGATCCTCATTGACTCATTGTTCTCATTTCGCTGTGACTTTGTTATCCGTTTCCTTTGCTTCATTTCGTATTTCTGCTTTTATTTAGCTTTCGTTTTGTTATATCTGTTCACTGGGCTTTTTAAGCTCGGTAGCATTTCTTTTCTGCGGCGGTGTTAGGTTTGAAGATGGGCTTTGATGGGTGAGAGTTGGATTATTTGAGTGGACCAACCCTAGATACATTATTACTTTGATTTATTTTGTTGGGCTATCGTTTGGAGATTTCATTTTATTTCAGACATATTGGATTCTGTATTTTCCTTATAAGTCATTCGTCTATATGACTTGGTACTTCATTTCTTTAAGGCTTTCGTTTATAAATTTTGTTTGTATGTTCTGATATGACACCAGAATGTGACACTTTTACCCTTGTTGGGTTGGGGTGTTACAATTATGGTATCAGAGCCACTCCTGAGCCGTTCGGGATGGTGGGGCAAACCTCATCGAGGACGATGAGTCCCTAAGGGGGGTGATTGTAACACCTTAGGCAAATCCTACATCGGCTGTGGCTCGAGAGATCTTGGGCTCATAAGATAACATTCGCTTTACAATGACACAACGCGTTTTGTGGTCTCACGTGGGTGGAGTTCTTAGGAACCGCGCTTAAGCGTGCTCATGTGAGAGTAATCTTGGCTTGGGTGACTGCACGAAGTCTTCAAATGAGGCCACAAAAACAAAGCCGTGAGCCTACGGGAAAAGCGGACAATATTGTGGTCAGATAAGGTGGGGTGTTACAATTATGGTATCAAAGCTCTAGGTTTTAGGACCCTTAGAGCTTAGGCTATGACCTGTGAGGATTGGGTAGACATTAGATTTCCGTCTGTTTAGATATCTTTCGATTCCTTTTGATGGTCGTTCAGATTTGACTTCGATATCCTTTTGCCTTCACTGAATTGGCCCACCTCTTTTCTCATCGAATTTTGTTATTTTATTTTCGCTCTTCAGTTTGTCGATCGTTAGATGGAGACTACCCGTGGAGCTAAAGAAGATGGTACCGACCTGCGTCGCAATGATCCACGTGGCCGGAGAGGTTCGTGAAGCGTGCCGCGCCATACCGCCATCTTCTTGGAGACATTAGGATCTTTGTTGGAGGGAGTGGACGGATCAACCAAAGACGCAAAAGACGGAGACAAGATTCAACCGTGGTCGAGAAGGTTCATCTACTTCACATGATTTGGGCGCGACTTGTGTTACTCGATTCGTTTGTCATGCGTTTTGAGGCGGTTTGATGTTCTCGTTAAGTGATTCGATCGGTATTACTTTTCTTTGATTCGCTCGAACTCGGTTTGAATCGTGAAGTTTTATCGCTTGGCATTTTGTTAATATCTCGACTTTTCTTTTGAAACGCCGAGAATGAGTCATGAGGAACCGTTTGACGGTGTTGGTGGCCTTCTTCGTGGCGTTATGGTAAGTTGTTTGATGTAGTATATGTAGTATGTATGTGATCTGGTATGCTTCGGTACATTACTTGCTATCTGTATGTTATCTGGTTTGTTGTGATTTTGGTTACGTGGTTTGTCATGACCCGAGGCAGAATATGATGACAATAAGGACTTGTTATGTGATGCAAGTATTATGACGCCTGATCAACGTGATAATACCGAGATCATATAATTTGAACTTATTGCAATCATATGACATCTTGGGAAATGCCTGGGGTTGGTACGTGAATGGACTAGGCCTTATATCCGTTATTTGTCAATCCTCACATTCGTTTGGAATTCTGTACCTCTTGCGAGATTCTCACCGACATCCATTACGATAAGTTTTGTATGCTTTGGAAACCGAAATCGTTATGGTGCGTGTGAAACTATGAATTGCTATGTCCGCTTTGAACCCGACGCCGTGTACTTATATGACTACAATTTTCGAGGACGAAAATTTTCTTTTTGTAGGAAGAGTTGTAAAACCCTAAAATCTCAAATCGCGTAAAATGACAATTTTGCCCTCCAAATTAAAATTTTACTAACCCGGGAAACACGTCAACATCATTTAACAAGTTATATCATTTATAATATATACACATTATGAAACTAATTAACTTATGATATAAATTAAAAGAAACATAACTAATTAAACTCTAAGTAACAAATAAACCTTACAATGTGTGCATGTCGAACCTAGACTAGAAAGGAGACTACGTACGTGATGGATTGGTAAGTTTGGAAAGTCAAATTTTGTTCCTATTCCCCCAAGGCCGGCCATCATATAGGCAACCCATAATCACCATTTAATTTTTATTAACTCTCATTTACATCTCCATCTCATTTCAAAATAACACCTAGAAAACCCTAGCCTCTTTTTCTCCATTCTAAGTGGCGGCACCATCAAAATCCTCCCATTCAATCCGAAATTTCATCAAACCAAAGTGATCCTAGGAGGCTCTTGATCGTGGGTAATCGTTTGGTGGACGTGGTGTTCGTGTTTGGGTCGAATTTGGAGCTTGGTCGTGGGTATTGGTTTGTAGCCGTGGGGTTTGGATAACCAAGAGGAGACTTGGTTTGGTTTTCGTGGTTTGATTCTTGTTCTTGTTTCGTACACGCTTCAAGGGTAACGTATCATCTTCTTAATCTATTCCTCCTTGTGTCTTTAATCAATTCGTGGCATATGATATAAAACTAGGGCTTGTAACTTGTAAAAGGATCACATAAAATCATACATAGGTTAACACATGAAATGATAACACATAAAATGATAAAACCATGAATCTTAATCTATAATTATTCGAATGATATATGACATGTAATATGATTTTGAAACTGATTTTGAGTCTTCTATGTCGATTTATATTAAGGTTATAAAAGGGTTTAATGATCTTGTGATTACATGTTTTCAGATATGATAAATGGACTTGTTAACAAATGATTACGAGGGTGTTTTGGTTTATGTTATGGGGCGTACATATGGTCTTGGTTAAGGGCTGGTCCGAATTGATTTTGATATTACATTAGGTGTCTTTTAATCTTGTTCTAATCGAGCTAATATGGTTGAAAACGGATTCGTTAATCATAACTTAAAACTAGGGTTTGTAATTCATGATTATATAAAGTTAAGGGTTGTTTGGTAAATGGTGAAACTTGATGGATTAATATGTTATTTTCTAACTAAATGGATTAAATGAGTAAAATGGGTAAACTTACTATATTTACACTTTTAACCCTATACTTTGCAATATTGACATTTTAAACCCTAAACTTTTGTAACTTGTCATAAATGATCCTTAAAGCATTATAATACTCATTTTCTATTATAACTTGAGATAAGTAACTAAACCTCGCTAAATATGGAAACCGCTATTTTTAGAAAGTTACTAATTATGGAAATCACTAATTTTGGAAAGTTACTAAAAAAAGAAACTCGCTAAAATAGAAAGTTTCCTAAAATAGAAAGTTACTTAAATGGAAAGATTACTAAAATGGGAAACTTGCTAAAAGGGAAAGCCGCCTTAAAACAAGTGTTTCGGATTCTTATAGAACGTTATCTAATTTATATAGGTTCCAAGCATGATTGATCTCCTTCCTTGATTTTACTTTCTTTGTTTGCTTGCTTGAATAAGGCATGATATTCGACCTTTCTCATAAGGTTTCTCATGATCTCTTTGCATCTTTGATCTCTTGCCATAATTGATGTTGAATCTTTGCTTTGCTATTTGAACCCTTGATATTGATCCTTGCTATTTGAACCTTGATAATTGAACCATTGATATTGAACTATTGATTTGAATTGTGAACTGTTAATATTGGACATTGATATTGATTGAACTCTATATTGTACACTGTGACCTGTCAGTTGATACCCGAGCCATTAACTAGGCATGGGGGTTCCATGTCCGTGTCATTGATGCACCAATGGCATGACTCCAGTGTGGATGAGTGATGTTCCACACCGTCCCCATATTTGTATTGATTATGCGCGCTTTGGATATATTGTATGGCCACTATTTGTTTTGCAGGGGGCGTATGGATGCATCCTAGATTTGTATTTGTTTTGTATTGATATATGGTTTGGTGATGTGGTTGGTGTGCAATACACCCTCACATTTTGGGAGCCGATCACCCATTGGCTACCGAGGACTCCCTCATATTGGTTTGGTATTCCGAGGTCACCCTCCGAACACGATGGTTACTATTGGATACTTGGTCGCTAATGCCACTATTGATATTGGTTTGTTTTGTTGGCTCGGGATAGATTCGCTGCACCTTACACTATTGATATAACCATATTGTACCTTCTGTATTTCCCAACGCATCATATTCTGTATTGATTATCTTTATCCAGTACCCTTATATGATTCACTCTATTACCAAGATATATATTCCATTGCTTTGATCTGTCACACTCTCATTCCGTTAGTTCCGATTATCGTTCCATTCACGTACCGGGTTATTATATGCTTATTGGATTTGTTTAAGCTAATTATGTTTTATGTGACTATTGATTATCCTGCTATGATGTGATTAATATGCGGTTATTTGAGTTACCTGTTTTCATCCGATGGTATGTAATCTCACCGTTATGTGAAACTCGAATTGTCTCGGGACCATGCTAAAGTGTAATCGATAGCTTTGTCTGCTTATTATGTGTACGTTAAGTTAATCTCGTGGATCGTGACTATTCGCTGTATCCTTATCGGCTTATTGTCGACCGCCATGTTTACATTTATGTCTATGCTACGGTTTGATCGGGTAAATGATTCAACTTGTGACATCCGGATTTGTTAATTTGATTTGTTGCTCGCTATGTCTTTTATTCATTTAATGATAATGTTCATAATTGTATTTCCTACTTGTTACATGTGACCGCCATGTTTTGATCGCCGCTAGTACTTCCTTCATTACGATACGGACTATGTTTTGATTGTGGGTTACTTGACCGTGTGAATTGTCATGCTCATCGATTTATTTATTGCTTCCGCTTTTCGTAGATATCCGCTTGGCTTGTACGTATTTTTGTTTCCGAATTGTTTGTATGCCATATATGTTATGTGGATGCTATGCCCGCTATGTTTGCTTATGTTTCAGCTTCTTGTATGTCCGGTTTGTATGTGCTTGTTTATATGTCATCTATGCTCGCTTCGCCGCTCTCCTTGTTATCTGCTCGTTTTGGATATCTCGTATAATTGTGTTCTGCAGATCCTCATTGACTCATTGTTCTCATTTCACGCGACTTTGTTATCCGCTTCCTTTGCTTCATTTCGTATTTACGCTTTTATTTAGCTTTCGCTTTGTTATATCCGCTCACTGGGCTTTTTAAGCTCACAAGCATTTCTTTTCTGCGGCGGTGTTAGGTTGAAGATGGGCTTTGATGGGTGAGAGTTGGATTATTTGAGTGGACCAACCCTAGATACATTATTACTTTGATTTATTTTGTTGGGCTATCGTTTGGAGATTTCATTTTATTTCGACATATTGGATTCTCAGATTTTCCTTATAAGTCATTCGCTCATATGACTTGGTACTTCATTTCTTTAAGGCTTTCGCTTATAAATTTTGTTTGTATGTTCCGATATGACACCGTAATGTGACACTTTTACCCTTGTCGGGTTGGGGTGTTACAATATAACTATTTGTACTCTTCAATGGCAAATTTGATGAATATTTCAGGATCATCTAAATTGCATGATTGTATGCGTTTGTGGTTTGTGCAACAGGCATGTGAAGATGATGCATTATCAAAGTTGCTTTTTGATTGTTGTCATCATTTGAGGCGTGTAATGGCAAAAAACAACACGATGATTTTGAACATGGAAGCGTTAGGTCATCGTGGTGTAGCTTTAGATTCGATCGATGCTTTGAGAAAGACTCAAGAGAGGCATCGTGTATTGCTTGAAAAGTTAGTTAATTTGTTTAAGCAAGCTAAAGACGGTGTTCGTGAGGAAGAATCAAATGCTAAAAAAATGAATGAGTTTAATTAGTAACTTTGATTTAAATATCTTTGTTGGTATTTAAATTTTCAGTGTTTTGCTTGTTTTTATGATTATGAAATTTTTAATAAACGAATTTTTATAAATTATAAGCATTTCTTTTAAGCTTAGGATGTTAATTGTAATGCATTTTGCATGTAGGGGTTGTTTTATATCAAATGTATAATTGAGGGTGTTATATTGCAATGTTGGACATCTTCCTAAATACTGCATTCCCCATTTATGCATGAAAGCTTCAAAGTCTCCAGTAACACCCAAATTAAATGTTCCAATGCCTCTTCAGTGTCTTTGTGTTGTTTTCTTTGCAAATTCTTATTTACGAACCTTAATTATTATGACCACACAATTTTGTGTATATATATACTTATACATTGTTAATCCATGATCAATTACATCTAACCCTAATTTTAACACACAACTCTATCCACCTTAACCCTAATATCGAGTGTCACCACACCAAACCTCGATGAACCGAAATCTCTTCATCGAACCGGAAAGCTTGTTGATGCTTTCAGTGCGATAACTCACGATAAAGGAGGAGGAAGGTTTCATTGCTCGATCGGGAGGAGAGCGATCGCTATGGCGTTGATTAACAAAAGGAGCAAACAATCAATGATGCAGTATCAATTATACTCGTTTCAATGTTGTGGCAAAGAATCGGTCATGATGCTATCCTTGAAATACAATTGAAGGATCGCAGAAACTTGATATGTTGGCTCAACTGCTTGTCTTTGTGTCGTCAAAGCTTGGAGGAGAAGGAGGAGCTTTTGGAGAGGTTGGTGAAGTCGAAAGTTCGATGATGAAGATTAGGACTGTTGGAGACTTTCTTTTGTCTTTTGATGTATGTAGTTGGTTTCATGTATGGTTTATATGAATGGTGGATATGTAATCGGTTTTATAACATTATCAATGGAAGCAATCGATCAATGATCAATTATGGTTTATGTTTTAATCATCGATTATGTTTAAGTATTTACTTTTTTTTTATATATTATAAAGGGTAAAGTATCATCCGTTTGACTTTTTCTCTCACACCTCTCTCTCTCACTTGGCAAAAACACGCAGTGATACCTAAATAACATATTTAGGGTTTTTAATCGAAGGCAAAATTGATCAAGATAAATATTAAACAATATAATTTTTTTGAGGGTTATGATAAAGGATTTGATTATCTGTCGATTGATTCCAATATTTCAGGTATTCGATTTCATTATGATCAAATTAAAGCGTGCATGTTTAAATGTTTTAATTTATTGAGTGTTAGTTGCTTTATGATGTTTATTGATTTAGAAATGATATCGGATTATTTTTGTTTCGACTCAATTGAACAAATAAGTATATGTTTTACTTACCAGTCTAAATTGTAAGAGATTGAAGTTTTTTATAAATAGTGTTTAGGATGATGATGGTATCTTGAAACAAAAACAGGAACTTTTTTTATGCTTCTATCTAATTAATAATTACACTCCTTGCAGGTTAAATAATTTTGAGCTAAAGTTGGTTTATTGTTGATTTTGGGATTTTGTTGGCATTGTTGATTATTGGTAGAAGAAAGTGCGGATTGTACGCTGAGATGGGCCGTTATGGGGTAAGGCACACTTTGGATTGTTGTTTTTAATGAATCTAATAATGTTCAAAACCATTTACAATTGATATTTTGAAAGTATGTGTTAAGAATGAGTCTGACTTTCTCAGCCTAAATTTTGGTTGTTTTAAGGTTTATAGTTAAGTTTTGGTTATTAGAATGTTTGTTTAGTTGATTTTAAGCTCCTTATGTGACAATTTTAATTGTAATATACAGGAAAAAAATGAAACTTAAAACCGGTATATGTTTCAGTGATATTGAATGGCAAGATAATGGTAATTTGGGTATATGTTTCAGTGATATTGAATGGCAATTTTACTTATCTGGTTATGTCGTTAAATGCTATATCTGTAATCCATTTGTATGTGACCGAGTGCATATTGTGGGTTTCTTTTTTACATTATTCTACTTAATTTCAATACTATACGCACCTGGTTAAAGATTTTAGTTATTGGTGGCATCGTTACGCAGGTTACATGGGTTACTTTTAGTATCATTTATGATTGGTATTGTGAGAGTCCGTTTATGCGTTAAGTATGAGTCTGAATGTATCATAGTAAAAAAAATTTGTTTTAAGGTTTATAGTTAAGTCTTGGCTACTACAGTTTGTGGTTATTTGATTATAGACTCGTTATGTGATTATTTTGATTGTAATGAGCTAATAAGTTGGCTATATTATGTGTGGTGGTTATTATATGTATATTTTATAATCCATAAATTCAAATGGAATAGGTATGTAATGTAAGAAAAGGAATAGCACATCATAAGTGTAAATAGTAGTTAAGATAGACAATGGTATTCAGATAAAAATAGATGGATAACGATTTACTAAAGTCGAGGAAACAACATACGGTCCAGTTAATGTTTAAGCATTCTCGATCCGAAAACTTAGAAACCGACATATCAAACTTTAAGAAACAACTTCGAAAAATACTTGTAAGAAAAGGTACTTGAACACTTGGTTCTACGTATCAAGATTCTTTCCCCTATTATTGGTCTTCATAGTCGCTACCATAAGCAAACGATATTTCTTCATAACTGGAGCAATTGTTAGGATATATAACCTGCAATGGTTTTACATCTATTGCTGGTGTTGCTAGTGACAGTTCCAAATTGATGGTTTGTTTTTTTTTGTGGGTAGCTTTAAAAAGCCTATGTCTCAATTTTTTTGTGTTCTTTGTAATTGGTAATTCGGGTTTTCTTTATCATCTTTTTTCTTCTTGCAGCATTGTAATGATCTCTTGCATCTTTTCATTAGTTTGTGCACCACCATTATTGCGCTATAATGAAAATAAAATTGGAAATCGTAATATAGAGAGCACATAACATATGTACTATAAAAATCATAGTTGAATGTTAATGTATGTGACTTAAAAAGTGCATATTTGAATGCTAACCTGAACATAGTTGATCAATCTTTCTAAACTGAGAAGTTTTCGATATGGCCAACACTGAATTCCAACCAATCGACAATGTATTTTAAACGCTGATAAACTAACATTAAAGTATTTTGCTGCTTTGTGTAAGGGCATATGAAAGTAGTGTGAGATGATATCCATGTTGAACGACATCAGCCTAGAACGTAGATAGTTGGTTGATGTATGAAAAACAACTAAGTTGATATGGGTAGGTTGATCATACAGGTTGCTTTTTAAGTGTCCTCCCAAGCTTTTAAGATGTCCTGAAGTTATTAAAGGTTATGTAACTGCCAATTAACCATAAAATTAATTTATTACATATTTATGTGAACTTTTATAAATATTATTAGTATTGACTGCAATAGGATGTCTTATCATGTCCTAAAGTAAAACTTTATTTGTATTTTTCTAACTGGTTTGTGCAACTACTAAAAGGAGTTGTAATTTGTAGTGGACCATAAAGTCATTTTATATTAGAAAGTTATTGTCAAATGCTTGATTTGTTGAGAAAATGAAAAGCATTTGTTACTTGTTGATGAATGCTGATAACACAGATTTATAAGTGTTTAGCTATTCTTTTGAGTTATTCTGTCAGTCATTAATCAATACATTAGTCACACAGATAATGAATATATAGCAAGTGCTGGAACACTATTATAATATTTATGTTTGTTTGTGGGAAACAATAAAGTAATATTAAATGACCGTGGTGCACTATGAATACATGTTAAGAGTTGGAACAATATCATACACATTATGAGTGTTTGTGGCAAATAACAAAGTAATAATAAATAACTGTTGCTTGAACATCACATATATGTCCTACGTTAGGTTGCTGAATGTTTCTTTGAAAACAATGTTACGCGTGCAATTCTTAAGCTCTGGGTCCTTGTCTTCAACCATTAGTATCTTAAGGCCGTCAGGACTGGTAACTCTAGATAGCGCCACATAAAGCTGACAATGGCTGAATACGGGAGAAGGCGGATAGAGGCCAACGTAATTAAGTGAATGACCCTGACTTTTGTTAATTGTAATTGCATAACATTGTCTTACTGTGGAATTGTCGCGTTTAGAATAAATGGCCACTGATTTGTGTTGATGTCAAGATAATCCTCGTATAATAACGTTATCCCTATATTTGAACCCGTTAGGACCTTAGCGTGAATAACAAACCGCCTAGATCCGTGATGAGCAACCTTGTTCCATTACACGCCCATTTGCTTGGATTGATGTTCCGCAATAGCATAATTGGTAATTCCTTTTTAAGTGAAGAGCATGTGGGGCATCCCGGAAATTTAAGGAATTAAGAAATTCAATCGGATAGTGTTCGTGCTGTTCTAGGCTGTCTGTAGATGCCTTGCAAATCTCATATGCGCTGTTGTATGTAACAGATTCCCCTGATAACTGTTTAAACATGTACTCATTGATGGCATCAGCCTCATCATTCCGAGGAGTTATTATTGCCCTTTCTTTGAGGTACACATCGTCGGTTTGCCTCGTTGTAAAATCAGGGTATGTCTCTGCGACAATCTATTTTGTTGCACAATCCCACGATTTAATTAGGAATATTTCGTGAATGTCAATCCAACTTGGGTCGTCCTCCCTTCTTTGCATTTTTCAAGACGCTTCCATCCCCCACACCAAAACCCATTTATTGAAATCTTGTTTTCAAGTATCAACCTCCCCATTCTTAGTATACTCGTTGACACGCATGCTACGTGTAAGTCTAAATACCTTGCAATGCTTCCATAATTGATTGGTTTATGCATGATTGAACAATGTCGCCCGCTTCCTTTTGGTATAATCAAGACTTGTCGAAAGTCACCTCCAAGCAAGACCGTCACTCCTCCAAATATTCGATCCCTACTGTTAGGATCATGATATCCTAAAATATCCTTGAGCGTCTTTTCCATTGCTTCAAAAGCATATTTTTGAGTCATTGGAGCTTCATCCCATATAATAAGTTTAACTTCCTGTATGAGTTCAGCCATATGTGTATTTTGTATTATGCCGCATGTACTGTTCTATAATAATTCAAGCGGCATAACAAAACGGCTATGCACGGTTCTCCCACCTGGTAGTAACAATGAAGCTATTCCTACCCAAATTGAAAGTGTTAATCAGTCACAAAGTTTTATACATTTTGAAATAGTTGACTGTTTAAAATTTAGTATAAATTTGTACCTGAAGATGCAACAGCGAGCACTATCATGCGTTCTGATCTTAATCTTGAGATGATAGTCTTGTATAAAAACGTCTTTCCAGTTCCGCCTGGACCGTACACAAAGTAAAAGTTCCCTTTTTTACCATGGACATATTCAATTACCTCTTCATAGATTAAATGTTGTTCGGGATTTAACAATGAATGAAGTTGCTGATGTTCAATCTTACTCTATTTCATATCATAATTCAACACTTCTCGTATGAGACGATTGTCCATGTTGGTTAGTAACCTTGGGTCAGGCACTGGTAGGTCTTGGAAATCAGATAAAGATCTCCCATTTCAATTTAACAACTCTTGGATCTCTAGCAAACAATAGTTCTTTAGTTGCTCGTCCGTCAGCTCCAAATCAGGATAATCAAACATTTTCCTTTTCTTGTGTAGAAGATCTTCTGATAGAAACTTCCAATTTTCTTCCCACAATTTTAAAGGTCTGCTAACATCGCAAAAGATTAAAATTGTTACGAATATGTCACGTAACTGTGGTCCAAACATCCATACACTTGCTTCTGATATATCATGTGTCCATTCCGTGTCATCATTTAAAAGGCCATATTCAAAACATGCTTCCTTGAAAGTGGAACATAGTTTTCATGAACGATCATGAGTTTTTCCCAAGAATCGGGACCTCTAGCAATGTTCAACAACATTCTAAGATAATATCGGTCTCCGACGCCGGTGCGAGTAAACAATCCGCCCGATGCATTTTTGCAATTTGCGTTTTCCACGCTTTTTCTATCTCATGCCACACGTAATGTGTAGGTATCTCAAGATACGATATTGATTCGCTTATGTATCACGCTTGTTAAATTCCAACCAATCGGTGAACATGGTCATGTCGATACCTTCCCTTTGAATTAGGGCGGGTAAGCTTTCGAGTCACGTAGTGTGATTGCGTCGATTCGGCAAGTGGTAATTCACTTCATAACGAGATGGATATGAGTAATGGATGTCGATGAAAACAAATGCCACACCGCCCACATGGAGCTAAGAAACGACAATTCAAATAGTTCTTTATTTCGTCCACCTCCAAAACACGTACATTTGCTAAATCACCATCGCTTTTAACATTCTCTTGTATAACAATTGTGGCTCTATCGGGACCTTTATTTAAGTACTTGAATAAGTACTTAATTGCTTTTGATCTGTTGCACCATTCCACGTTAATGTGGGCTCGGTATTTCATGAGGAGATAACGGTTGTGAGGCACCACATATCTCATTATCGTACTTGAATTTCCCTTTTATATGGTAAGCGTTATTATTCCTCCGTGATAAATAGCATAACCATCATTATCAACAATTGTTTCAACCACAAAAGGTTTAGGAAAATGTTTTGAGCACTTACCCTCAATTGTACATGGGGCGTTTTTATCATCTATACCGCAAGGTCCATGTAACATAAACTCAATTACTACTTTATACCCATCCGGATCATTGATTCGACATGGTATCTCAGTTGTAATTATATCATTTATCTGGGATGGAGTTTTGCATTTCAACTCTTCTTCTAGCCATAGTAGGATATGAGCATGTGGCGATCCACGCTTTTGAAATTCTATGACATACACAATCGAAATATAATTGGAAAAAGCGTAAGATAATACATAATGTATATATAAAAGAGTAAATGATTAAAATTATGGGCTAATTTTATTACCTCCTCGTGACTTGCAAAAATATGATGTTTTGTAAGGTCGCTTAATGATTCGAGAAGTTTAATCTTGAACAGACGTGTTGCCACTTCTGGACGGTCATGGACTTTTTGGCCCGGGACGTGCTTTAGCATTTCTGCAATCTCGGGCCATTTTGGATTAGCAGTGAATGTGATGAACAGGTATGGATTCCCATACGTTCGGCATATAGCCATTGCATCTTGGTAGTTTTGCATCATATACCTTGGACCGTCTATAAAACTTCTTGGTAGAACGATTCGTTTTCCTAGTCCTGCTGCACTTGTATCCCCCCTTGTTACAGCGTCACAAACATTATGATATAGATCAACGCGTAACGATCTTGATTTTTCCCGGTCCATTTGAGCTCTCGTTCTTCAACAACCAGATATGCATCCACCAAGTATTGTTGGAATAATCGCCACCTCTAAGCAAATGTAGTACCTTGGTTATTTCATTTGTTGTATGATATATGAATAGTATTCTTTCATTGTGACAAAAGCCCTTTTGGTCTTGCGTACATCCATGTTGTTTTAATATCGTATCTTTTCATGAAATCCTTCCTCCCCATATGGGAATAACAATGGATATTGGAGTGCCATGTATTCGAATGCAACTCGTAAATACGTTTCAAACCTTCATCCTCATTATTTACAACAATATCTCTTGTAGGAATACCATCACCAAAGACATTAGTAATTAGAGTCATATTTCGGCCACGGTTGGTGCGTTGTATTGTCGAGATGTACTATGTCCACTTATCAGCCGTAGTTCAAAGGTGGCTGAATTGTGGTTCTCACACCAATCTCGAGCCATTCGAAATGCCTTAGTGATTGAATTTGATTGATCAAACATTTTAATCAATCTTGCTAATATACTTGGATCCACCACATCTCCCCCATTTTTTTCTATAAAAGCTCTCATTCGGTTTTTTACTTCATTTCCAGTGTCAAAAAAGTATAGCTGTGCATATTTAGGTTGAATGCCCTGTTTTGGAAGAAGAGAACCTATTCGATGATAGCTTTGGCCATTTACTATAAACGTATATGGACCCCTGCCTGTGTTAATTGAATGGTCTATTCTTGCTCCAAAAGATGTGTAACAAAACATGCCATTATATACCCTGATCTGGTATTTGAATCTTAAACTTGCAGGATTATTATAGTCCATAAACTCTTTAAGAGGTGAAGGAGCTTCATTGAATCTTGGAAAAAGAAGTTTTCCTTCTTGACAGCAAATGGAAAAAGTTGGGTTGGTAGCTCTTTGATTTATCGCTTCTCTCCGATACCACATAATCGATTTGCAATTTTGACACTCAAATGATGGATGGCCAATATTATGGTAAACAACGGAACACCTTGCCAAAAAGGTAAATTTTATTGGGAATAACAACATTTTATCCATCAAATAACATAAGGCATCAATTATAAAATATGAAACTACCGCAGATGCATGTGCGGTCGTGTGGGATTTTTTAGTCGCATCGAGAGAGTGTTCTGTATAAATAACATTAAGGTATTATTCATTCTTACGGAAACAATTATCGCCAAATATAATTTGTTTAATTAAACACCACCGATCTTCTTTTTATACATAAAGGGTTGTTTTGAAGTAGAAGCCATTTGATTCGTGTCATATCCGTAAATCGCCCATCGAGCGTGATGTTTGTCCTAACAAATTACGGTGAACATGCGAATCGTGTATCAATTGTTGCAACAATTTTGTACTATAATAATGTAAGTGAATGTTTGAGTCGGTGTATACCGTAAATGATTTGACAATTTCATTTAGCCGTAAACCACAATAGCTTTGTGTTATTCCACTTTGATGATAATTGTTTTCGAATCAATAACCAAAGTTTTGTGCAACATGTCCGATGGATGGAACCCGAGCATGATCATTTTGTGACCCTCGTAAAAAAAACAAAGATGGATTTAATCATATACATAATTGGAAGGTATAGTAACTTGTTAAATTGAGATGTACTGTATTCATTTATTATTTGGAGGATATGTATCAATTTTGCAACACATAACCTTGCGTGTTTGGAAAGATATAGAAGCAAGATGTATATTAAAGCATCTCTTGGGATTCTCTTGTTGAACTGATGCAATAAGTGTAGTGAACAATGAAAAGGCTTGTATGGTAAGTATCTCCGTGTTTTATGATTCTTATTATTGATTTAATAATGAGACCTGATTTTTTCCAATAATAACACACAAATTCATTATGGTTCATCTATATAACATATGGAGAAAGTAAAACTCTTAATTGTTATAAAGTAAAGTAGGAATTAACGTGTTTTATAAATTGCCTTATAAGATAAGATTATATCACACTTGTTATGTATAAAATAATAATGTATGTGTAAATTAAACATATGTAGTGGATGGTATAAATACATATAAATAGAAGGAGGGTTGCAAACTCATATAATTCATAACAAACATAATTTAACAAATCATTATTTAATTTATTAGGTATATAACAAAGTCAATTTTAGCCAATCTTGGTGATTGCATTAAGATAACCATCTTCAATATCGTTATCATTTGAGCTATTGTTATGCCATGGATTCTGCAACTTTGAATACACATTTTGTGCCGGTGATTTGTTGACAACAAATGCAAACAATTTGTTTTCCGTATTTTGTATATAGATTTAAAACAACACCGTCTTGACCTTTGGGTACTTTCCGCAAGTTTTGAAAAAAATTTTATTAGGTATTCACAATGAATCAATCACATGTATTTATGAATTTAGATGACCCTTTATGTACTTTAAGTCGATCAATTATTTAAAGGGTTATATGAGTGAATGAAAATAGGGATACTACAGAGAATTAGAGAATTATACGTAAATACGTTTCATCAATTAGATGTTTGGTTACACGATTATCACATGAAAGGGTTATATGAGTGAATGAAAAAGGGATACAACAGAGAATTAGAAAATTATATAGAAACGAGTTTCATTAATTAGATGTTTGGTTACACGATTATCACATGAAACAAGATACGATATCAACAATTGGTTCATTCATAGATTTATTTTGTTCATGAGACATTACATTTGGTAACCATGTCTGATGGAGAAATCGAAAAAAACAATCCTTGCCGACTATTACATGAAATAGTATATACATATGAACGTTTGGTTCATTAATAGAACTATCTTGTACATTAGACATTACATTTGGTAACAATGTCTGATGGAGAAATCAAAAGAACCATCCTTGCTTTCATGGTCATCTGGCATTACTAACACACATATCTATTTGATCTCATGTAGCAAGTGTCCAAAGCCACAGTATGTTCATCTTGGAGGTACCTGAAATGGAGTTTAGCACGAAACAATATTTCGTTTGATGGCAAACCAAAATATATTGTCAAACAAAAATAAAACCAAATGTAACAGAACGGTTGAGTCTTGTGTCTTCCAAACAACAATTAAAACAAAATCCCAAAAGCAGTTTTTATCAAATGTATTATTATTGTCATAAGCATTTGTTTTATAAAGTCTTGTTGGGGTGCTTCTTGGTTGGGCTCATTCTGATTCTTCAACCACAAACCTGTTTACAAAATATATAGGGAGAAACGTGTTATTATGCGGGCAAACGTAAAAGGGTTAGTGACAAAAAGTGACACTCAATATGTGCTCACCGTCTTTGTTTCTTCTTGGCGGTTAGGGTGCTATCATCACCATCCTGCTCAATGTCTACAGTTATCAGTTCAATATCCGCGTCCGAAATCTCAATAGCAACACTGCATACAACGAAACATGATTATTATGTTAAATGTATTGCAGTAGTAAGATACATAGGGTAAAAGATATTTTGTTGTCACCCAAATGTTTTAAGGTTGCTAACCTCTTATCTTTATTATCATTTGCAGGGTTGGCCTTTGTCAGGCGTTTGAATGATGAGCTGGATGTTGAAGATGTATTATTAGTTGCAATATTAGACTCATCACCTTGTATATCATTCACCGGCAGCAGTTCATTTTCTGTCGCTGAATCCTCAATAACCACCCTGCAAACAATGGAATTCCATCAGTAAGTGCCTTTATACAAATACATGTTGTACTGATGGATTTTTGTTGGTTTCGATTACCTTTTCCTTATCCTATCCTCTACAGGCTTGGACGGTGTAGTGAGGGTTGACGACTGGGCGGGTGACTTGGATGATGAGCCTGTAACAGCGGTTTCATTATCAACGGTGCTTGAGCTTGTGGGTTCAACTGATGGATTATGGGTTCAACTGATGGATTATGCGGGTCTACTTTCCAACACGTAAAACTCTTGAATGTTACATATTCATAATATGTGTGAGATTTGATTTCAAACATGTGTGTTGTCCCAATGAGGTCAGCTATAGGTGATGGCAAGTTTGCATGATCGTCTAAACCCTGTAGAGTAAGCCGTGAGTAATGGGAATGACGTAATAGGGTGTAAGTAGTCGGGGATTTATAAATGTACCTCATCCTCATCTCGACACTAAGGCCAAGGTGGAACCCGATCAATTCAACTACCGCATCATCAAAAGGAACACACGACCGCTCGGTATCATCGAGATACCAAGCTCAAGACGATATCTCAAGAAAGCATTCAAGAAATGGTAAATGTCAAGGTGAGCAATTTTATTTAACACATTCAAACGATTAAACTATAAGTTACAAATATGTCATTACCTTATTACGGGGGTATTCAACTGTGCATTGCATGACTAGCACCAAAATCGCCCATTCTTTCTAGTAGCCCCTTTCCTGCAGTTGTCTCCCCCACATGATGGGAAATTCCATCCCTTTCTAGTACGCACATTATCAATCTTGACCTTAATTATGAAAATGGCAGTCTGTGTATAAATAATATTTATAAATGTTATGCACTATAAAGATAATATAGAGATGGCGGGTGCAAAATAATACATACATCATTCCTTTTATTTCGGGCCCACATGAGCAGATTCTCGATAGATCCTTCTCTTGGTTCAGAGTTGTCTACACGCGAAGCTCCTTTTGAATCCTCAGTGATGCTAACAAATAGTTAAATGATTTGTTAAAATTTGTTGGTTTTAGGATATATTCAATAATAAAAATTAGTTTCTTACCAAAATAATACATACATCATTCTTTTTATTTCGGGCCCACATGAGCAGATTCTCGATAGATCCTTCTCTTGGTTCAGAGTTGTCTACACGCGAAGCTCCTTTTGAATCCTCAGTGATGCTAACAAATAGTTAAATGATTTGTTAAAATTTGTTGGTTTTAGGATATATTCAATAATAAAAATTAGTTTCTTACCAAATGTCTGAATTCAATTCTTTAATTGCAGGAATGTCAACGGAATCTAGGAGCTGGGTGGATGAACTGCTGGATAGATAGAGCTTATCTAGCAGGTAATATTAAAGGTTAAATTTGTAAAAGAAATGTGTTGAACATGCAAAAGGTAAATAGTCCATAAGCCACTTACTGTTATATTGTTTTGCAGAGGTGGAAGTCACCACAACAACACACATGCCTACATGCCTTGCCTTCTTCTCAATCAACACATCAGCAAGTCCTCCCATAGGGTCACTGTATGGGTGGCCCCGATTACAAAGGGAATAGAAATAAAGTTAACAAGAAGTTTCCTAATACACATTGGCAAAATATTTTCATTTTACAACATCCTTTGCAACAAATATAAATTTCAACCTATGATTCGCGGTAGAAATCAAGGTTTTGGCCCTGCTTTGGTATAGTTCATCCTATCAACATTCGTCACATAACCTACAGCATCTGAAAGGTAAAAACTTTTATAGCAACAATATTTAAAAATAAATAATTTTAAGATGCCTAAACAAACAGCACATTACCAATGAGATATTTGTTTTCTGTGGGCTGGATATGATCAAAATCAACCAATTGTAACGGATACCTAACAAATCCCTTAGATATAACCAAAGATTTCCTTATGCTTGTTGCTCCATTAAACTCAAGCATGAACGTATCGTCCTTCCTGATACGAAAATCTTCCTTGTTTTGCATGACTACAAAATTTTTAACCGGATATATAGCACCCTCTTTTAACCTCAAGAAATTGTGAGCTACCGTTGCCTTGGCGGTACAATGGATAACATTTCCCTGCATCAAAAGTACGTAAGAAAAAATTGATAAACAACACAGACATTTGATAACTTTTTATTACATATTGGCATTATTCAGGTTTTTCACACATGGATGTCAACATACTTTAGCATCGACACCAAGAAATCGGTGCTCAAGTATCGGCCCGGAAGGAGCATTTATATCCCACATCCTCTGAGCATCACTACAATCGCATTCGGTCTCATCCAATTTCAATTCGTCCGTAAACAATACAAAGATTTGGGCCTCGATTTCGCAGACCATAATTTTAGAATTAATGGTCCCTTTTACTTGTACGCCTACCCACAATGTCGGGCAGAGAATGGGTTGCATGCCTTATTTATGCGGGTTCCATTTATTAGTGTTTTAATTATAGGTTGATCCATATTCTTTGAGGTGCAACCATGACCCTTTTGTGTTTCCAAGATTGAATATGTGTTTATTGTGAGCTGCGAGCATTCAAGCCAGGATATTTTCATTCAATTCGAGCTCTTCATAAACCAAATTGAATCTGCATTGAATATGACACCCTCCTAAAGCGAAATGAGTTATAGTTATTTCGGTATGCATGTATATGTATGTATGCAGACTTTTGGTTGTCAGACAACCCCTCGCACATTAAATTAAGGGGTAAGCTTTAAGTATAATAGATTTGAGCTTCAATACATGAGTTTAACTAAAAGGCGTAAAGAAGCGCTAACGATAAATAAATTGTACAAAGAATAACACCGCATACAATTCATTTACGACAGGTCTCTTTTAAGCTCTCTTTAGCAGGCCCATTTATCATTTTTCATATCGAACTCGTCACTAACTCATGAGTTACTACTTATGAGACAATTAGGTACTTAATGAGTTAAAAACATGAAACGAATTTGAGTTCCTCTATGATACGTGGAAGAAAATGGCCCTTTCCTTAATTAGCAATTAACTCAGCATTAAACATAAGCATAATCATACCAATTGAAAGCAAATAATTGGGAGACTTGTTGATTTTTTTCCGACTAATCACAAGATTTGAGTCGTCCACCACACATATTCAAATCGGGTAAAACCTTCTAATGTGAACGTTGACATGGCTACTTCGAACTTGCTGAAATACTTATAACATGAAATCTATGGTACATTTTCATTTGCATTATTAATTGCCTTTTAATCTCATTAATTTTCTTACCTGAACACTTTGAAATATATATCTTATTTTAGACATGAATGAAGCGGTCAATCATAGACCTTAGGCTCAAAACTATTGTTTACGCATACTAATAAATTAATTAGCCATTTTTTAAGAAATTATTATAGTATATCTTACATATTCTTTTTCATGCTTATATTACTACAAAGATTTTGCTGCTTTATGAAACTTACTATGTCTCAATTTTCTTGTTTGGTTGAAAATATATGAATGTTGTTGAAGAAAAAGGGAGAAAAATGTAAATATTAACAATCGTGTTAGCTGCTAAATTTCATCGTAATTAGATCGAGTAGCTCGTGGATGAACATATTTTAGTCGATAAGCAACCAAAAACTGTTCTGCTAAGCAATGATCGATCATTTATAATACTTAACCTGTATTGTTCACATACTCACGTTCGATACTTAACAAAATGTCGGTTTTAAGTGGATACGAAAACAAAAAAAAACAAAATAAAAAGTTTGTTCATACTTTATGACTATATCTGAGCTTCACCAACCGCATGTTACGAAAGTAAACGAAGTTTGAAAAATGTAATACAAAAAGCCACTAGCTTGGATATATAACTTTAACTTAATTAATCCTTCTAATATTTAAAAAATATAGAAAATAAAAAACTCCAACAATTAAATAAGCTGGTTCGACCGAACTTGTAATTGTATAAATAAGCTCATCCTTGACACCATCAACCTCAAGACATAGTCATAAACTGACCCTTTCACCACAAATTAAAATGCTCCAACATTTCAAGCCTTCACCAACCAATCACCATTTATAAGACACACACAACACAACACACACAATCACTTCATCTTCTAAACTTTGTCTATTTTCACAGCTTAAAAAATAAGGTCTACTAGCTAGCTAGTTAATCATGGAGGAAGCGAGAGCGTGGGGCTCGGTTCGCAGAACCACGAGCCGAACCATGAGCAGGAACCGAAGCGGGGCTAGTTGGAGAATGGAAGATGTTTTTACTGGTGGCGTGGGTGGCAGCTACAACAGACGTTCTAGCCGCCACTCAGAGGAAGACGAAGAGGCGCTTAGGTGGGCAGCTTTGGAAAAGCTGCCCACCTATGATCGTCTGAGAACGACCATCATGAAGTCTTATATTAACGAAGACGATGAAAACCAAGGAGGTCACAAGATGGATATTTTGCACAAAGAAATCGATGTTCGAAAGCTTGACCCTAATGATAAGCAACAGTTTATTGATAGGATTTTTAAGGTGGCTGAGGAAGATAATGAAAAGTTCTTGATGAAGTTCAGGAATCGTATTGATAAGTAAGTTTTTATTTCTCATATTTTTGAAATTATGACAAATTATATGCCTTTTTGCGACAGTAATTAGATGGTGTCACTAAAGAGAGTTTATTTTTGTAGTGGTTGTCCACTTACTTTCTAATTGTCACATTAATATATCCATTTTCAACTCTAGATATCTATTCTAGTTAGAATGAAACAAAGAAGTAAGATGCAAGTTTGTCACAACTCTAGATTAGGTGTTAAGTACAATAGGAGTGTTTGTTTTGCTTTTTTGTGCTGACATATTAGACTCACTCATATCTATTGTACTTATTTATTTTTGACGTAATAAAATTACCAGAAGTATCGAATTCATTTACCTAGAAAAAAATTAACTGAAATATGGTCATGTAATTTTCTAGGTCCTTGGTAGCTAAAACCGAACCTTTAATATGCATGTATCTTAATTGAAAACTATTTAAAGTCGATATGAAATAGCTTATTGACCTAGCAAATTCAGCTATGTGACATATTTCTTGTAGTCAGCCTTTTTCCGTGCATGGTAGAAAAGATTATGATAAAGTTTGCTAGCATGCTTATTTTTTACTCAATAAATCACAATCAAGAAGTAATTATTTCATTACTCGTCCATTAAAATATTACACTCTTAATAATTCATTGGTTATTATTAGTAGCTATATATCTTATGTTTGTGTTCACATGCATGCAAAGTCAAAGACTCAAAGTTTAATATCTATTTTTTTATCGGCTCTGAAAGGGTCATCGATACATGGATAATCATGTATGATATGAAATCATAAAAAAATTCACCAGCTAGGCAGCTATTAGTTAACCAAACAAAAATTTCATTTTCTCACATCTATTAAAAAATTCTACCTTTAATTATCCGAATGTGACATATGCACTAATTCTTGAACTAGTCTTTATGGTATATTTTTTGTGTCTAAAAGTGACTTATCAAATGTTTTTTTTGGGGTCAACTTCAGGGTTGGGATCACTCTTCCAACAGTCGAGGTACGATATGAACATTTAACAATCGAAGCCGATTGCTACATAGGAGACAGGGCTCTTCCGTCGTTAGCAAATGCTGCACGAAACCTTGGAGAATCGATCTTGGGATTGTTGGGAATTAGTCTAGCCGAAAAGACTAAACTCACTATTCTTAAAGATGCATCCGGGATTATTAAACCATCAAGGTACGTATACTATTTGGTTTTGAATATAAAGTCGCGAAATTAGATTATTATATGATTTGGTTGAGAATGACCTCTAGAGCATATTTTCTTAGATTAACGATGTTTTTTGTCTTGTTTGTGTGTTTGTTTATAAAAATCAGGATGGCTCTACTTTTAGGCCCACCGTCATCCGGTAAAACGACTCTTTTGCTGGCCTTAGCAGGAAAGCTGGATCCTAGCTTAAAGGTAAACTTGGACTTATATATCGAAAGTAAAATATACTATTCGACACGATTTAATTATAATGTACCGATAGTAACAGCAATGACACTGATGGAAAACAGGTTAGGGGAGAGATTACGTACAATGGACATAAGCTAAATGAATTTGTACCACGTAAAACATCCGCGTACATTAGCCAGAACGATGTTCATGTTGGAGAAATGACCGTTAAAGAAACACTAGATTTCTCAGCAAGGTGCCAAGGAGTCGGGTCACGTTATGGTATAGTTATTTTTCCTAAATCGAACTTCAAAAAGATGCTATATGATTTTTAAGACTGTATATTTATTAAACGTCGTATACAAATGACAGAACTACTAACGGAGCTTGCTAGGAGAGAAAAGGAAGCCGGGATTTTCCCTGAAGCTGAAGTCGATCTTTTCATGAAGGTATATATTCATGTCACATATATTAAATAAATTTCGATGAAATTATTGTTGTAAAATTAATCTTTCATGATTTATTATTTCAGGCTACATCAATGGAAGGAGTAGAGAGTAGTTTAATTACCGACTACACTCTTAGGGTAAGTAGAACACATATATATACCAACTAGCAGATATTGATTTTATAAAAAATGTAGCGAAAAAAAAAAAAATAGGGTGACATACTACCTTAACAAATATCTATTTCATTTTTTCTTCTTAGGAAAGGGTCAACCTAATTCTATCATTTATTATATCCTTGAGTTTTTTCAACCTTATGGTTGGTGAACTAACATATTTAATACTAATTCTAAATATTCTACCCGTTCATACAGATCTTAGGACTTGATGTATGTCGCGATACTATTGTTGGTGACGAAATGATACGAGGGATCTCCGGGGGTCAAAAGAAACGAGTGACAACAGGTTAACGCTCTTAACGTAGAATTTACTGTCAGTGTCGCTTTACGCGATTATTACTAGTTGAAAGAAAAATATGGACACCAAGTGATGTAGTTGAACAAAAATCCTGATTTGAACCCACCAAACCAAAGTCATCCATTTCATAGTGGGTGGGTGGTTGACTATAAGTTCATAACAAATAAAGTGATTCACATAACCTAAATTGGTAATGGGTTAGATTGTTCAATAGGCAATGAAACCATTGATAAACCTAACACACCTCATTTGAAGCCTTGTTAGGTAAACTTACATCACCAATGTGAAATGATTGGCTAGGTTGTCTATTTCTTGTTAGTTGCATTATAAGTCTATTTGTTTGCATCATTTGCTTCATATATGTTCTAGTTTTTTTATACTTTAACAATAATTTGAGAATAATATAAAGATACTGATACACAACTTGAAAATAATATCTGCAACTCATGCCCAATGATTAAGTGCCTCGATAATTTTTTACAAAGAATGTGCCAAACATGGTTGCTGGCCGAGTGGCCGGCTTGCAGGCCAATTTGTTATTTGTCCTCATCATATATGGTCTGCATTATTTGAGTCATCCATAAGTTTCCTGTCTCGTTGTATTTGGATGAGATTCCTATACATCAACAATGGACCACGCTGAAAAAATAATTGTGGGTCGTTCTTTATAGTAATTTATATTCATCCATAGCCGAATATGGGCATATGCAATTCAACGAGAAAGTGACTCTCGGAGAATTTAATATTGTGATTATAATATGTGTGTGATTATAGTTTGTTGCGTTGAGCATGGTATACTAAGACACAAAGTTAAGCAAAAGATATGAGTTAAACTAATAAATCGAATCCTAATGGACTTCTAATGATATTTGACTTATACAACAGGAGAAATGATTGTTGGGCCAACCAAGACATTGTTTATGGACGAAATATCGACTGGGCTTGACAGTTCTACCACGTTTCAGATTGTGAAATGCCTCCAACAAATTGTGCACCTTACTGATGCTACCGTCTTGATGTCCCTATTACAGCCTGCACCAGAGACATTTGATCTATTTGATGACATTATACTATTGTCCGAAGGCCAAATCGTATACCAGGGCCCGCGAGAACATGTGGTCGAGTTTTTGAAAGTTGTGGATTCAAATGTCCAGAAAGAAAGGGCACTGCTGACTTCTTGCAAGAGGTAGGCTTGCCAACCCATTTGGACTTTTATACATTTAACCCCAAAAATTGTAAGATGGGCTGTTTACTTGGGTCGAGCCCATTAAATATATACAGTATCTTTTTTTTTTGACAATTCCATACAAAAATTTATACACTACTTAAAACCTGTAATTACAAGTTTACTAGTATAAAACACCACCTAATTCTTTATTAATTTTTGTTTATAGGTTACCTCAAGGAAGGACCAAGAACAGTATTGGGCTGACAGAACCAAACCATATAGATACATTACAGTCTCTGAGTTCACAAAACGATTTCAGCGATTCCATGCTGGACTTCGTCTTGAGAATGAGCTCTCGGTTCCATACGATAAATCCAGAAGCCACAAGGCTGCATTGGTATTTAAGACGTACTTGGTCTCAAAAATGGATCTTTTGAAAGCTTCATGGGATAAAGAATGGCTATTGATCCAACGAAACTCTTTTGTCTATATTTTCAAGACTGTTCAAATCATTATTGTGGCCTTCATTGGTTCAACCGTGTTCTTAAGGACTAGAATGCATACAAGAAACGAACAAGATGGTGCTGGCTACGTTGGGGCGCTTTTGTTTAGTATGCTTATCAATATGTTCAATGGGTTTGCCGAATTGTCACTTACTATACAACGACTTCCTGTGTTTTACAAGCAAAGAGACTTGTTATTCCATCCACCATGGGCGTTTACTCTTCCAACTTTCTTGCTTCGAGTACCTATATCAGTCTTGGAGACTACTGTTTGGATGGTTATATCGTATTACACAATTGGATTTGCCCCTGATGCTAGTCGGTTCTTTAAACAGTTCTTGTTGATATTCCTAGTCCAACAAATGGCTGCTGGCATCTTTAGGGTTATCGCAGGACTTTGTAGAACCATGATCATTGCCAACACCGGTGGAGCACTTACTCTCCTTCTTGTGTTTCTCTTGGGTGGTTTCATCCTTCCTAAAGGTTAGTATACGAAATAACGAATATTAAAATCATATAATGTCGTTTGCATACGTGATAGGACTTAATCAAGCGTTTATGCTACAGGTCAAATACCAAACTGGTGGGAGTGGGCTTATTGGGTTTCACCTATGACGTACGCTTACAATGCCATCGCAGTTAATGAAATGTATGCCGATAGGTGGATGAACAAAAATGTATGTCATATTCTTATCTTTCATTTTCTTGCTAATGTAACAATAATGTTAAATACAATAGCTAAAACGATTATATTTTATACAGGCTTCCGACAATGTCACAGCGTTGGGTATACAAGTTCTTAGGAACTTTGATATTCCCACTGAGAGAAACTGGTATTGGATTGGCACGGTGCTCTTGTGGGTTTCACGATTCTGCTAAACGTTTTGTTCACCTTCGCTCTTATGTTTTTAAGTGGTAAGTATCAACATTGAACTAAATGTTAGTACGTCTGTTTTCTTTTCACCTGAAGACTAACCTTTTTAATCTGATGTTGGTATTTTAGCCCCTGGGAAAAAACAAGCAGTAATATCAAAGGAAATAGCCGCAGAAATGGAAGCTAACCAGGAAGAAACTACAGAACCACCGAGACTGAGAACAAATCCATCAAAGAGAGAAACACGCCCCCAATCGCTATCTGCTACTGACGGAAACAATACAAGTATGAATGGTGTATTGAGCTTAACTATTCATGTACCAACCTGGACTTATTGAATTGATTTTAACCGCTTATTTGGAAACATTTTTCAGGAGAAATGGCTATGCATCGAATGGGCAGTCGTACTGGTGCCCATGACCTCTACAGAAATGAAGATCCAAATGTTGAGAGTGCAAAGGGTGTATCTCCTAAAAGAGGAATGGTTCTACCTTTCACTCCTCTTGCCATGTCGTTCGATAGTGTAAACTATTATGTCGATATGCCTGCAGTAAGTCCCATCTAGTTATCTATATACTAATTTATGACATCGTCTACAAAACTGGAATAACTAAATCAACTATATACATGGTATATCAAACAGGAAATGAGAGATCAAGGGGTAACAGAAGATAGGCTACAACTACTACGTGGTGTAACCGGAGCATTTAGGCCTGGAGTCCTCACTGCTTTGATGGGAGTTAGTGGTGCTGGTAAAACAACTTTAATGGATGTCCTTGCAGGAAGGAAAACAGGTGGTTACATTGAAGGTGATATCCGAATATCTGGCTTTCCCAAAAATCAAGAAACTTTTGCAAGAATTTCTGGATATTGTGAACAGACTGATATTCATACACCTCAAATCACGATTCGAGAATCATTAATATATTCGGCTTTCCTCCGACTTCCAAAAGAAGTTAGCAATGACGAAAAGATGGTATGCAAATTTCTTTCTTTTTCCTTACAAATATACCATTTGGCGAGGATTATAAATGCTAAGTAATCACATTGAATGCATTTCAGACTTTTGTCGAGCAAGTGATGGAGCTAGTTGAACTAGACAATCTCAAGGACGCAATTGTGGGACTTCCAGGAGTTACTGGATTGTCAACGGAACAAAGGAAGAGATTAACAATCGCAGTAGAACTTGTTGCTAATCCTTCAATCATTTTCATGGATGAACCGACTTCTGGACTTGATGCAAGAGCAGCCGCCATTGTTATGAGGACCGTGAGAAACACTGTTGACACAGGGAGAACTGTTGTTTGCACCATTCACCAACCTAGCATTGATATCTTTGAAGCATTTGATGAACTTTTACTAATGAAAAGAGGAGGACAAGTGATCTATGCCGGACCATTGGGCGGAACTCCCAAAAGATTATTGAATATTTTGAGGTATATATTTCACGTTTACATAAATTTCAGAACCTAAAGACAGTATCTACTTAATTAACATCATTAAACAAACACGTCCTAAATAAAATTTACCATATTATGTAGGAAATTCCAGGTGTGCCGAAAATAGCAGAGAAGTACAATCCAGCAACATGGATGCTCGAAGTAAGCTCCATGGCTGCAGAGGTCCGATTTGGGATGGATTTCGCTGAGTATTATAGATCATCTGCTTTGCATGAGTAAGAGCTTTGTTTACATTTCAAATCAAAATAGTATGCAAAGAAATGTTAAAAGATCTAACTTTTTCTTATGTATATATAACAGAAGGAACAAAGGTTTGGTGAAAGACTTGAGCGTACCTCCTGCAGGTGCAAAGGATCTTTACTTTGCAACGCAATATTCTCAATCAACATGGGGACAATTTAAATCTTGCTTATGGAAACAATGGTGGAGTTACTGGAGAAGTCCTGACTACAATCTTGTTCGTTACTTTTTCACCTTGGCTTGTGCACTTATGGTTGGAACCATATTTTGGAAAATCGGAAAGCAAAGGTTTGTATCGACTTCCTGTAATCTTTCTTCCAACTTACATAATTTTTATAATATTAGCTAATTCAATCTTTCCACATTTCAGAGATAGCAGTAATGATTTGCAAACAATTATTGGAGCTATGTACGCTGCAGTCCTTTTCGTTGGTATTAACAATTGCTCGACAGTACAACCGATAGTAGCAACAGAAAGAACAGTCTTTTATCGTGAAACAGCTGCTGGAATGTATTCTGCATTACCCTATGCTATGGCACAGGTAAAAAACCATCACAAAAGAAAAACTTGATAAAATTATCGCCACTAGGTTATTTCTTCATTCGTTCTAATATATGTATTTGTTTACTCAATATGCAGGTCTTTGTGGAGATACCATATGTATTTATTCAAACCACATATTACACTCTTATAGTGTATGCCATGGTGAGCTTTGAATGGACCGCCGCTAAATTCTTTTGGTTCTTCTTCATCAACTTCTTCTCGTTTCTCTACTTCACATACTATGGAATGATGACCGTTTCCATAACACCAAACCACCAAGTAGCAGCTATATTTGCAGCCGCTTTCTACTCGCTCTTCAATCTCTTTTCTGGTTTCTTCATCCCAAGACCCGTAAGTCTCTTTTCTAGTATTCTTATGTATAAATATAGTGTTTCTCTTAACTTATTAAGTTACTAACTATTTGAACTTTTGCTGAATACAGAGGATTCCCGGGTGGTGGATATGGTACTACTGGATTTGCCCATTGGCGTGGACTGTTTATGGTTTGATTGTTTCACAATATGGCGATATAGAGAACACCATCAAGGTACCTGGCATGCCGAACGATCCTACCATCAAATGGTACGTGAAAGACCATTTCGGATACGAGCCAAATTTCATGGCACCAGTGGCTATAGTTTTGGTTGGTTTTGCTGTCTTTTTCGCTTTCATGTTTGCTTATTGTCTGAAGACATTGAACTTCCAAATGAGATAGTTAGGTCTCATAGTTGTTTCAACTTGTAAAATATAGACATAAATATATTATCAAGCCATTTGTGAGCATTATATAGGTTTTTCAGATTTATGATGTATTGATAAGTTTTGAGCTGTATTTGAAATTGTATATTGTTACTGAATTTGCAATGGAATGGGAGTACCGAGTACATAATAGTTCGCTAACGTGTAACAACATATATAAATTACAATAGTTAAAAGTGTATAAAGCCATTCAAATCTAAATGGCAGAGGATCAATTACAAAGTCATTCAAATCTAAAAAGTGTAAAAGGTCATTGATATAGCAACACTTGTCCCTCACTCTAAGGCTGGAAGGCAAGGCGAGGTGATTCGATCACCTTAAGCCATAGTCACTCGCTAGTTCCATGCCCACTAACACCACTCGCACAGTTGGTGGTTACCAATGCAAATTAAGGTGTTCTTGATTTTGGTGAAGCAAGTATATTGTTTGTGTTAAAAAAAAAATAATAATAAAAAATAAAGGAGTTAATTGCATTTTTGGTCCCTGTGGTATGGCCAAATTGCAGATTTGGTCCCTAAAACTTTAAAAGTGCATCAGAGGTCCCTATTTTCAAGTTTTCGTTGACGTTGGTCCTGTCCAAAGTCAAATGTCTAAAATACCCTTGTCTTCTTCTTTCCTATTTTCTTTTCATCCATCTCTTTAGTTTCTTACATAAATGGTCTTGTGTCTTGCCAAGTTTTCTGGGACCAAAGCGCAATTAAATCTTTCAATTATTTATTTAAGTATTAATATTTATTTAACTATTAATATTACATAAATGGACCAACATGTAATTTTCAAAAATTCGAAAATTTAAAAAAAAAATTGAAAATTTTATTCGAAAAAAATTTTGAATATTTTTCTTTTCGAAAAAATCTATTCGAAAAAATTTCTAAAATATTTTTTGAAAAACTTGTTCAAAAAAAAATTTCGAAAAACAAATTGTTTGAATTTTTTTTTCCGAATTTTTTTTTGAAAAAAATTTTCAGAAAAGTTTTTTCGAATAAAATTTCAAAAAAAAATTATTCGAAAATTTTTTTTAGAAATTTTTAGCCATTAGAAAAAAAAAATTTGAAAAATTTTGAAAAATTTCGAAAAAGATTTTTGAAAAATTTATTCGAAATTTTTTTTAGAACTTTTTAGAAAAATTGGTTAACTTATATTAGCCATTAGATCAAAACGGATGAAAACATATAAAAGCAAACAACGCGATAAAAGCGTTATTAAAGCGGATGAAAGCGTAAAATGTTTTATGCGTTTTCATCCGTTTAATAACGCTTTTATGCGTTTTGTATGTTTTATATGTTTCATCCGGTTTTGATCTAATGGCTAATATAAGTTAACCAATTTTCTAAAATTTCTAAAAATTTCGAATAAAAATTTGAAAAAAAATTCAAAAATATTTTTTTGAAATTTTTTGAATAAATTTAAAAAAAAAAATTTCAAATAATTTTGTCAAAAATATTTTTTTTGAAATTTTTTCAAAAACTTTCGAATATTTAAAAAAAAAAGATTTGAATAATTTTTTTTTGAAATTTTTTTTTGAAATTTTATTCGAAAAATTTTCTTAAAATTTTTGAAAAAAAAATCGGAAAAAAATTTTCAAAAATTTGTTTTTCGAAATTTTTGAAAATTTTTAGAAATTTTTCGAATAGTTTTTAGAAAAAAATATTCAAAATTTTTTCGAATAAATTTTCAAATTTTTTTTTTAATTTTCGAATTTTTTGAAAATTACATCATTGGTCCATTTATGTAATATTAATAGTTAAATAAATATTAATAGTTAAATAAATAATTAAAAGAGTTAATTGCATTTTGGTCCTCAGAAACTGGCAAGACACAAGGACCATTTATGTAAGAAACTAAAGAGATGGACTGAAAAGAAAAAGGAAAGAAGAAGACAAGTATTTAGACATTTGACTTTGGCGTGGACCAAACGCAACGAAAACTGAAAATAGGGACCTCCGTGCACTTTTAATGTTTTAGGACCAAATCAATTTTCATACCACAGGGACCAAAAATGCAATTAACTCAAAATAAAGGTAAGTGGTGGGAGTGATTGTTTTGTCCACAAAAGGTGAGTGGAAGTGAGTAGAAGTGAGAGGTGAGAAAGGCGATGTATACAAGGGTGTAAGGTGAGTGGGGTGATTCCTTGCCTTCTAGCCTAAATTATACAAAAATCCCGTTAGGGGTATAATGGTCTTTTGACCCGTTTTTCCTTTTGTATCTCAAACTTCAAACGCACATATCTATTAAACAACAAACTTTTAGAAAAAAACGATTTCACCATAATTTATAAAATTTAATCCTTTTTAATTTGATATAAATTCTGTTAAATATTCCAAACTTTTTTTTTTACATATCAATGGGTCTTGATTTTCTTGACTTTTTTTTTATATATATATTTTCGGCTCATTTTTTACCCTCATAAATGCCGAATCATGAAAAACTTAAATCATGAAATTTTTTGATTTTGGTTCACTCTTTACACAGATTTTTAATCAATCAAATCCGATGTCATGAGTAACATATCACACGTTAAAGATGACGTTTACTCATATTTGTTGCACACAAGGTGTTTGATGAAATGTCTAACTTAGAGTTTTAGTATTAAATTTGCGTTAAATGCAATAATTTTTGTCCCAAAACGCATCACTAATCATTTTGCCAATGTAAGATTAAAAAAAATGATGTTTTTTATTGTAAATTTTTTTCTTTAATTAAACTGATGAACAACACTAACTGATGTACAACGCTAAGTGAACAATACTAGCTGAATGTACAAGTTTGTTAGCACATGGTATAAGTTGGTTTTAGTATGATTATGTTGATTAATGTTGTTGGTTATGTAAAGTAGTATTTTGAAAGATAAAGTTGTCTTTTTAATTTGTAGTTAGATTAATGTTCATCATTTAGTCACGTTGTTCATCCGTTTTCTAACAAAAAAAGTATTGTTCAGCAATAAAAAGTGTTCATCAATAAAAGAGGCATTCGTTTGTTCATCGATTCTGCATACGAAGGTACAGTAGGCCTTTTCACAAAATTAAAGAGTATGCAAATAATAAGTAACAAGTCAGCTCCATATTTATCACAAATAAGCTTTCATTCAACAAAATAAGCTTCCATAATAAACTTCTAAAATTCTTCAATCTTCAATAATAAAAACTTTCATTTAAATAAAGATTAGAAAAAATTTATATATAAACTTAGAAAAATACAGAAAAAATAAAAAAACTAACTCGGGTTAGTCGGGTTGACCCGAATAGGCAAAGCATTTTGAACCCGATACCCGATCCGAGTAACCCGACACGATTATCCTTCTTCGGGTTCGGGTCTGGGTCGGGTCAGGATTTAGACACCCCTAGTTGTACGTAATACCCAAATATTTGGTGTACTTACAAGATAATCGCAAAGCTCTTGGCCTCTATGCTTGCAAAAGTCATTCATAAAAATTTTAGTCCAAATCAAACATTATCTTTAATAAAAGGAAAGAAAATCATAGACGGTGTTCGTGTGGCAAATGAAGTTATTGATTATGCTCTCAACTCGGGTACGAACCTCCTTGATTTTATGGTGAATTTTTTAAAGCTTTTGATAGTGTGCATTCGGATTTTCTTTTAGACATTATAAAGCAAGGATGGGGTTTAATGCAAAATGGATATCATCATTGTTTAGTAAATAGCTCCCGAGGGACGGCATTCGTGTGGCAAATGAAGTTATTGATTATGCTCTCAACTCGGTACGAACCTCCTTGATTTTATGGTGAATTTTTAAAAGCTTTTAATCGTATGCATTCGGATGATTTTTTAGACATTATAAAGCAAGGATGAGGTTAATGTAAAATGGATATCATGGACTACAAGTTGTTTATGTTCAGCTTAATTTCATATGAAACGAGGACTTAGGCAAGATAACCCCATTTATCCTCTTCTATTTAACATTGTTACAAAAGAACTTTGACTCACTATTTAGAGGCTTGTGATAAAGGGTTTTTAAATGATGTGTCGTTGAGCACTGATGAAACAAGTATCTCTCTCCTTCAATATCCCGCTAACATGCTTTTATTCGCGAATGGTCTTTAAGTAATGTATAAAACTTGATTTATATTTTAAGTGCTTCCATAACGCGTCAGGGTTGGGTGTAAATCTTACTAAAAGTTGTAATTTATGATGTATTGATAAGTTTTGAGCTGTATTTGAAATTGTATATTGTTACTGAATTTGCAATGGAATGGGAGTACCGAGTACATAATAGTTCGCTAACGTGTAACAACATATATAAATTACAATAGTTAAAAGTGTATAAAGCCATTCAAATCTAAATGGCAGAGGATCAATTACAAAGGCATTCAAATCTAAAAAGTGTAAAAGGTCATTGATATAGCAACACTTGTCCCTCACTCTAAGGCTGGAAGGCAAGGCGAGGTGATTCGATCACCTTAAGCCATAGTCACTCGCTAGTTCCATGCCCACTAACACCACTCGCACAGTTGGTGGTTACCAATGCAAATTAAGGTGTTCTTGATTTTGGTGAAGCAAGTATATTGTTTGTGTTAAAAAAAAATAATAATAATAAAAAATAAAGGTAAGTGGTGGGAGTGATTGTTTTGTCCACAAAAAGGTGAGTGGAAGTGAGTAGAAGTGAGAGGAGTGAGAAAGCTGATATGGCGCTGAGGTGTAAGGTGAGTGGGGTGATTCCTTGCCTTCTAGCCTAAATTATACAAAAATCCCGTTAGGGGTATAATGGTCTTTTGACCCGTTTTTTCCTTTTGTATCTCAAACTTCAAACGCACATATCTATTAAACAACAAACTTTTAGAAAAACCGATTTCACCATAATTTATAAAATTTAATCCTTTTAATTTGATATAAATTTGTTAAATATTCAAACTTTTTTTTACATATCAATGGGTCTTGATTTTCTTGACTTTTTTATATATATATTTTCGGCTCATTTTTACCCTCATAAATGCCGAATCATGAAAAACTTAAATCATGAAATTTTTTGATTTTGGTTCACTCTTTACACAGATTTTTAATCAATCAAATCCGATGTCTTGAGTAACATATCACACGTTAAAGATGACGCTTCTCATATTTTTTCTGTACGCTGTGTTTGATAAAATGTCTAACTTAGAGTTTTAGTATTAAATTTGCGTTAAATGCAATAATTTTTGTCCCAAAACGCATCACTAATCATTTTGCCAATGTAAGATTAAAAATGATGTTTTTATTGTAAATTTTTTCTTTAATTAAAGCGATGAACAACACTAACTCGACGATAACGCTAAGTGAACAATACTAGGTGAATGTACAAGTTTGTTAGCACATGGTATAAGTTGGTTTTAGTATGATTATGTTGATTAATGTTGTTGGTTATGTAAAGTAGTATTTTGAAAGATAAAGTTGTCTTTTTAATTTATAGTTAGATTAATGTTCATCATTTAGTCACGTTGTCCATCCGTTTTCTAACAAAAAAAGTATTGTTCAGCAATAAAAAGTGTTCATCAATAAAAAGAGCTGTTCATTTGTTCATCAGTTCTCTGTACAGTGTACAGTAGGCCTTTTTCACAAAATTAAAAGAGTATGCAAATAATAAGTAACAAGTCAGCTCCATATTTATCACAAATAAGCTTTCATTCAACAAAATAAGCTTCCATAATAAACTTCTAAAATTCTTCAATCTTCAATAATAAAAACTTTCATTTAAATAAAGATTAGAAAAAATTTATATATAAACTTAGAAAAATCTAGAAAAAATAAAAAACTAACTCGGGTTAGTCGGGTTGACCGAATAAAAAGCATTTTGAACCCGATACCGATCCGAGTAACCCGACACGATTATCCTTCTTCGGGTTCGGGTCTGGGTCGGGTCAGGATTTAGACACCCCTAGTTGTACGTAATACCCAAATATTTGGTGTACTTACAAGATAATCGCAAAGCTCTTGGCCTCTATGCTTGCAAAAGTAATTCATAAAAATTTTAGTCCAAATCAAACATCTTTAATAAAAGGAAAGAAAATCATAGACGGTGTTCGTGTGGCAAATGAAGTTATTGATTATGCTCTCAACTCGGGTACGAACCTCCTTGATTTTATGGTGAAATTTTTAAAAGCTTTTGATAGTGTGCATTCGGATTTTCTTTTGGACATTATAAAGCAAGGATGGGGTTTAATGCAATATGGATGAGGTTAATTACTTAAAAAGTAATCAAACTTGACACTTTTTGTTATTGTGTCATTGAACCTTTTTTTTGCTATTGTATGTACTGAACTTTCAAATTTTGTGACTATTCAGTCATGTAAAATGATCATTTTATCATTTGAAATTTAAAAAAGTAAGGGTAAAATGGTAGAAAAAAAAACACAATGATCGAATTTGAAAGTTCAACACACTCAGCGAGAAAAAAAAAAAAAATCAGTACACACAAAGACAAAAAGTGTCAAGTTTGATGACTTTTTAAGTAATTAATCCAAATGGATATCATGAAGTACAAGTTGTTTATGGTCAACTTTAATTTATGTTTTAGTAAAGGAAAATGATTTGGGGACCTAATTGGTATGCCTAAAAAGAGGCCTAACAAGAGAATGAAGACAAGTGGAAAAATGGATGGTGAAGATGAGGAAAGATAAAATGTAAAGAAGTGGGTCCATCTGATGTCACCAATATTCAGAGGATAACACATCGATTTAGGCATGTCTTTAGGTCTATGAATTAAACACCCTAATCATCACTGTTTAGTAAATAGCTCCCGAGGGACGGCATTCGTGTGGCAAATGAAGTTATTGATTATGCTCTCAACTCGGGTACGAACCTCCTTGATTTTATGGTGAATTTTTTAAAAGCTTTTAATCGTATGCATTCGGATGATTTTTTAGACATTATAAAGCAAGGATGAGGTTAATGTAAAATGGATATCATGGACTACAAGTTGTTTATGTTCAGCTTAATTTCATATGAAACGAGGACTTAGGCAAGATAACCCCATTTATCCTCTTCTATTTAACATTGTTACAAAAGAACTTTGACTCACTATTTAGAGGCTTGTGATAAAGGGTTTTTAAATGATGTGTCGTTGAGCACTGATGAAACAAGTATCTCTCTCCTTCAATATCCCGCTAACATGCTTTTATTCGGCGAATGGTCTTTAAGTAATGTATAAAACTTGATTTATATTTTTAAGTGCTTCCATAACGCGTCAGGGTTGGGTGTAAATCTTACTAAAAGTTGTATTTATGGTGTGGGAGTTCATCAGGAGTAAGTTGAGATGTTTGCTCGCATTACAAGTTGTAAGGCAAATCCATCTCGTTTATTTATTTGTGTCTCCCCGTGGGTAAATCGATGGGTCATTTTGAAGTCATTTCTTGGGCCCTCCCTCTTTATTACTAATCTTTATTTTGAGCTTCAATGGAAGTTATCAATGAGATAGAAAAGATTCGTTGTAGATTTTTCTGGCGTTTCATAGAAGATAAAAAAAGGTGTAGTGGATTGGTTGGAAAAATACATTCACTAGTCGCGAACTTGGTGGTCTCGGTGTTGTTAGCTTTTTGGGTAGAAAATCTTGGTCTACTTTAAAAATGGCAATGGCGGTTTTTGAACGGTTTTGATGTTGTTTGGAACAAATACATTAGTAGCTTAGATGGGCCTTAGGCGAATAAGAAAAGGTGTTTGGTATAACATTTTAAACATTGGCCCAACCTTTGATGACTAGGCGTCTTCTTCCGTTATTCTTTTAAACGTAAAGGTAAGTCGGGTTTCGAGATAAGATTCTGGACAGAGAACTAGTTTGATGATGGTCAATGTTTTTGTTGGCGTATGTGTCCGGACGTCCCATCGTTCGGCAGAATCATCGGCCGGGCGGCATGCTCTGCCGTCCGGACGATAGTTAGCAGTGATCGATCATGTCAGCAGATTTTGCGGGATTCTACCTGGCGTGGCTATTGGTATGGTAGCTATGACCTCTGGCAGAATATAGGTCTGCTGTGACGATGGAGGAACGATGTGCAGTACAAAGTTGGGGTAGATAAATATCCCAAGACATTTAGGGTGCGTTTGGTATCCCACTATGGGAATAAATCTATGACTTTGAAAGTGATTCATGTTGTTTGGTTGGTTATGGGACCCGCCACAATGTAATGAGGATACCCATGATATGTGGGTTTCCTCATAGAAGTATGATTTGGTGGGTATATGGATACCCCTAAAAAGTGATATCTACATACCCATTTCCATTCCACTTTATTCTCAAACATATACCTATAGTGATTCCATCAATCATACCAAACGCACCCTTAATGTTTTGCATTGAATTTTCTCACCTACATTCATTTCACATTTATTACCACAATAGCTTAGAGACCCGTTGACACCGGGTTATTTTTTTAAAGAAATAAATAAATGAGATGATAATAAAAGTACTAACGTAAATTTGTTAAATTTAAAATATGTGTGAGTCACAATCGATTTACAACCATCGCGTTGCCAATCTAAAATAGATTGACTCAAACATAAAATGATGTGATTTTAATGATCAATTGAGTTCTAACAAACCTCATAACATTAAAATAATGAACCATAGTATAATATAACGTGATTACACCAACGATACATACATGATACAACATGAACCTTGTTCAAAGACCTTCAAGTACTTCTTTATACACGACATTTGTTGTAGTTTTGGAGATTACCATCCCGATCACAAACGACAACCTTCAAACCCCGCTTGCTTTTACTCTTGATACGTGCGTCTGATTGTGCATGTGTGAACAGGGACGCAAGACAAACCAACTTTAAGCGATTCGCCTGGCTTTTGTTGATTGTCATGGCAAAAGATAAGGTCGGAAATCACGGTTAAGAAAAATCCTAAGAGAATGCTTGTTTGACTTCTAAGGTCAAACATAATACTATGTAATTAATATTCATATGTTGTCAATTATAAAATTTAACGTTAAACCTTTCCACGGTATCTAAAATATCTTATAGTCTGTCATCTACAAATATTTTGAGTCTTTATAATAGCAAAAATAGTGGCCATATCAAAGAATTGCTAATATCATTTTGATTATGTCTATACATATTAAATCCTTTATTAAGAAGTATTTAGGATTGCTTTTTTATGACATCTTAAAGATTTATATTCTTACCGGTATAGATACCAACAAAAACATTGGGCACACCTATTAACCAATTCAAACGCCATAATCTTTCCTTTTCTAAAGGAACTTTTTACAACTATTCATATATTTACCACTTTACTTGTTAAACACCAATCTTTATAAAAAAAAAAGAAAAAAAAAATGAGATATATATTGAGAACCCAACCCGTATTTGAGATGGTGCAGGGATGGTATACTTAAAAATGAGAGACCATCCTAAATCCAATATTAAGCCAACGGGTTAACATGGCTATGAAATTCTACTAAGTGACTGATTTCAAACACCGAAATACACTAAGTTAATAAAGTGTTTGACGTACCAAAAATACTTACTTGTAATTTTGGAGAAAACCCATCAATTATGATAATCAATTGATTCTAAAAAGGACAACTTTTGCTACAGCCCAAATGAACCGTACTAAGCACTAACATGTTTATGTTTGAACCGTATTTACATGTTCCCAACCCGTCCAACCCAAATATCCTGCGACACATTCTGTAATCGAAAGTATATCTCATCATTAGATAACTAAGAATATGCAAATTGAGAAACTTATACTCATAATATTTAGTCGTCCTTTTTCCTTGATAAATTTGGACCTTTTGTATTCGATCGATCTCGAGTGAGGAACACGTGAATAATAAGACGGAAGACTAACTTATCAATTATATTATTGTGTACAGATCGTCAACAACGATAACATGACATCATGGTACGATAACTAATCCAAACCAAGACCGAGGATATAATGAATATCAAAACCAAGACACATTCTGCAATTATATAAAGCTTTTACACTACAAACCAAAAGCTTTTTTCTCTAGTCTATCTATAACCTTCATGGCAAATAGCAATACCTCCCCATTTTATTGATTCCAGCAGAAAGGCTTCCATGGCACGTTCCTTACATAAGGTTCCAGCCACATCAATGTGCTTATAGTCACAAAGTCACTCGTTAGCAAATAATATTAAATCACACATGGTTATCTGTATATTATCAAGGTAAAAATTCAGATATATAGCCATAACCGTAGAACACATCATCACCATAAGAGAAAACTTAATCAAGTTAAAGCTCATTACTCGTCTAGTATACCTTATGAAGAAGGAACCCTACCATCTATTCTAAAGCTACAGATCTTTACCATTTTACCAAGCGTCTTTACCCAATAAATAGGTTGTTTAAATCATCACAACTATGTACCTGCATAACAATTGTATAAAAAAAACTACAAATTACCCAAAAAAAATTGTATATTGTAATATCATTCTTATAAATTATTCTATAATCAATAGCATATATAGAAAAACGTATAAAAATTAAAAGATTTTGTACTATGCTCGTCCAATGGGTAGTTAAACCATTCAAGCTTAGCATCTATAACAAAGAATGCGGCACCCGCCATGTTGCGGCAGGGATTTTTGGTGGGATGGATACCATTCGTGGTGCTTCCCTTATATATTATTCCGTAGTTTCAATAACCGATTGTGAAGGCTGCAAGTACAGTTATTAAATCTTAGTGAATAGTCAAAGATGAGTTGGTTTCAATAGTTTTGTTAAGCAACCTGCTCAACTCACATGCTTCTTCCACCCGGCACCAGCTACAAAGAATTACCCATTCTGACTCCTTACCCTTTTAACCTATTAGTCAACCTGCCAGATCAGCTCATATTCCATTGCTTTATAAAATCCGGAAAAGATTAACAACTTACAAATGTTTTCTTATTATCAAGCGAAGTTCACATTGCAAAATCATGTCAAATAACTTGGACAAACGATGTGTGTAAAAGTTGCAAAAATTATTGTAACAGTGGTGATAAAATCATGTTATTTGATAAAATAGCATATCTTGATTTTGCAATGACAACAATTATTTGTATGAGTTTGCCCGTTTGCTCATATGATAAAATCATGTTATTTGATAAAAAATCGCAAAAATAATTCTTTGTAGCAGGTGTTTGTTAGTTCTTTTGCAAACAAAGGATAATGTAACAATAACATATCTTGATGTACAAAGGCTAATGTAACTTATTTCAGCGAATTTACAGAAGAACAATTCTTTGCAACAGGTTTGCCCATTTTGCGGTGAAGTTTATCAAATAACATGATTTTATCGATGGCGCAACAATTCTTCTTGATTTTTGCAAAGAACGTTATTTTCTAAGAACACAATAGGCGTACACGTTCATTATAAGATAATCACAGCGTGTATTGTTGAACGAACAAAAAATGTCGATGATCATAGCGCGACAATTCAATTGTATTTGAATCTATAGATAAGGTTACCTCGCTGACGATTGTGACCGTTCGTTACCTCCACGCAAATTGCTACGAACATTCTGCAATGGTTCATTTATACCTACCAAGGTAATAAAATGTCAAAGGTCAACATAACGCAAATCATTGTTCACCTACCATACTTAGCGATTTTGAACTACAAAAATAAAGAAAGCAACTCATTTTCACCCAACATCAAGTTGACCACTATCATAATCCAATTAATCCTAAGCCTGAGTTTTCAATTTCAGTACCTACATCAGTTTCAAAACCCGTGTTCAAACTTAATCTCAAACTCCACAAGCCCTATAAAAATCATTAATGTATTTTTAATATTTTACCTCGGAATTTTTTAGTTCCAATATGCCATCCTTTACATATCAATAATTAGTACAAAGAAATACCATCTTGTTGGTCATCAGTCAGTAGCACCAGTAACTCCTCATATAAGTAGGCCCATGACTTAATTAATGAGCGAGTAACACCAGCTGGTTCACTTCCAAGCAGCAGGGGTGTAGCCCTTGAAATAATGGTGATTTAATGGTGATAACTTTAACATGCTTAAGAATTTCACAACTTTCTTGTAAATATTATTGAGAAACTACTTTTTGTGGTTGCTAACCATGGTAAATATTCTTGATCAGTTAATCTAATATCACTGTCATGCTTTTTTACAACTGTCTTGTAATTCCTCCACTCACACCATTGTCGCAACGATTTTGTAAAGCACGTTATGTTCACCATAGTTATTGTATTCTAAACAGTATAATTACTTTGGATCAAATGAGATGTAAAAAGTATTTTTAATTGACTTTGACCATCCAACACAACTTTTATTAATCTAATGCTATTTTAATTCACCGATAGAGTCTTGGATCAACCCGGTCATAGATAAATGGGTTGAAATGACACCTCTAACTATATATCGTCACCAAGAACTTCTAAGTAAACTCTAACCATGAAACACTTAAGGTCTGTTTATACACATCAGTTATCCCACCCATTTTGAAATCAACCTATAGACTAACCCTAATAAAACCACAGTGGCTAAAAGAACGATATCAACTTTAAACTTAGGACTATTAGCTTTTCATCAAGTAGTGCCATAAACTCACATAAGTCATTATTTTAGTTCCTTTTAAACTAAAGTTTCTAAAACATACAAAAGATATGATCTTACATGTTCTTGAAGTAGGCTGATAATTAGAATGCCTCATTTTGAATGTCATTTTTATAGGTCTTCTCGTGGGTGATTTTTCCCACTCGGATTAGGGTCTGATTTTTGCCACTCGCATAACAGTACCTGTAAAAGTTCAAGTAAACATTATATTCAGTCTCATTATTGATTGCTTCAAGCACTAATTTAGGTAAATCATGTCCATGGATAATGGTCATTAGAAGATCAAATCTTAACAACCAGAAAATAGATAATCAGAATATACTTGACCAAAGAAATGTCACACGGAATATTGTATCACTTCACAACTAAACATAGTGAAAGGCTCTTAAGTAGTTATTGTCCATGTATGCCTGGGGTTGACCAGTTTTGATACCATATACAGCCACTATATTAAGAAAGACGTCAGCAAACATGGCATAAAGGTACAAAAACAAAAGGTACACAGAGACATGTACAGATGTATAAGTGAAACAAAACCACCTTCAGAGATATTAAGTGTGCTCTTTCCTTTGTTGGGAGAATTAACCGTGGGTGTTTCGACAGGGAGAGTCGGGATGATCTCAGTAAGAACAACTTCCACGGCTACATCAACATCTTTCGAGTGTTCAATAGCATAAGCTCTCAGCAATCGAGAATCCACCTGAAATAAAAGTAGTATATTGCATACGATCAATCGCTCGAGACAATATTCATAATGGGTACTCAAACAACACTATTAAGTGGTATTCAATATTTTTCCAGGAGTGGTTAAACAACATGGTGAACGGGTTGTGCTTGGGAAATTCTAATTATTTAAGCTATGATAAATATTTCCACAAGGGTATGTAAGTAACTTTCTCCAACATTAGTCAAATAATCATACGTAAAAGTAAGTTCAAGCATTATGAAATCTATAAAATAACCATGCAACAACCTTTTCTACCCACATTAAAAACCGTATTTAAACGTGTCCCCAAAAGATATACAGAATTAACAGTATATGTGTATCTGCCAGTGACACTTAATTTATTAAGATGTATAGAATCTATGTACGCCATTCACATCACATCGCACAAAAGATTTACCAAAACGAAAACACAAACGTGTCCCCAAAAGATATACGGAATTAACAGTATATGTGTATCTGCCAGTCACACTTAATTTATTAAGATGTATAGAATCTATGTACACCATTCACATCACATCGCACATAAGATTTACCGAAACAAAAACACCAATAAATCGCGTCCACGGCGGCAAAATACTAATGAAGTTACTTAAAACATGAAGAACCATACCTGAGGGAAAACATCCTGTAACACCTTATACACTGAACTAAATCCCATCTTTCAATATCAACTAATCCTGCACACACAAAAATACACAACTATAAACAACTGAAAGCCTGATTTATTAATAAAATAATCACACAACAATACAACATAAGTACATAACAATCAAGATTTAACCAAATGTTTTTACAAAGCTTAGGGGAAAAAAAGGGACCTTTAAGTGAGAACATGGAAAAAGAGCCATTTCAATCTTTATGCGGTCATAGTATTTGAACTCCTGGTTTTATAATAAAGAAATGTATACATTGATCATATAAAAACCGCTTCTTTTAATCCAGGAATGCTACTTACCCGTCTGAGCAACTCCATTTATTACACCATCACTTTTTAGATGGCGAAGCACATATGATGCAGGTCCAATGTCTTTTCCCAGAATTTTGTTGATCAATCAATTTTAATTCTTTTTTCACCCTACTACTCAAGTCACTAAAGCGTATCATATGAGTTTGTTTATGTCTGTAGAAAAACAAAAGCCAAAAGTAAATACACCTAATTGGACACAAACACAGTTTCGAACGTATCAATAGAGTTAACCATTTTACCTCTCCCTTTGGCGTAAATACAAAGACGCGACTACCCAAAAGGTCTTTAGTGATTGTATCTACAAACTCTCTAGAGCTCATGTTTCCAACAAACTCCTCTTGCGATTCTTTGATGGCATTAAGCCAACCAATCTGTAGAAAACAACAATTTTTTCCATATAATTAGCAACAGGACAATGAAAAAGTTTCAAATGAAATGACTAAAAACCCTGTATTGATTTACCATTATCTAAGCAGCTTGATGATTTACCTTATATAATTAGCAATTGTTGAACTCTTTAAAGCAATTACCATTATTTAATTAAAAACCATGTCAACATTAAAGAAATATGGGGTATGATTATTCAAGCTTATAAAACTCGTGAAACTAATTTTATATTGAAACCTCCATTATTTAAGCTTATAAAACATGAATAATCATACCCCACATCAACTATAGATCCGAATAAATGACCAGTTAGATAAATGACCAGTATAGATATACTCACAGAATTAGATAAATGTGAAACGCAAAAAGAGACACCAGCTTGGCTATAAACAATAAATGACCAGCTACAAACAAAAAAATATATATAAATCAACTGGTTTAGTTTAGTGAAAACGACACTAACCCGAGAAAGTTGAGCTTATGTAGCCCTGCATTGTAACCGAAACACGTTCTTCATGCCCTTTTATTAATATGACTGGAACATAACAAAAAAGTGTGCAAGACCCTAAAGGATCACGAAAGCTTCCCATCCCAATACACACTATTACAACAGCCTGCAGAACAACAACAATAACTATCTCTATAAGTGTGTCCAAATTCAAGCTAAGTAGCTCCACAACCATAACTTAATTTCCAAACCAAAGTAAAAAAAAAAAAAAAAAAAAAAAAAAAAAAAAAAAAACAGAGACAACTTATACTATGTAAAATCAATCAGAATCAAGTTAACAAAAGCTGTGAAGTCGTGTTCGTATATAACTATTTTCCATAGTGGGATCTAAAGAAGAAATAATATATAGTTGTAATTGTATAAATGAGAAATTGAGAGCATAGAATCAATCTCCCAAATCTTACATATAACATCATAAACATAGAAATGGTTTTTTTTTTTCATACTCCCCAGTTGCAATCTTCAACAACCATCACCACAATCGTCACCGTATTCAGCCCTAACCTGTATTTAAATACCAGAACATAATCGGTGTTAACAAAACCTCATAATATAAAATCACAATTATTCAAAATAATTCTGCAAAAAATTAAGACAAAACAATTGAAAAATTGAAAAATTGAAAAATTAAAACTGAAAGAAATGACATCGAGATTAAAAAAGAAACATAGAAATTATGCATTACCACTGATATGGACTCGAGATATAATCATTATCGTGATGTTAATCTTGAATGATGCTCGTATTTTAATTTGCAATTGTGTGTATGTTTTAATTTGGATTTGTGACTGTGAATTGATATTGAATGTGATTTTGAATTAGTATAGAAATTGATTTTGATGAATCGTGTAGAGGAAGTTATGCTATGTAAAATGAATGTTGATCTCAAAACTGAAGAGGATGAGTAAGACTTTTTGAATGGGAGCGTTTTCATTGAATGGTATTGAATGCTTTACAATAATAACACACAGAAGGAGGTTCCTGAATTGAGATTATTCCCGCATAAAAACATTGTACTTAGAAGCTAAATGAGGTAGGGCATTAAACAAATTTTTAATGCAAGGTGCTTAGTAGGCTTGTACAAAAGCTTATTTTATTATATATAATAGATTTATTACCCCTACTTACTTTCACGTCAGAGCTTGGTCCTGGGAAATCACCCAGGGCGAGGCTAACGCGTGTCGTGCATTGTGCAGGAAGGAACTACTTCTTTCTTCCGGATCGATTGATAGAAGCTCAACTCCTAGGTCAAACCAGACGCCAGGAACTTGCTTCAACAAATTGGCGCCACCCGTGGGACCCAATTCATTCTACCGAAGGATCGGATGACAGGGCCGGAAGAAACACCCCACCGGACCTCCTCCCCCCGCCAAGGCGGTGGGAGTGGGGTCACGAACGATCAACCACCGGAATACTAGAGCAGATATAAGCTCAGTGGCATCACTGGAAGCTCTCATTCGAAATACAATGCCACGGGGCGGTGTCATTAAACCTATCCGTTGTCATTTGGAGAGGATGAAGACGAGTGGAAATGATGTTGAGTGAAGCCCAAGGATGATCTTAGTAAACCCCACAAAGAGGTGGCCAGGTCGCCATTCACAAGACGGATTGTAGAGTTTGCTGGACCTAAATACATCATGCCCACTAACCTAAAGTTATACGATGGGTCAGCTGATCCGGACGATCACATCAACCGTTTCGTAGGAGCAGCGAACCAAGGGGAATGGCCGATGCCAGTGTGGTGTCGAATGTTTCAACAAACAATGGACGGAGCCGCACAGGGATGGTTCAGCAATCTAAAGCCTGGGAGTATAGATAGCTGGGATGACCTCAGAGATCAATTCACCACAAGGTTTGCCTTACGGCAGAAAAACATGAAGGACCCTACGGAAATTACCCGGATTGTAAGGAGAGCGAATGAGGGGTTGTCGGATTTCAAGGAGTGCTAGACTGACGAAGCCATCAGGATACCGGGGGTCCCAGAACTCATGAAGATATCTGCATTCATGAGTGGTCACCGGTGCCCCGACTTGGCCAAGAAATTTTCTGATCAGGTCCCCAAGACCGTAAAGGAAATGATGACTCGGGTGGATGACTATGTCCGAGCAGAAGAGGCGTACAAGAACACAGAGTTGCCAAAAGGAGAGGCACACGAATCATTTTGAAGGGGAAATCTTTCGGTGTAAGGATCGAACCTGTGGGAGGATTCGGATATAGGAGAAGGAACGACAGGCGACCATGGGAAAGGAATGATTCCAGGCAAAGAGAGGTTTTTTCCCCATACGTTGCGTCAAAAGCAGAAGCTCGCCCCCGAAATGAGTTTCGGCGCAACGATTTCAACAAGTCAGACAATCACCAGATCATGCTCTCCGGTCTTTCCAAGCAGCCTAAAGAAATACTGGCCACAGAACACCATCTAAACTTACCACCACCGCCGCCATTACAAGGAAAGCCAAGTAAATAAAACGAGGATCGATTCTGTGAATACCATAGAGAGAGAGGCCACCTAACCAACGACTGTTACCATTTGAAAAAACAGCTGGAGATGGCTCTTGAGTCGGGGAAGTTGGATCACTTGGTCAAGTATGTGCAACAGAGAGGAAGGGAAAGACCGAGAGGTTATAACGGGAAAGGAAAGGTAATCAACATGGTCCATCATTACATAGAGGACCAGAAGAGGAAGGCCAGGTTCATCGACGAAGACTGGATGTATGTGCCTATATCTTTCCCCCGGATAGCCGCGGATGACCTGTCCGAAGAGCCATTGATTTTGGAAGCAGAAATAGAGGGCTATTTAGTTTGGAGGGTATTTGTGGACGAAGGTGCCTCCTTCTAAGTCATATATGAACACTGTTTCAGTAACCTGCGCCCGTCCATCCAGTCCAGGTTACAGGAAACTAGCTCACCTTTGGTGGGTTTCTCCGGGCAGGTCATCCAGCCGTTAGGAAAGATTGAGTTAGAGGTGCGCTTCGGAGATCACGGTTTATTCAGGACGGTCATGATGGAATTTACGGTTCTAAAGTCACCCTCACCTTACAATGTGATATTGGGACTGTCAGGATTAAAGGAGCTAAGGGCCATACCATCAACCATTCACGTTATGATGAAGTTCCCCACTCCCGGAGGAATAGCTACATTGGTTACCAAAAGAGCAGTAGTTATGGAATGCAGAAGACTGGAAGAGAGGCAGGATCCCAGGAAAAGTTATTCCTCCGAAAGAAAGGCAGAGATCGTGGACCGGGAAACTCGGGAGGAGCCGAGACTGACGGAAGATATTTTGGTTAATGCGGCTTACCCTGAGCAGCGGGTAACCATAGGAACCAGTTTCTCTCAGGAGTGCCGGAAGCAAATCATTGAACTCTTGAGAAAAACAAGGAGGTATTCGCCTGGAAGCCAAAAAATATGACCGGGGTGCCGAGGCGCCTCGTCCAACACTCACTCAATGTAAACGTCTCGAACACGCTGGTTGCTCAGAAAAGAAGGACATTCTCGCGGGAGAAAAACCAGGTGATCACTTGGGAAGTTGAAGAATGGGTTAATGTCGGCATAGTCCACCCGGTAAGATACCTAACGTGGATATCTAATCCCGTGTTGGTGAAGAAATGTGACGGAAGCTGGAGGATGTGTATTGACTTCAAAAACCTAAACTCTTCGTGCCCGAAAGATTATTATCCTTTGCCGGAAATTGATTGGAAGATCAAATCTGTCATGGGATATAAGTACAAGTGCTTCGTGGATGCTTACAAAGGTTACCACCAGATTCAGATGAATAAGGACGATGAGGAGAAGACAACATTTTATACGGAACAGGAGACGTATTGTTACACCAAAATGCCATTCGGATTGAAAAATGCTGGGGCCACATACCAACGGCTGGTAGATTCTGCATTCCAATCACAGATAGGAAGAAATTTGGAAGCGTATGTAGACGATATGGTCATAAAAAGCCGGACGGAGCGAGAAATGATAGCCGACGTAGCAGAAACCTTTGACAACCTTCGGAGGATAAACATGAAGCTAAATCCGCAAAAATGTTCGTTCGGAGTGGAAGAGGGCAAATTCTTTGGTTATATGGTGACATCGGAAGGCATAAGGGCAAATCCATGAAAGACGAAAGCGATCATGGAAATGAAATCCTCGGAGACCCTGAAAGAGATGCAAAGCCTGAGTGGAAAACTGACAGCCTTGAACAGGTTCTTGTCAAGATCAGCAGAAAGATCCCTGCCTTTCTTTGACACGCTAAAGAACATCACCAAAGAAAATAAGGATGAATACCGCTGGACAAAGGAGGCCGAAATGGCCTTTCAGGAGATGAAAAGGTTGATACTGGAACTGCCTTCCCTGTCCACACCTAAGCCAAAGGAGCAATTATTCATATATCTAGCGGCCTCAAAAGGAGCGGTAAGTGCAAATCTTGGTGGTGGAAAGAGAGGGAGATAGTCGCGGACACCACGTTAGTCGGACCTTACATGACGCGAGAGAAACTATGCCCTATAGAGAAATTGGCACTATGTCTATTACATGCATCCGTAAGATTGAGGAGATATTTTGAGGCTCACCCCATCCGGGTCATTACTGATCAACCCATTAAGCAGATATTGAATAAACCGGAGGTTTCAGGAAAGCTAGCCAAATACGCTGTGGAATTAGGAGCATACAACATTACCTACGTTCCCCGGAATGCGGTTAAGGGGCAAGTGCTAGCATATTTCCTCACGGAAGTACCCGTGGAGTCCGGACGCCTCCTCAACAAGGGAAAGGGTAAAGACATCATGGAAGTAGGGGACGGAGAGTGGTTACTGTATACAGACGGGGCACCCAACAAAAAAGGCTCCGGTGCAGGGTTGGTCCTCATCAGTCCGGAGAAAGAATAACTAACCTATGCCCTATGGCTCAATTTCCCTAGCACCAATAATGAAGCAGAGTATGAGGCCTTGTTGGCCGGTCTCCGGATCGCAAAAAACTCAAAATCAGGACTTTAAACGTGCGAGTAGATTCCAAACTGGTGGCTAGCCAAATCAACGGATAATTCACGGCTACCAAAGAGAGCATGCAGAAGTACCTGGCCCAAGCAAAAGAATATATCACTGGGTTTCAAAGTTTCAAGAGCAGCAACATCCCGAGGGCTCAAAATCAAAAGGCAGATATACTAAGTAAGCTGGCTTCGGTAGCTTTTGATCATCTCACCAAAAAAGTGCTAGTAGAGGTCCTGGAAAATCCTTCGGGAGGAGAAAAGATGGTTAACACCATAGTAGAAGAGGAAACGGATAACTGGATGACGCCGATCATCAAATGTCTGGAGGAAGGGATCTGGCCGGAAGATCCCAATGAGGCCAGGAGTCTCCGAATGAAAATTCCGCAGTACGTAATGGAAGAAGGAGTCCTCTTTAAAAAGGGGTATCTGGTACCGATGTTGAGATGTGTAGGACCGTTACAGGAAAATTATATAATTCACAAAGTGCACGAGGGTTGCTGCGGAATGCACTCCGGACCGAGAACCGTAGTGGCAAAGCTTATGAGACAAGGATATTATTGGCCCACTATGCATCGAGACGCAAGAGAGGAAATTAGAAAGTGCGACTCTTGTCAGATACACGCCCCGGTACCCAAACTCCCCAAAACACTATTGACCTCCATCATGGCCCCGTGGCCTTTCTACCAGTGGGGAATGGATGTGTTGGGTCCCTTTCCGAAGCACCAAGATGAATCAAATATGTCATAGTGGCAATTGACTATTTTACAAAGTGGATAAGCAAAGCCGTTGGTAAAATGACGGGAAAGATGTCATAAAATTTGTGTATGAGAACATTGTATGTAGGTACGGCTCACCGAGTCATAGTCACCGATAACGGAACCAATTTCATCAACGATCCGCTCAAAAATGGTGCGAGGGTTGAAAATTAAGCGGATAAATCTGACCGTGGCACACCCGCAAGCCAACGGGTTGGTAGAACGAGCTAACAAGAGTTTGATGGAAGGGATAAAAACGAGGCTGGGGCGAGAGAGAAGTGGATGGGTAGATGAGCTACCCAATGTTTTATGGGCTAATCGGACAACTCTCAAAACAAGCAACGGAGAAACCCCGTTCAGCCTGACGTATGGAAGCGAGGCTGTGATACCAGCAAAAATAGGAATGCCTACACATCGGACAATGATGTTCCGAGAGGATCAGAACGAGGAAGAACAACATTTGAACCTGGACCTTTTGCAAGAAAGAAGCAAAAATGCTGCCATTCGAGAAGCTAAGTACAAGACACAGGTCGAACAATATTACAACCGGAGGGTTAGGCCAATGAACTTTAAAATGGGAGACTTTGTCTACCGAAAGAACGAAGCTAGTCAGGTGGAAGACCAGGGGAAGTTAGGGCCCAATTGGGAAGGGCCCTACCGAGTGGTAGGAGCGAATCAGAATGACTCTTATAAGTTACAAACGATGGAGGAGAAGGAGGTCGCTCGGACCTGGCACGCTATAAACCTCCAAACTATTTCTTATAATTGTCATTGTGATAAGAATCCTGCTATCATTATGTAACTTGAATTGATTATGTACGTTAGTTCAATGATGAAAGTTTCCCCACGATAGGGAAACAATTTTCCATGATAACTCATGTGATACATAGAAATTCCGACGGCTGGCCCCCGTTGAGTATAATTAATGAAAATATGCCCGAAAGCACCTGTCGGATGCCCGAAATACGGATGCCCAAGTGAAAACAAAAAGAAAACACTTTGGACGCCTGGTGGAATAACCACGCAGATGCCCGAGCGCCTGCGCCAGATGCCCAAGTAATGGATGCCCTTTAACTTTATAAGGATGCTCGGAATCCGGATGCACGGCCTGTATAGCCGGATGCCCTTACAATAACCTAGGGAGGATATCAATACGAAATATAAAAAAAATAACGAGGAAGAGTAAAGCAAAGGAAAAATTTCCTCTACTGGTAAAGCAAAAAGATCATTTATTAACAAGTCAACATGCTGAAAATAACAAACCACAAAGAAAATATTGTTAATTATTACAACCGCATTGTCTGAATAATTGTTCACAAAATACAAGTCATAAGAGCGACTAAAACTTAAGCATTGTCTTCCGCGGTGCCAATAACAGGAGCATCAACGGCCGGGGTAGCGGAGGCAGGGGGACGGTTAGATGGTGCGGGAGGGTCTTTGCTAGCAGGAACGGCCGGTTCCATATTTAGCAGATCCCCCAGGGGCAAACGGTAAGAGTCGGCAAGCTTTTGAATGAAAGGGTATTCAGCTTCGAAAAGCTTATCATACTCAGCCCTCCATAAACTTGGAGCGTTCCTGTTAACATTCCTGATGCCCTGGAGGGCGGCCTCCATCTCCGCCTCAGTTCTGTTCATACCGACCCCCGTCACAAACCCCGCCTGATAGGTCAAGTTATACACCTTGGCCATGCTCTTCTTGTACTCCACACTGCCAAACAACCGGCGAACAGCCGAAGGCAGGAGGCATCGAACAACATTATGCTTTACGACCTCACCCTAAGCAACCTCGGCGACCAACTTACCCTTCTCCGCCTGTAGAGACTCCAAAGATTGATTTTTAGCACTCAGCTCACTCTCCAGCTTCCTAATCTTTTCAGCTTGCGCGGAAGAAGTCTCCATCCATTCATTCCTATCCCGAGTCAGCCTGTCTACCTCATCCTCCAAGCCCTTCTCCCTATTCACACTAGCCTTGTGATCGGCATCCAGCTTCCTCAGCTCCTCCGACAATCTTTCATTTTCGCCCTCAGCAGCAGTTAGTCTGTCGGCAAGCCCTTGGCAGCCCTTGTGATCCTGACTCAACTGCCAATTCCATGTCGAAAGACCTTTAAATCTCCTCAGAAGCTCACCCTGAGTCACCACACTCAAACCAAACTCCTCGTACGCCCGACGGGTAAGCTAGACATTGTTCATTTGCTCCAGAGCTTCTCTCTCGGCAGGGGCAGGGAGATTGTCAATCAGCTCCCGGCAGGAACGGTAAGAATCTATCCGGATTTCATCGCGGAGGGCCCAGTTGGGGATAAAAACATTTGTAGCTTCATCTGCACCATAGGGAAAGAGAATGATAAGAGAAAATTAATAAACAAACGGAGTAACGGACCGAAGACTAAAACATACCCGAGTCAAGATTAACCCTTTCAATGCGCTGGGAACCACGAGAGTGATGGGCCGAATGACCTGAACGACATAACCAAATAACAAAGTAAGTAAAAGAAAGTTACAAAAAGCAAGTTACATGATGAATCATGCACACCTTCCGAGTTGTGTGGAAGCGAGTTCGCCGGCTGAGAATGGTCTTCATTAAGGGGGGAGATGTGCATCTGTTGCAAATGCCCCCCACCTCCGGCCGCATTATCCCCCATCCCTTCGTGCGCCACGTTCTCTTCACCCCCTCTAGCGGCAACATGAGGAGTCTCCTGCTTGGCATTAACATTCAAATTCGCCTCTTGATCATTCCCAGTGCGGCTTGATTCAATGACTCAAGATCCAAAGCAGGCGAGCCGGAGGAAAAGTTCTCAAAAAAATTCGCCTTCTTCTTTTTCTTATTCTGTACCCTAGACGTCCCCTCACCTCTTCTTTTCGCTGCTTGGCGTGCAGCGGCCTCCTTTTCCTTATTTTCTCTTGCAGCCACAACCTCCGGGTCTGCCTCTTCGGCCCTTCTGGTTATGGCATCCTTGGCAGGAATTGCTGCCCCCACCGGCAGAGGATCGGTGGTCCTCTTGGGTTTCTCTCGGTTTGGGTGAACGGAAGGACCTTTGCTCACCACAGTCTCATCCCACTCTGGGAGCTCAAGATACTCAGACATATCGACAACTGCAAAAGAAGAAATTGTCTAAGGAAAACACAAAGCAATAATTACAACAAATTCCATAGGAACCGGAAAGATAATTACCATGACCCTCGGCATCCTTTAGAAGAGGCTCGAACCCCGGATTTCTGAAAACCGAGGAAAGGTGGCACATCCACAACAAGCTAATAGTCGGCTTCCTCAGTAAAATGGGAACCCTGCTAAGCTTCTTAGCATCATCCTCCGAAAAGCCGGTGGGAAAAGGGTCAGTAATTTTTGAGTCCTTATGCCTCCATGCCATGGCATAAGGGATTGCCCTCCGGCCACTTAGAAAAAATTTCTCTTTCTAGTGTTTAAAACCGGTGAGCACCTCCTTGAAGCACTTATAGGCCTTCTTACCTGTCCTACTCTCAAAAGAAAACCAATGCCCCTGCTAGCACAATCGATAAAACGCCCGGAACAAGGATACCCTAGGTTGAATATTTAAACTATAACACCGATCTCAAAAAGAGTCACCCGGTTCGGGCCTAGGGGAACTAAGCGGGAAAAATGAACCTAAAGTGTTTGATCACGTTCAATAAAAATGAGGAGAAGGGATCGACTCCTCCGTATCCAATCGCTGAGGATATATTCCAATCTTGTCTGGTGGCAATGGTCCATAGTCATGTCATCCGGAGGAAGATGGGGACGAAGATCATTGGGAATACCATAGTCAACAATTATATTATCTAGTTCAGGTTGTGTTAACCTAGAGGTGTAAATATGCATATCGAATTTAGGTACCACCGAAGGTTGGATGGTTTCTTCAGGCTCCGTAACGGGAGTGCTCTGTTCCTCAGTTCCGTGTTTGGCCATTATTAAAAGGATGCCGAAGGGAAATGTACAAATAATTACAAGGGAGAACGAGACAAACCTTACGAAAATGGAGAAGACTTCCGGCAAGTGAAAGCAATTTGAATGAGGGTGAAATGTGTGAAAAAAGAAGTGTGGTAAAAAGCGAATATATATAGACGGTGAAAACCCTAGAAGACTATCTAAACGTCCCATCAGTCAGTAAGAAAGTGACGTGGTTCAATCTGGGTCGTCCATGTTAATCTGGGAAGAAGGAAAGGCGTGGGTAAAAGCCCAAAAAATAACCAGGCCCATCAGAACAGCCCCATACCCACAGGATCAGCCAAGACCTACGGACGGCCGGAGAGGAACACTTTTCTAATAAGACAAAACGATCGAAAGTATTGCACCACCGGTTTTCACCCGGTGATACAATACTGGGGGGACATGTTGGCGTATGTGTCCGGACGTCCCATCGTCCGGCAGAATCATCGGTCGGGCGGCATGCTCTGCCTTCCGGACGATAGTTAGCAGTGATCGACCATGTCAGCAGATTTTGCGGGATTCTTACCACGTGGCCTACTAGGTAGGGTGGCTATAGACCTACATGCAGGTAATATAGGTCTGCGCGAACAGTGGAGGAACAGTGGCGCATGTACAAAGTTGGGGTAGTATAAATACCCCAACACATTTAATGTTTTGCATTGAATTTTCTCACCTACATTCATTTCACATTTATTACCCTACTTACTTTCACGCCGGAGCTTGGTCCTGGGAAATCACCCAGGGCGAGGCTAACGCGTGTCGTGCGTTGTGCAAGAAGGAACTACTTCTTTCTTCCGGATCGATTGATAGAAGCTCAACTCCTAGGTCAAACCAGACGCCAGGAATTTGCTTCAACAGTTTTAAAGGAAAAACTCCTCGATTATTTGCTTTAGGCACTAATAAGAATTGTTTTCTCCAAGATCGTTGGGTGTTTCTCAATGATGGGTGGCGAGCTAACTAGGAACGGGAGATCCAACCTAAAGGAAAAAGATGGGTGACATTATTACGTTGGAGAACCCTAAGCGGGTTCACTCTAGAGACGGATGTTAGCATCAGATGAAGATGGTCTCTTGATAATTATAAAGGCTTCTCAGTAAACCATCTCTCAAAGATGATTAATTATAATATTTTTTTCTTCTAGGTCTTTAGGTCGGGTATTCAACTGGAATGATTTGGATTCGAGGAAAGTGAATGCGTTCAATTAGATGGTAATGTTTGAATTCCGCGTCTTTCAAACCCTGATAAGCAGGGAACTGATGTCCATTCACACCTTTTTCCAGTTTCTGATTTGGCTATTGAAGACTCTGATCATATTCTTTATATTTTCCAGAAGGATAAGTTGATTTAACTTAAATGTTTTTACTGGTGGAACTTATCAGTTTTGGTCCATTCTCCATCTTTTGTGACTTTGGTATTGTTGGTGCTATATTGACCAAGGCTCTTATAATGTTTTACTAATGACAAATATACATTCGGGACACTTAAAATCACAAACGATAGCCAAAACCAAAAACCAAAGAAATTGAGCCTGGCGCGAGCCGTATCTGGCTAGCGCGCCAACCTCGTTAATTTTGGTGGTTTTGGATTTTCCAAGTCGACTTTCCTCTTACCCAGCTAAGGTGCATCTTTTAATTCAGGTTCGTACATGATATATAAGAAGTTTCATTTAAGATTTAAACTTAGAGAGATGCCCAAAACAAAGTCCTCACAATTTTACAAAACGTGAGCTCATAAACAATTTTACAAAGCCTTTAGCTAAGGCAAATTGTTTTTCCGCAAACCTAGAATCTTTATACTTTCACTAAAACTTCAAAGGAAAGTACTTAATTGACCATAATCTTTTGTTCATCTTTTCTAATCACGTAACGAGTTTACTCTCTTATTGATCATTTAAGTTGAGGTCACTTAGCGTAAATACAATTATAATTTACCTTGATGCAAAGCACTCTTCTTACTTGCATCAAGATGATTAGTGGATATTTTAATTGTGGGATAACTAAAGATTATCAATCTTGAATATTAGAGCTTGAACCCTTGAAATATAATCCTCCTTTGTAGCAATTTGAAATCTCCCACACAAATATTCCAGCTTTTTTTTTGTAAAAGGTCAAAGACCTGGTAAATATATTACTCCAAAAGACGTTTAAGTACAAAGGATATGGGTGAATCCCATATCTCAGCCCATTATATAGGCGGAAAAGCTTACATAACAAGATAGTTCTTATTCTATAAAAAAGAAAATAAACCACTACTCAACAAATAGCATTAGACTCCTATGAAAACAAAATTACTTCCTACCAAGGCCTTAGAGCTTGATACCATACGTGTCATAAAAATCATCCAAATTCCCTGAAAGATCGTAGACCTGATGATTCGGTCCCAAACGGTCAAGTTTTGTCACACAAGCTAGCCACTTGTGAATGGCTAACCGTAACAAACTTAAAACAGTCTGGAACCAAATGCAATGAAGATCAGGAGAGTATAGTGTTTCCCCAGGTCGTTAAGTCCCAACGAGGTGTGCGAGAATAATCAAACGAATAGTGATCGAGAGGATTTGAACGGAAAAAGAGTGATTGATAGATTATACCTAAAGAAAAAGTGTATAAATTACAGGGGCTTAAATGCAAATTAAAGAAAATTAAAAAGATAAATTATATTAAATAAACGCTATCACTATCTTTAAAATAATGTTTTTCTTGATTTATAAAACAAAATAACTTTAAATAAACTATTTTAATTAAAACGTAAACCTAAATTACCTAAAAACATGACTTAAAATGAAAACGTACGTTAAGTATAAAAATACGCGAGTCATAGTAAAACGTAAAATTTATGAAATAAAAGTCCCACGAGTGTAAAACAATTTTCTTACTTACTATATGACAAAAGAAAATTTTAGGAAAAATCCGGGTATTTTTTCGACTCTTAAATTATTTATTACGAATTAAAAACCAAATAACACTAATTAAATTATTAAAAATACTAAAACATTTTGGAAAAATCTGAAAAATTTATGAAAACTACTTTAAGATAATGTGGACCTAAGAAAAATAAATGGAGCAACAAACTTATACTGATTAAGTCGTTAATAAGTCATTAAGTCAATTAAGCTAAAAGATACACTAACTCTTAAATAACTATCAAGTGTAACATGTAACGCAAAAGACCCAAGGGCGCAATTGGTTACAGGTACACACTATATCACTCTCAAAGGGTGGGAGGTCTCGGGTTCGAGCCCGCCTCCCACCCTTTGCTATTTATTTTTGGAAATTTGGCTTTGGAAACTTGAAGGTGCAATGAAAATGTAAAAGTTTGTGAAAACTTTGCTTATGGAAAGGTCTTAATAAGCTGTATGAACAGCTTATTGTCCACAGTTGGGACAGAAAGGCAAAACAATCACCCCTTTGAAACTTTTAAGGCAAATAAGCACTTTTGAAAAAAGCAATACTTGAACTAATCTAACATATATTAACTGATGAACTCCTAGAGAGTCTAAATAAGCTAAAACCAAGACTAATAAGCTAAGGAATAGAGTGATTTGCTGCTGTTACAGTTGTCTTGAAAACAGCCAAAGGGCTATTCGGTTGGGACAGTTTACATGTGAAAACAAAAAGCTATCAAAAGCTACAAATGAAACTAATCGAAAGCTAACTCCTAATCTACACCATCTCAAAGGCCTAAAGGGAACCTAATAAGCAAATAAGTAAACATTAAAAAGCAAAAACAAAGAGGAAAGAACCTGCTGCTATTCAAAACAGTGGACCGAGGGGTCCAATTGGAGCTTATTTTGGACAGGCTGCAGTGGGAATAAGCAGTTGAGCTTATTGGAACCTGAAAACCACCCAGCTGTCTTCCTTTTGCCCATATATCTGGTTACTGAATAGCTCGATACAGCTTATAAATAAGCTGAGTAAACCATGGGATTGACTGAGTTCCCTGCTGAAGTTGCAGGTTTGAAACAGCCCGCTGCGGCTCCTTTGGGCTTACTTTCAAGCTAAGAAAGGAGCTTCAACATAAGGAACAAGCTACACAAATTCAAGTTAGCATGACAAGAGTTCAAAATAAGCTGATTGGGGGCCAAGAAAGAGCTTTTTACAGCTTATAAATAAGCTGAAAATATCAAATCCACCCTGTGCACAGAACGGATAAATGGCTAACCCACCCACTTTGTCCCATAAGCAGACCTAGTAAAACAATTTTGTGAATTTTCTCCTTTGACACAAGTAAGATAAGCTAATGAACTTGTGATTTTATTTTTAATATTTTTAACTTGACCAAAATTTCACTTAATCGCTATGCAAAAATTGAAGAAACTCATTTTGTTCTTTTTTTTCTTTGAAACAGATGAGACTCAAAACTGAGTTAAACTATATTAATTCTTTTCCAACTCAAACCAGTGACTATTGGGACTTGAATACAATTGACTTATCCTGTCAAAGTGGGTAAAAAGTGCAATTTTTACCTTAAAACTAGTTTAAACCAAACACTCTTTTAGAAAACCTTATGCAAATTATTCAATGAAAACTGAAAGGATTCCAACCTAAACTGCAATGAAACCAACTAACTACCATGACACTTGACTAAACAACACATTAAAACCAGAATTTAAACTAAACTATCTTTGACTTAGAAATTTGATTGCAAGTTGACTTATGTTGACTTTTTGTAAAAACTCAAGTTTAGGATTTATCCGAGAACTAATAAACTCACAGAAGCTTAAGCAAGCTTTTGTGAGTTTTAAACAACAACTTTAGTAGCAAATGATGATTTAGAGCTAGGTTAACCAAATCTCAAATTACAATGGACTTTAAAATTGAACTGCATTGATTATCTAAAAATACAATATTGAAATTAAAGTTACACTAATAAAACAATAAAATCACAAGAATTAAAACGGGTCTAAGCTTAGGATTACAATTGAGAAAACTAATGAAGACAATAAAAATGAAAACGACATAAAAGAAAACTAAAACCAAAAACTACTACTCTTCTCTCTCTCTTCTTCCTTCTTTTTATATCAAAAGTTCTTTCCACTTGCCTCTGAGCTTTTCCCACCATCTTTTAGAACCATTGGATCACTAAGGCTATTTTTAGCCGTTGATAAGTTTTTTGGCGGGAAAACGTTTTAGCAACTTGGGGTGGATTGAGTGCAAGGGGGAACAATAAATGCATCTTGTTTGGTTGTTTGAGGTGGAGTGATAAGGTGGAGGTATGTTGAGCTGGAGGTGAGGTTGTACTGGTTTTGCAGGCAGAGTGGGTGAGGAAGACAGTGAAAAAGGAGGAAAAGGTTGTGTTTGTTGACCGGGGTTTGACGGGCTTAATATATTGAAGGGGTCAAATGGGCAAGGGGTCACAAGGTTTGGCGAGGTCGAGGGTTATGACAAGGTCCAAAGGGTTCAAAGGCTTAGATAAAACAAGGACCTTTTGTGTAATTTCAAAAACAAGGGACCAAGGCGCTAATTTCACAAAGATGTTCCAAGGACCAAAATGACAAGCTTCAATAGTACAAGGACCAAAATAGACATTTTCAAATTTCCAAGGACTATTTTTGCCAATTTTGAAACTTAAAGGACTAAACTTGTAATTTCTCAAAACTTTTGACATTTTTCACCAAAGGAATAATTTTGACAAGTTATGATTTTAAAAGGACCTTTGGTGATTTTTCTTTTAATTTAAGTGCTCAGTGGGGTGATTTTGACAAGATTTGAAAGTTGGGGATGAAACGCCAATTATGTAAACTTAGCTCATTTTTCATCGATTTTAAGCATTTTGCATCCGAAACATATAAAATGCAATTTTGAGATATTTTCAGATTTTGATGCATTTCGAGCATTTTAAACGTTTTGCGAGTTCAGATTTGACCCAAAATGATGAGTATTTACACACTCATCAATCCCCACACTAAACTATTGCTAGTCCTAGCAATCTTTTGAGAAAAACTTAATGGATTTGAATCTCTTTACCAAAAGCCATTACTTCGGAGTAGCCAAATGTTTCAGTTCAAGTAAGAACTATGGTACATCGATAACCATGTGATTTTGAGCAAACCACCGACTTCCAACGGATTTGATTTGTCTTTACCGAAGCCGTTTGCTTCGGACTAGCCAACTCTTAGATAAATTATCAATATTATCTTTGGTGAGTGATTACCAATTATGGTTTTTCCACGCCTTTACCACAAGCCATAAACTTGCGGGCTAGCCAACTCTTCACTAATTAAAGATATGGTGGTGAATACCATACAATTTTGGGCAAATTGCAAGCCGTCAACGGATTTGAGATATATTTACCAAGGGCCGTTTGCTCTGGATTAGCCAATCCTTTTGTTTATTAGACATGGCGGATCGATAAGTAAGGTGAGTAAGTGCAAAACACTTACTCCAAAAAAAATTTTGCCAAAATGGGGAATTGGGTGGTATAATTACATGATAAAATTCGTGAGAATTTCCCCACACTTAGAAATGAATATTGCCCTCAATATTCAAAGTACCACTGTTATGCGAAACATAGAACGTAAAAGGGAAATACTACGGCCATTTTTTTTTTTTTTTTTGAAAACAACTTATAAACAACAGCGAGGGGAAACTCCCCCACACTAGGGTGGTACACACGGGTGAAAACCCATGTTTAACTATTGTTTTTTGATTACCGAGTCACTAGCTTGACTCGACCCCGAATTAATTTGTTCATGGGGAAGTAAGTGGAAGAAACAATCTCGATCGGACTTTCATTCAAGATGTTTGGATAAACATTGAAGTACGTGAAAGTTCCACACCGACGAGATATACATAGAACCGGCTCAAAAATGATAAATGAAAATGCCGGGGTCAAAGATAGTGTCTTCATTCCCGAAGGAGTGAAGATGAAGAGAAATCACAAGATATTTGAGGAAAGGAAGAAAGATTTTGATAACAATCAAGATCCATTCTTCATCCTCAAATGTAGACATATCGGGAGGAAGGGTGAGGTAGTATCATCAATAAGCAAACTCGTATGATAGAGTACACCTTCCTCCGAGCCAATATCATCCTCAAGATCAAAATAGAAATGATCATGTTCCGGAGGAGATATGTCATGAGAGAGTTCACCGGAGAACTCTTCATGAAGAGAATCATTCACATGAAGTGAAACCGTGAACTCTTGTTCCATTGTGGGCTCATCACTATCCTCGATCCGAGTATCAAAGAGTGGATTCTTAGAAATTAAAGTGAATTGAGTCGAATTCAAATAGAGGATTAGTGAGAGTTGTTTTGAATGCTTCAGAACAAAGTGATCAACATTCTCTATTGAATTTGTTGGGATAAGAAGTGAGTGAGCGATCATTATAAGTGAGACTTTCGGCCTCCCGGATCGGCTTCAAATCAAAGAGAACATCGTTACTTTCGATGAAAGTGGATTGATGTGAGTGAGTTCATCGGTGAACTCCTCAAGAAGATGATCGACATCAGTTGTGGAAGTGATGCCTCAACATACCGATGTCTCCATATGATGCACAATCTTCGCTAAAATTGGAGAAAGTTTCAAAATGATCTTTTGAACACTCAAGAGGAAAAGAGAATCACATATGATCGAAGTTCCCTGTGACTCTCTCGGGATTGGGACAAGGTTCTCAACACTAGACTTTATGAATTCGTCCGATTCCTTTTCGTGAACGGTGTCAAGATGCTCGTCCCCATGTTCGGAGAGTGAGTGGGAGCTTGGTGTGATAGCGATTGTTTGAGAATGAATCTCAACTTCTGGGATATCAACCGACCGAGGAGTTGAGAAATAATATTCTTAAAAGGAATACTATCCTCGTCATCATCATACATAGTTGCCTTAAGAAATTGGGAACGCCTTGAGTGCATGCTCTAGGACTAATAATTCTTCCTAGATTTGCGAGCCTCTCGTTCTTGACTAGCAATTCTCCATGGTCTTTTCACCACTCACTTGATTCTTAAAGTTACTAATCATATCATCAAGTGTTTTTATTGCGGTTTCAAAATTTGGGAAATTCCTTGAGACAACGGCTGGGTGGAGTTTGAACCGTATGGTCTTTGTGGAGGTTGGAAATTGTCAAACTGTGAGAGTCATGATTGTTACAAGGAAATGGATTCCCTATTTGACAATCGAGTGAAGTGGGGACCTCCACGGTACTCACAACAAGAAACTGCTGAGTGCAGGATCAGTGAATTATATGGATATTGGTCATAACCAAAGTTACGAGCATCACCGGAAAAGCCGTTTGTAGACAAATGTGTTTCCGGATTGACACTCAAATCCTTGGTGAGGACCTCCACAAAATTCATGAGTTATGTTGATTATATGAAGATAAGTCGGTGTGGTGGGTAATTGGAAAAGTTTGAGGGTCGTTAAATGAGTTCGGATTAGGATCATAATCAAATGAATTCCTCGAAACACAAAACAAACAACTCCCGTTACGAATATCATTACCACAATGTACACACGTACACCAATGATGAGGTGAACCAAAAGAGGCTCACCACAACCCACACAAGGAATAAGCGATTTCATTTGAGAGTTATGAGAAGGAATCGGTTTATTCAAAGAATCAACAAAACCAACATGGTGATCCGAATGACTATCAAGTCTCGAAGAACATTTTGAAAAATCCGGAGGTGGGACAAGTGGTGTGCTCGAGAGCTAGCAATTTCCACCACTTCCGTTATGGTCTCGGTTACGGTTCTTAAGAAACGTGAAGATTAGGCAAGTCATTCTTGCTAGTCATCGGTCTAAATTCGCATGATTGCTTCTAACCGTATATTGTGAAAGTGTAGGATCAATTTTAGGCGGCTTAGGAGCAATCGAGGGTTAGATCTTTGGATAACCGTAGGTTGGACGATTAGCACCTCCGTTATCGGAGGAAGTACCGGTCCTTTGTCACCCCGGTTTCTCGTTCCATTTCCCTACGCAGAATTAATGGATCATCACGAACAACACGAATTCTTGACATTTGCGATAAAGTATGAAGTTTTTCAAATTCGTCCCAGAATTCGTCGTAGTCAAGAGATTCCAAGAGAAGAAGTTAGAATCAAATGGATAGAGAGTAAAGGGATAAAGAATCAAAAAGGGTAAGAGGGTAAAGAGGAATATTTTTGGTATTTTTGAAAAACATTTTGTAAAAATAAGAAAGAAAATCTTTTGGGTTTTGATTTTAAGATGTTTTTGGATTTTGGATTTTATAAGAAAATATAAATACATATAGATGGTATGAACAAGGAGTGAATATTCAAATCACTAATCGCTAAGCGTAAGATAATTAGCACAACTCCCAAAGAACAAGCGCCTAAAATTTTGATTCGGTCCCAAGCGGTCAAGTTTTGTCACACAAGCTAGCCACTTGTGAATGGCTAACCGTAACAAACTTAAAGCGATGGAACCAAATGCAATGAAGATCGGGAGTATAGTGTTTCCCAGTCGTTAAGTCCCAACGAGGTGCGAGAATAATCAAGCGAATAGTGATCGAGAGGATTTGAACGGAAAAGAGTGATTGATAGATTATACCTAAAGAAAAAGTGTATAAATTACGAGGGCTTAAATGCAAATTAAAGAAAATTAAAAGATAAATTATATTAAATAAACGCTATCACTATCTTTAAAATAATGTTTTCTTGATTTATAAAACAAAATAACTTTAAATAAACTATTTTAATTAAGCGTAAACCTAAATTACCTAAAACATGACTTAAAATGAAAAGCGTCGTTAAGTATAAAAATACGCAGTCTTAAGTAAAACGTAAAATTTATGAAATAAAAGTCCTACGAGTGTAAAACAATTTTCTTACTTACTATATGACAAAAGAAAATTTTAGGAAAAAGCCGGGTATTTTTCGACTCTTAAATTATTTATTACGAATTAAAACCAAATAACACTAATTAAATTATTAAAAATACTAAAACATTTTGGAAAAATCGAAAAATTTATGAAAACTACTTTAAGATAATGTGGACCTAAGAAAAATAAAATGGAACAACGACTTATCTGAGATAAGTCGTTAATAAGTCTGTTAAGTCAATTAAGCTAAAAGATACACTAACTCTTAAATAACTATCAAGTGTAACATGTAACGCAAAAGACCCAAGGGCGCAATTGGTTACAGGTACACACTATATCACTCTCAAAGGGTGGGAGGTCTCAGGTTCGAGCCTGCCTCCCCACCCTTTTTGCTATTTATTTTTTTGGAAATTTGGCTTTTGGAAACTTGAAGGTGCAATGAAAATGTAAAAGTTTTGTGAAAACTTTGCTTATGGAAAGGTCTTAATAAGCTGTATGAACAGCTTATTGTCCACAGTTGGGACAGAAAGGCAAAACAAACACCCCTTTGAAACTTTTAAGGCAAATAAGCACTTTTGAAAAAAGCAATACTTGAACTAATCTAACATATATTAACTGATGAACTCCTAGAGAGTCTAAATAAGCTAAAACCAAGACTAATAAGCTAAGGAATAGAGTGATTTCTTTGCTTTATTAAGTTGGTTGAAAATGACCAAAGGGCTATTCGGTTGGGACGGTTTACATGTGAAAACAAAAAGCTATCAAAAGCTACAAATGAAACTAATCGAAAGCTAACTCCTAATCTACACCATCTCAAAGGCCTAAAGGGAACCTAATAAGCAAATAAGTAAACATTAAAAAGCAAAAACAAAGAGGAAAGAACTGCTTGCTATTCAAAGCAGTGGACCGAGGGGTCCAATTGGAGCTTATTTTGGACAGTGCGGTGGGAATAAGCATTGAGCTTATTGGAACACGAAACCACCCGGTGTCTTCCTTTTGCCCATATATCCGTTCTTGAATAGCTCGATCTGACTTATAAATAAGTCGAGTAAACCATGGGATTGACCGAGTTCCTACTTTGAAGTTGCGGGTTTGAAAGCTTGACCAGCTGCGGCTCCTTTGGGCTTACTTTCGTCGAGAAAGGAGCTTCAACATAAGGAACAAGCTACACAAATTCAAGTTAGCATGACAAGAGTTCAAAATAAGGCGATTGGGGGCCAAGAAAGAGCTTTTACGACTTATAAATAAGTCGAAAATATCAAATCCACCACAATACGTGAGCGGATAAATGGCTAACCCACCCACTTTGTCCCATAAGCAGACCTAGTAAAACAATTTTGTGAATTTTCTCCTTTTGACACAAGTAAGATAAGCTAATGAACTTGTGATTTTTATTTTTTAATATTTTTTAACTTGACCAAAATTTCACTTAACTGCTATGCAAAAATTGAAGAAACTCATTTTTGTTTTTGTTTTTCTTTGAAGCAGATGAGACTCAAAGCGGGTTAAACTATATTAATTCTTTTCCAACTCAAACCCGGTGACTATTGGGACTTGAATACAATTGACTTATCTGTCAAAGTGGGTAAAAGTGCAATTTTACCTTAAAACTAGTTTAAACCAAACACTCTTTTAGAAAACCTTATGCAAATTATTCAATGGCGAAAGGATTCCAACCTAAACGCAATGAAACCAACTAACTACCATGACACTTGACTAAACAACACATTAAAACCAGAATTTAAACTAAACTATCTTTGACTTAGAAATTTGATTGCAAGTTGACTTATGTTGACTTTTTGTAAAAACTTAAGTTTAGGATTTATCCGAGAACTAATAAACTCACAGAAGCTTAAGCAAGCTTTTGTGAGTTTTAAACAACAACTTTAGTAGCAAATGACAGATTTAGAGCTAGGTTAACCAAATCTCAAATTACAATGGACTTTAAAAATTGAACTGCATTGATTATCTAAAAAATACAATATTGAAATTAAAGTTACACTAATAAAACAATAAAATCACAAGAATTAAAACGGGTCTAAGCTTAGGATTACAATTGAGAAAACTAATGAAGACAATAAAATGAAAACGACATACAAGAAAACTAAAACCAAAAACTACTACTCTTCTCTCTCTCTTCTTCCTTCTTTTTATATCAAAAGTTCTTTCCACTTGCCTCGAGCTTTTCCCACCATCTTTTAGAACCATTGGATCACTAGGGCTATTTTAGCCGTTGATAAGTTTTTGGCGGGAAAACGTTTTAGCAACTTAGGGTGGATTGAGTGCAAGGGGGGGGGGGAAACAATAAATGCATCTTGTTTGGTTGTTTGAGGTAGAGTGATAAGGTGGAGGTATGTTGAGCTGGAGGTGAGGTTGTACTGGTTTTGCAGGCAGAGTGGGTGAGGAAGACAGTGAAAAAGGAGGGAAAAGGTTGTGTTTGTTGACCGAGGTTTGACCGGGCTTAATATATTGAAGGGGGGTCAAATGGGCAGGGGGTCACAAGGGTTGGCAGGGTCCAAGGGGTTATGACAAGGTCCAAAGGGTTCAAAGGCTTAGATAAAACAAGGACCTTTTGTGTAATTTCTGAAAAACAAGGGACCAAGGCTGCTAATTTCACAAAGTTGTTCCAAGGGACCAAAAATGACAAGCTTCAATAGTACAAGGACCAAAATAGACATTTTCAAATTTCCAAGGACTATTTTTGCCAATTTTGAAACTTAAAGGACTAAACTTGTAATTTCTCAAAACTTTTGACATTTTTCACCAAAGGACTAATTTTGACAAGTTATGATTTTAAAAGGACCTTTGGTGATTTTTCTTTTAATTTAAGTGCTCAGGGACTGATTTTGACAAGATTTGAAAGTTGGGGGACTGAAACTGCCAATTATGCAAACTTAGCTCATTCTTCATCTGATTTTAAGCATTTTGCATCTGAAACATATAAAATGCAATTTTGAGATATTTTCAGTATTTTGATGCATTTCTGAGCATTTTTAAACGTTTTGCAGTTCAGATTTGACCAAAAAATGATGAGTATTTACACACTCATCACCTGATCCGCATAGTCATCATAATCATCTTCACGATCATGACCACCACCAAATAGGTTCATTGACTCATCAAAAGTGTTCAGAACCGCCTCTTCGTCACTGTCAGAATCAACAATTTCTCTCACCTTAGAGAATGGGTTAACCCTCTTAATAGAAGAAGTAGACGAAAAATCTCTTTTTATAGAATTGCCATCATCATTTACAAGAGTATTTTTCCTATCAATAAGAATCTTTTCAAGCTCCCAAATTTTCTCAACAATAGGGGTAGTGATGAGTGTCTAAAAACTCATCATTTTTGTACCATTTAAACTGCAAAAACATCTGAAAACACTCAGAAATGCATCAAAATGATAAAAATATCACAAATAAGTGTTTTACGTGTTTTAAATGCAAAATATCAAAATCGGTGAAAAGCGATAAAGTTTGCATAATTGGCGCTTTAGTCCCCAAGTTTCAAAAGTTGTCAAAAATAGTCTCTGGTAAATCTAAATAAAGAAAAATGTTATTCAAAGTCCCGAAATATTCTAAATTGTCAAAATTGGTCCTTGAATAAATCTTTTGTTAAATGGCGAAAAGGTCCACGAACTTTCATGAAATGTCAAGTTTGGTCCCTTGAAATTTGAAAATGACAAAACTAGTCCTTGAACTATTGGAACTTGGCAAAAGTGATCCTTGTAACAAGTTTGGAAAATTACAGGATTGGTCCTTCATGATATCGATTTGCAAGAATAGTCCTTGTCATTTAAAGCTAATACTAAGCCTTGTCAAACCTTTTTGGACCCCGCCATATTACCTTTTGAGCCCCCATCACTTTCTATTTTGACCCCCGGTCAAACCAAGTCAAACTAATAACCTTTTCCTCCCACCGCTTCTCCCAGCTGGACCAACTTGCTCGCTCACATCGCTTCTCCCAACACCCATCACTCACCTTATCACCTTCCACTCTCACCCTCATCATATCACCTATCCACCCCCCCACCGCTAATCCGGAGGTCAAATATCCTATTTCCGCCAAAAGCATAAAAAGGCCAATATAGCCTCTGCTTCACCCATTGGCTCAATAAAGTGGTGGGATTGGATCTAGAGGACACGTGGAAGCTTTGGAGCTATAAAAGGAAGAGAAGAAGCAAAAGCAAGCAGAGTTTGTTTTTAGTTTTTTTTTCTTACTGTCGTTTTTAAATTAATGTTTTAGTTTTAAGTCCAAATATTGTAATTTCAGTTTCCATGTATCACTTTCAAGTTAACAAATCATTGTATTAAGCTTTGAGTTTTCAATCCAAGTTTTAGATAAAATTCCATGTTTCATGTACTGTTGCAAAATTCATTCTCAAAATCTTATGTTTAAGCTTTCGTTAGCTTGTATTTAATCTCAAATAAGCTTGTATAAGCTTATGATAGCTTTGTAAAGCCTACATTCAAGGTTTAAGTGATTTTGGTTCATGGTCAATAATAGTCAATGTTGGTGCAAATTGGAATTGGAAATGAAAATGGATGTTGCGATGCTTGAATTGGGTTGGAGTAGGTTCATTTAGTGTAGCATTGGTTTTAGTTTTGGTCCGCAAGCAAGTTGGACGATGGTGAGTGATCTTCTTATTTTCACTTTTCAAGCCAATTTGCATTTCATGCTTGTTTACATTTACGTGGTTACCATCGGTGTAGACTGTTTAAATAGTTGTATTTAGGTCTTATAAACTCGCTTAATCGATTAGGTTGGTTAGTTAAGCGGTTAGTTAATTTTAAGTTGCAAAACATAAGTTAAAGGGGTGTTTGGATCATTGTTTCACTTGTCTATTTGGCTTGGTGGGTGCTTAACTCTTGATGCTTTAAGCTTGGTTAACTCAAATGTTCTCATATCATCTTTAATTTGAGTCTGAACTCACAAAAGTCAAATCCACATGAAAACCTGTCTTAATGTGCTTCTTGTTTGGAATTTTGGAAATCAAAAGCTTATTTTGTGTTAGGATATCATATATATAGCTTGCAGTAGGTTTCATTCATCTAGTAACATCATTATCAGTCCTTAAATCATGATCAAAATTCAAGTTAGTCAATTTTTTAGTTTTGTCAAAAAGTAAAAAACATTGAAAACTCATTTTGAGCCCAAAAAGGATGAATTTTATTGGATTCATTTCTGAGTCATTTTAAGTGAAACTTGTGGCTTTTAAAACTTCCACTGGTCTATTTTCTTATGTCCAATTTTGTACATTTTTGTGAATTTTGTTTAAGCCTCAAACTTGCTGTTCAATAAGGGCATAAATGCCCTGTGCATAGACTCAGTCAATACTGAGTCTGCACAGGGGTTTTTCTAGGCTTGTACACAGCTCATTTGAGCTTATCTATGGCTCCTTTTTGGTTTACTAGGTCTCACCGTGTCTAGTCTAGGTTCCATTTGTTGGTGCTCGGTTTCCGACTTATTCTAGTGCTTTTATTCAAATTTCAAAGTAGCCCTCACAACTGTTTTAGTTCATTTGCTCAAAACCTCAAAACTTGGTATCTTGCATTTCAGAGGTTATAAGCAGTTGAGATTTGTTGCAATCTAGTTCTTTTAGCTTATCCTAGTTCCTGTTTTCAGTTGGTGGCTTGTTGTGTCCCTTTGGCTTATTCAAGTGCTTATTCACAAGCACTTGCAAGAGCAGTTTCAAATTCCTCCACACATAACCCCATGTTTTTCCATTTTTCCTAGCTTCCTAATAATTTTAGACTTTTCCAGAAATTTTCAGATTTTTCCAAGCTTGTTTGCTATTTTTCTTAATTTAAATTAGTTTTCAGCACTTTTTAAATAGCATTTAATACAAAAAATTAAGAAAAGGTTCAGAAAATTAATTTTCATTTTTCTTAAGTTTAGATAAATATAAAAGACAAAAATTATTTTTCTAGATTTTTCTTAGTTAAAATTGTATTTTTAAGCAATTTAATTAGTTTTAAATAGTTTTTAATTCATAGAAAATTCATAAATAATCAGAAAAATACAAAAATAGTTTTGAAAATTCTATTTTGATATTTTAGATTTTTCTAAGTCATAATTTTATTTTTCTAGCTTTATTTCCTATTTTCTTGTAATTTAGGCTATTATTAAATAGTTAGAAATAGTTTTAAATTAATAATAATTAGATAATTAGTTATAAAAATAATTTTCTTTTTCTAAAAATTTTCTTTTATCATTAAGATTGTAAAAATGTAATTTTCATATTTTTAGGGTTAATATTGTGTAAGTTTCACGTTTTTATTTGTACGTCACGTAGTTTTAAGTTAAGTTTTATAAAAACAGAAAAATCAAAAACATCATTTTAAATATAGTGATAGCGTTTATTTAATAGTTTTATCTTTTAATTTCCTTTAATTTGCATTTAAGCCCATGTAGTTTATGGGCTTTCTCTTTAGGTATAGATCAACCCTGATCCTTTCCGTTCGAATCCTCCGATCACTTTACGTTTGACTATTTCTCGCATTTCGTTGGGACTTAACGACTGGGAAACACTATACTCTCTCGATCTTCATTGCATTCGTGCTTGAGCGGTTTTAAGTCGATTAGGATTCCGCCATTCACAAGTGGCGAGCTCGGTGATTTAGCTCGACTCGTTTGGCGCATCAAATTTTGGCCGCCGGGAGCAGTGCTAATAGTCTTACGCTTAGCGATTAGTGATTTGAATATTCACTCTTTGTTTATACCATCTATATAAATCCAAAACCCAAAAGATTTTCATTCTTAGTTTTACATCATGTTTTCAAAAATACCAAAATATTCCTCTTTACCCTCTTACCCTTTTTGATTCTTTATCCCTTTACCCTCTATCCATTTGATTCTAAACTTCTATTCTCATGGAATCTCTCGACTACGACGATTCGGGACGGTTTAAAAGCTTGGACTTTATCACAAATGTCAAGAATTTGTGTTGTTCGCGATGATCCATTAATTTGCGTAGGGAAATGGAAAGAGAAACCGGGGTGACAAAGGACCAAGTACTTCCTCTAATAATGGAAGTGCTAAAACGTCCAACCTACGGTTATCCAAAAACCTAATCCTCAATTGCTCCTAAACCGTCTAGAATTGATTCTAAACTTTCACGATTCTGGTTAAGCGAACATGCGAAACTTAGACCGGTGACTAGCAACAATGACTTGCCTAATCTTCACGTATCTCAAGAACCAGAACCGGAGACCATAACGAAAGTGGTGGAAATTGCTAGCTCTCAGAGCACACCACTTGTCCCACTTCCGGATTTTTCAAAATGTTCTTCGAGTCTTAATAGTCATTCGGATCACCATGTTGGTTTTGTTGATTCTTTGAATAAACCGATTCCTTCTCATAGAGAATCGTTTATTCCTTGTGTCGGTTGTGGTGAGCCTCTTTCTGGTTCACCCTGTCATTGGTGTACGTGTGTACAATGTGGTAATGATATCCGTAACGGGAGTTGTTTCTTTTGTGGTTCGAGGAATTCATTTGATTATGATCCGATCGTAACTCATTTAACGACCCTCAAACTTTTCCAATTACCCACCACACCGACTTATCTTCATATAACCAACCTAACTCATCGTGAATTTTGTGGAGGTCCTCACCAAGGATTTGAGTGTCAATCCGGAAACACGTTTGTCTATGAGCAGGTTTTTCGGTGATGCTCGAACTTTGGTTATGACCAATATCCATATGATTCACCGATCCGGACTCGGCTAGCTTCTCTTGTTGTAGTACTTGTGGAGGTCCCCATTTCGACTACGATTGTCAAGCAAATGAATCCATTTCCTTGTAACAATTACGACTATCCATATCACGACCAACCTCCACGGTGCCAAATGACTCAAACTCCTCAAAGAAACCCAACAAGACACTTTTCTAGAGCTCGAGTCGGTGAAAAAGCGAGGAGTTGAGAAAACAAACACTTCATAATATTCCCGCTTTTCTTGTGTATATTGTGGGGTCCACATGATGATTATCAATGTCAACCTTCCGGTTTTGACAAATCTCCACCCCACAATGTCACGTCATTCAAAATTCACATGAGAAATCCATGGAAGAATTGCTAGGCGAAGAAGCGGTGCTAAAATAAATTCCCATTGCCTTTGAAAAATCTATTAAAGAATCAATTGCAAAAGAAAAAGCGGCCGGATCTAGCTCTCAATTTCGTTTTATTCACGATAGCGGTGATGATGAGGATACACTTGATTCATAAAGTTCATCGATGATATCCCAAACAGATTGAGATTCCATCTCAAACAACTGCTATCACACCAAGCTCAGCTCGCTCTCGACTATGGGGACGAGCATCTTGACCTTGTTCACGAAAAGGAATCGGACTTAATTCATAAAGTCTAGTGTTGAGAACCTTGTCCCAATCCCAAGAGAGTCGCTGTGGAATTCTTGATCATGTGTGTGATATCCTCCTCCTCTTGTCTTCCAAAATGATCATGTTGAGATGTTCTCCGATTCTAATGATAATGATTAGTTATCTTGTGGAGACATCGTTTATGTGGAAGATTTACCTTCGAGCTTGTTAGCTTAGAAGAAGAGAATGATGAAGTTACTAACACCGAAATCAAAGATGAAGCACTTCGTGCAACATTCTTGAATGTCGGTCTTCTCATTTCTAAAATCGAGGCTTTCAATGAAAACCTATTTCATCTCCTATCCCATTAAGGATAGTGACATTCTTTCCGATGATTCTATTAGGAAATGAAAGCCTTGTTTTGATAATATGGGAGAGAAGATTAGTGGCAGTACCACTCTTCATTCTCATAATTCTCTCCCGATTATGAATCATTTACATTGGAGGAGTTCACCGTGAACCCACTCGTATCAATTCGAATATGATTCATTCACCTTCATGGAGTTCTCAGATGAACTCACTCATATCATATCTCGGCCAGAGTATGATAACTTCTACTTTGATCTAGACACACCCGAGATATGTCTAGACCAATTGAGCTTAAAAGATGAAATTCATGAAACTATGAATTCTCCTATTGAGGATGAAGAGTTAGTCATGATTATTATCATGACTTTCTTTCTCTTCTTCACCTATCTCGTGGCTTCTCCTGTTCTTCACTCCTTCGGGAATGAAGACATTATCTTTGACCCAGGCATTTCCATGTACCATTTGTGAGCCGGGTGCATGCGTATCTCATTGGTGTGGAACTTTCACGTACTTCAATGTTTATCCAAACATCTTGAATGAAAGTCCGATGGAGATTGTCTCTTCCACTTACTTCCCATGAACCAATTAATTCGGAATTCGAGTCAAGCTAGCGACTCGGTAATCAAAAACGATGAGTTAAACATGGGTTTTCACCGTGTGTACCACCCTAGTGTGGGGAGATACCCACATGTTGTATATAGATCTAAAAATGAATGAAAATTGTAAATATTAAAAAAAAAAAAAAAAAAAAAAAAAAGAGAATAATTGTTGTGTTTCTACACTTAGCTAGTAATGTTATCTTTTTCGTTCTAAGTTTCGGCATAACAATGTAGGTACTTTGAATATTGAGGACAATATTCATTTCTAAGTGTGGGGGAAATTGCTAATTTTGATCATAAATGTACCCTTTTAGTCCCTTTTCCCCAAAATGGCCAAATTTTAAATTTTTTTAGTGGAAGTACTATGTACTAAACACAACAAATGGTAATCAGTCCACCATGTCTAACCCACATAAGGATTGGCTAATCCAGAGCAAGCGGCTCTTGGTAAAGATATCTCAAATCCGTTGACGGCTTGCAATTTGCCCAAATTGTATGGTATTATTCACCGTATCCTTAAAAGTGAAGAGTTGGCTAGCCGCAAGTTTATGGCTTGTGGTAAAGCGATGGAAAAACCATAATTGGTAATCACTCACCAAAGATAATATTGATAATTTATCTAAGAGTTGGCTAGTCCGAGCAAACGGCTTCGGTAAAGACAAATCAAATCCGTTGAAAAGTGGTGATTTGCTCAAAATCATTTGGTTATCGGTGTACCAAGGTTCTTACTTGAACCGAAACATTTGGCTACTCGAGTAATGGCTTTTGGTAAAGAGATAAAATCCATTAATTTTTCTTAAAACATTGCTAGGGACTAGCAATATCTTAGTGTGGGGATTGATGAGTGTAAAAACTCATCATTTTGTACCATTTAAAGCGCAAAACATCCGAAAACACTCGAAATGCATCAAAATGATAAAAATATCACAAATAAGTGTTTTACGTGTTTTAAATGCAAAATATCAAAATCGTGAAAAACATATAAAGTTTGCATAATTGGCGCTTTAGTCCCCAGTTTCAAAAGTTGTCAAAAAGCAGGTCCTGGTAAATCTAAATAAAGAAAATGTTATTCAAGGTCCCTGAAATATTCTAAATTGTCAAAATTGGTCCTTGAATAAATCTTTTGTTAAATGGCAGAAAAGGTCCCTGAACTTTCATGAAATGTCAAGTTTGGTCCCTGGAAATTTGAAAATGACAAAACTGGTCCTTAAACTATTGGAACTTGGCAAAAGTGATCCTTGTAACAAGTTTGGAAAATTACAGGATTGGTCCTTCATGATATCAGATTTGCAAGAATAGTCCTTGTCATTTAAAGCTAATACTAAGCCTTGTCAAACCTTTTGGACCCCCGCCATATTACCTTTTGAGCCCCACGTCACTTTCTATTTTGACCCCAGTCAAACCAAGTCAAACTAATAACCTTTTCCTCCCACCGCTTCTTCCCATGGACCAACTTGCACTTCTCTCTGCCATCGCTTCTCCCAACACCCATCACTCACCTTATCACCTTCCACTCTCGCCCCTCATCATATCACCTATCCACCCCCCTACACCGCTAATCCAGAGGTCAAATATCCTATTTCCCGCCAAAAAGCATAAAAAGGCCAATATAGCCTCTGCTCACCCATTGGCTCAATAAAGTGGTGGGATTGGATCTAGAGGACACGTGGAAGCTTTTGGAGCTATAAAAAGGAAGAGAGAAGAAGCAAAACAGCAGTAGTTAGTTTTTAGTTTTTTTTTCTTAATGTCGTTTTTAAATTAATGTTTTAGTTTTAAGTCCAAATATTGTAATTTCAGTTTCCATGTATCACTTTCAAGTTAACAAATCATTGTATTAAGCTTTGAGTTTTCAATCCAAGTTTTAGATAAAATTCCATGTTTCATGTACTGTTGCAAAATTCATTCTCAAAATCTTATGTTTAAGCTTTCAGTAGCTTGTATTTAATCTCAAATAAGCTTGTATAAGCTTATGATAGCTTTGTATAAGCCTACATTCAAGGTTTAAGTGATTTTGGTTCATGGTCAATAATAGTCAACTGTTGGTGCAAATTGGAATTGGAAATGAAAATGGATGTTGCAGATGCTTGAATTGGGTTGGAGTAGGTTCATTTAGTGTAGCATTGGTTTTAGTTTTGGTCTGCAAGCAAGTTGGACAGTGGTGAGTGATCTTCTTATTTTCACTTTTCAAGCCAATTTTGCATTTCATGCTTGTTTCTGTTTCTGTGGTTACCATCAGTGTAGACCTGTTTAAATAGTTGTATTTAGGTCTTATAAACTCAGTTTAATCAGTTAGGTTGGTTAGTTAAGCAGTTAGTTAATTTTAAGTTGCAAAACATAAGTTAAAGGGGTGTTTGGATCTGTTGTTTCACTTGTCTATTTGGCTTGGTCAGTGCTTAACTCTTGATGCTTTAAGCTTGGTTAACTCGAATGTTCTCATATCTATCTTTAATTTGAGTCTCAACTCACAAAAGTCAAATCCATGAAAAGCTGTCTTAATGTGCTTCTTGTTTGGAATTTTGGAAATCAAAAGCTTATTTTGTGTTAGGATATCATATATATAGCTTGCGATGGGTTTCATTCATCTAGTAACATCATTATCGGTCCTTAAATCATGATCAAAATTCAAGTTAGTCAATTTTTAGTTTTGTCAAAAGTAAAAACATTGAAAACTCATTTGAGCCCAAAAGGATGAATTTTCTTGGATTCATTTCGAGTCATTTTAAGTGAAACTTGTGGCTTTTAAAACTTCCTTTGGTCTATTTTCTTATGTCCAATTTTGTACATTTTGTGAATTTTGTTTAAGCCTCGAACTTCTTTGTTCAATAAGGCATAAATGCATGCATAGACTCGATCAATCTTGAGTCTTGCATGAGGGTTTTGCTAGGCTTGTACACAGCTCATTTGAGCTTATCTAAGGCTCCTTTTTGGTTTACTAGGTCTCACCCAGGTCTAGTCTAGGTTCCATTTGTTGGTGCTCAGTTTCCAGCTTATTCTAGTGCTTTTTATTCAGCTCAAAAGTAGCCCCTCACAACTGTTTTAGTTCATTTGCTCAAAACCTCAAAACTTGGTATCTTGCATTTCAGAGGTTATAAGCAGTTGAGATTTGTTGCAATCTAGTTCTTTTAGCTTATCCTAGTTCTGTTTTCGGTTGGTGGCTTGTTGTGTCCCTTTGGCTTATTGAGTGCTTATTCACAAGCACTTGCAAGCGATTCAAATTCCTCCACACATAACCCCATGTTTTTCCATTTTTCCTAGCTTCCTAATATAATTTTAGACTTTTCCTGAAATTTTCAGATTTTTCCAAGCTTGTTTGCTATTTTTCTTAATTTAAATTAGTTTTTAGCACTTTTTAAATAGCATTTAATACAAAAAATTAAGAAAAGGCTCAGAAAATTAATTTTTAATTTTTCTTAAGTTTAGATAAATATAAAAAGACAAAAAATTATTTTTCTAGATTTTTCTTAGTTAAAATTGTATTTTTAAGCAATTTAATTAGTTTTAAATAGTTTTTAATTCATAGAAAATTCATAAATAATCAGAAAAATACAAAAATAGTTTTGAAAATTCTATTTTGATATTTTAGATTTTTCTAAGTCATAATTTTATTTTTCTAGCTTTATTTCCTATTTTCTTGTAATTTAGGCTATTATTAAATAGTTAGAAATAGTTTTTAATTAATAATAATTAGATAATTAGTTATAAAAATAATTTTCTTTTTCTAAAAATTTTCTTTTATCATTAGGATTGTAAAAATGTAATTTTCATATTTTTAGGGTTAATATTGTGTAAGTTTCACGTTTTTATTTGTACGTCACGTAGTTTTAAGTTAAGTTTTATAAAAACAGAAAAATCAAAAACATCATTTTAAATATAGTGATAGCGTTTATTTAATAGTTTTTATCTTTTTAATTTCCTTTAATTTGCATTTAAGCCCCTGTAGTTTATGGGCTTTCTCTTTAGGTATAGATTAACCACTGATCCTTTCCCGTTCGAATCCTCCGATCACTTTACGTTTGACTATTCTCGCACGACTCGTTGGGACTTAACGACTGGGAAACACTATACTCTCCCGATCTTCATTGCATTCGTGCTTGGCGGTTTAAAGGCGATTCACGATGCGCCATTCACAAGTGGCGAGGCTTGAGTGATTTAGCTTGACTGTTTAGCACGCATCAGGTAGGACCAACCTCGTTAGCTTCCATTGAATCACTCACAAGCGGTTCATGCAATGTATTACTAGTCTTTGGAGACTCATTCTTCTTTTCTTCCAGCGTACTACCAGCATCCACATCCTTATTCACTTCCTTAGTAGGAATACCAAAGTTATCAATATCATCCATAAAAGGGCATCAAATTTATTGGATGTAGCAACCTTCGTTCCACTCGTACTAGGCACATCAACAGCTTTTTTCTTAGTGACATCGACTTGCTTAGGTTCAGCAGGAGGCTTTTTGGGTTGATATTGGAACTTCTTACCCATATTAGGTTTCACAAACCCTCCTTGACCCGAAGCAGCTGGACCACCTTGCTTACCCTTCTTCTTGTTATTGACAGTTTGGAAACCATCATTAACATTCTTAGTAGGCTGAATAGCAGTAAAACAGATTTTGGGCATTCAACAAGAGTATGACCAAATATCTTACATGTATCAAATCAAGGAGGTTTCCAATCGTATTCAACCCGTATCTTCTCAATAGTCGAACCCGACCCATCAAGTAGGGGTATTTCAACAGTTAGGTTATCCTTAAGTACCTCATCCGCCTTAACTTCAATCAAGCACCTAGCAAAACTACTGCGGCCCCATGATTCGTTGCACATTTGGCTAGTATAAGCATCTAACAATTTCGGCGTACCAATCAATGTAGCAAGAAGACTAAGACTGTCATCAGAAAACATAGCAAAAGGAACATCATAGAATTTAACCCACACCGGAATGTTGGTCAAATCCTCTTTAAGTAAGTTGGTGTTCAAGTCAATGGTTTAAGAATAATAGGGGCATTTCTAATTAGCAACAGACCATTTTTAAGGACATCATCAACACCTTTCTTTGAATTAAACTTAAAGAAAAAGAACCCATTGGCATTCATCACAACCTTCTGTATACCATACTTAGCCCACACATTGCGTACATAATAATCAACAACAGGAAAAGCAATGCGTTTACCAAGGAAATAACCATAGAGAGTATTCTCATACCTAGTGTTTACCTCTTCAACCACCTTCATAGGGACAGTAAGATCCACACCATTCGTTATCTTGCTACACTCCAGCCTATGAAAGTTAGACGTGTATTTCTTAGGTTCATTTGAAGTAGCACATGCATATGATGTAGAAGGTTGTTTCAAAGCATTATCGGCATTCTTCAATTGGACCTTGTGCATTGCATTATCAAAATCCTTACAAGCATCCACAACAACTTTATCAATACCATTCGGTTGGCTAACAGCCCCATGTGAATTAGTATCAACCTGATTGGATGTAGCCGTAGCCACTTGAGGTTCATTAATAGACTCCGTAGCCACTTGAGGTTCGTTCACATCATGACCAGCATCACCAAGTGGAATTAATGACTCCACAACATCCTTAGTAATTGAACCAGGAGCATTAAGGGGTTCTCCATCTTTACCCACCATCTTCCCATCGATGCTCCTTACTTTCTTGGCCAAATCACTTAATAACGAACTTCATGATCCCTTCTGACTCTCGTTATTCTTCCGACCACTTGAAACACTCTTTAAAACCCCTTTCTCCATTTCTCTATAACCCATGATTCAAATACAAAAACCAAAACCTAAAATACAAGCGTGACAACATGCAACACAAAGAAAAAACAAAAGTGGAAAACCCTAACTTCGATAAAGTTAGGGTGTGGCCTACGCCAAAGGTAATGATCAACAATTATAAATTATTGATCACAAGAATTATACACCGACCCACTATCAAGTAATTTAATAAAATTAACCAATTAGTACTCAATAATGAATACCATGCATGCAATAAACGACAAGGGAAAAATTGCTAAACCCAAATAAAGAACGATCCTCCAATAGAATTAAGAAGTTCGATCGGAAAAAGTTAGACTTAAGGGTATCGCAAATCGCCCCTAGAGAGTTTCGTATTAGGGTTTAACAAGTTACAAATATTCCCTCTTATATTTTCTTAAATCCTTTTTGTACTTGATGTACTTTGTGTCCCATTCATTCCAACAAATCCCTTAAACATTTCTTTTGCCAACTCACACTCTTCTTCTTTCTTATAATGCTCAAATACTCAAATTTGAAACACACTCACACCCACACACAAATATACACAAGATACACACACACATACTTACACTCTCAAAATTTAAATTTGAATTTGGATAAACATTCCCCATCTTTACCTTCTCCAAGCTATCCTTTACACCTTCATTGCCAAATCATTTTCTTATACACTCTTACAATGTGTCATAAGCGTAGCTTCTTAAATCATTCTCACACACTCACGAGTTAAATTTGAAATCACCACTCACACGCACACAACCCTTTAAATTTGAATTTAAATTTCAAATGACAACTCACAACCCCGACTTCTTCCTCTCCAAGTCTTGCCAACATACTCACACACAAAAAAATATATATATAATATTGTTTTTTTATCCTCCTCTGTTATACATCTCACATCATACAACTCATCTTGTAACACTAGTTTTTGAATTTGAAATTTAAATTTCAAATTATGAGAGGCAAAGTTTTATCCACCATGTAATAACCAACCCTTGGAGAACACTCAAAGGTTATTACTCAATGTCCAATGGCTCTTCTCTTTCTAGTTGGAATTGGACTAAACCCTTAACTATGTGGTTTTCACTTCATCAAATGCTTTAAATACATAAACCTTGGCTATATGAGTTGGTTGACCTTATCACACTATTAGTGTTGGATTGTTATTGGAAAGGTTAAAGGTGAAATGCAATTGGGGGTTTAACAAGAGTCGGTAACTAAATAACCAAAACCCTAAAAACTCCAGGATGTGACCCGGTGCGCTGGGTGACACGCTAGGTCCTCGCAGCGCGCCAGTCTCGCCTGGCATTTTTTTTGGGTTTTGCTATAAATACCCCACTCTTGTCATTTTTACTTACCTCTTGACAATACATTATTTCTCTTTATTTTCTTTTTCTCAACCCTCTAAGTCTACTATCTTATTATATTCTAAGCTTCTCAATCTATCATCAATTGAAAGAACACTTACCTTCCGCAAGAGAGATTCACAAGAACCTAATCCACTACTCTTGTAAATTGTGTCAAGGGTTTTCTTCTCTATACCATTTCTATTAGAATCGAGTCTCTAGATTAGGTTAGGGCTTGATTTTTAAAAACAACTATCTATCATTCAATTTGGTTGTAAGGAAAGTCTTTACCTTGGTGGTTGTGGTAAGTCGAATCACAAGATTTTTTAGGGTAGTTTTCGAGGACAGAATACCGTTTTATAACTCTTCTTAGTGGGCGCGGATCTTTGTGCATATCGGTGGAGTGAAGTTATAACGGTGTGTAATCCACTGAAAGAATTATACTTAGTAATAGTATCGGAGTCGTGGATTCGCAACTGTACGTACGGATGGTTTAAACCCCTATCCCAAACCAGTATAAATCGTGATGTTATTTACTCGCTTTATATTGTGGCTGTGATTTTCGTTGAGTGTTATTATTGTTGTATTAGTAAAAAATATCATATTCACCCCCATCTACGGTTCTACAGGTATCATCGCACTTCTCTTATAACAATAAGTAGCTGGCCAAAATTTTCCATGATATATCCTTTGTGGTCCTTTAGGGTATTTGGAGGTAGCATTCACGTATTGTACATATGGTTTCTAATTCAAGGCACACAGTTATTGATGAGGATATATATCCTCATATTCTAATCTTGTCGCTTTTAAGGATCTCCAACTGATGTAAACGTCTTGGCTTTGATTGGTCCACTAGGGTTGCACGTTCATGCAAGGTTGTTGAAAGTTTGATGTGTTTCCCGTGTGCAAGTTTTAAAAATTTATAAACACGTTTTAACCGTCTAATACTATAAACACATACGAGCAAGTATACTCGATTCGCGATAGCAAAGGTGGGTAAGTCGAGATCGTCCTAAGGATTTTGTGTTCGAAATTGTTTTCTTGAAAGATTTGAAACAAGAAAGCTTTGTCAAGGCTTCCTCAAAAGTGATGTTATAGTGAAATTCAACAATAAGAAAATATATATATATATATATATATATATATATATATATATATATATATATATATATATATATATATATATATATATATATATATATACTTATGTGTATTCTATAGGCAATCATAAGTAATGTTCATGAAGGCTTGGTGTAAACTCTAGATGTGATGCACAAATCATAAGCAAATGATTTCCAACCATGGTTTATGTTTGTAAAAATCATTCTAAGAACAAAAACATATAGGTAATCCTTTCGGTCCTTATCCTAATGATTATCCTTTTAGAAAATCCATTTGTTTGTAAAATGTTTTTATTAAACTCGTTCTTACGAATCTTTCAACCTTTCGTGATGAAAATATTTCTAGTCTTGTTTTAATAAGTAAACATGGTGGTTGTCAATCACCATATCCCCATACTAGTTTGTCACTAAAATTTTTGGAATAAAACACAAGAGAAATCCTTTCAGTCCTTTTTCTTAAAACATGTTTTACCGACAAATCAAACCAAGACTAGTATTTTTCCAACAAACTCATTTAAACAAGATCATATATACATGCATCACATATGAGAATACTAGTATGATTTCCTACATCCCAACACACAAGTATATCCAAAACTACTCCATGATAATAATAACAAAACACAAGAAATTACAAAGTAATTCCAATAACTCAAGAGAATAGAAATCCATAAAAAAGTTCATAGAATACCTAAACTTTTGCGATTACAAGAACTAGAATTCGTAGCTTATAGCAACCACACGCCTCCAATCACCTAGCTTAACCATATAACTCCAAATAACCAAAACAATGGATGAGAATTGCTCTCTCCAACCTCCTGGACATTTTACTGTGAATACTAAACTTTTGGGATAAATAAAATGGTTGGTAATAGTTTTGGTGTAAACTATTACACTTTTGGTTGTGTCACACCTAGTAAACTAAGACTAGGTTCAATATATAGCCAAAGAAACTTGTCTAACTGGCCAAAAACGTTCCCAATAAGTTAATATCAAGAAATGATCGGCCTCCAATGATTATGGGGAGTTAAGGCAACATTAAATGCAACTTTGTGTAACTGCAGACCATGCAACCGGATCGGTTGCACTGGCAACCGGATCGGTTGCCGTTTTGACCATTATCCAGCCGGATCTGGTTACGGGGCACGACCGAACGGTTGGGTGTTGATTTCTTAACTTTCGGTTACTTTCTTGATTCATGCCTCACTCTTTGCTCTCGCTGATGATTTCCAAGGCAAAACTTGATCTCTCCTTGCTGTAGATACTTAGAAATCATTGCGCTTCCTAATCATTGAGTCCAAAAGCTTCCTTGCTCGACTTCCTTCCTTAGGAATCCTCCAAATATGCATAAAACTTCATTTCTTCATCATTTGTGATACATGGCTACATATACATACAATCGCATCTTTTGCACTTTTGCATGATTATGAGTAAATATAGCCGATTATCATGCAAAACCAACAATAACGCTACTAAAAACATGTTCATTTTAGGCGTTATCAAATTCCCCCATACTTAAGTTCTACTCGCCCTCGAGTAGGTCTAACATTTGCAAAAATCGAATTCAATGGTCTCGATATCGTGGTTTCAAAAATTTTTAACAATCATCCCAAAAGAGATAATCATTAATTTTCTTTTAATATGTGAAAAACTTTAAAAATGAACCAAACACTTTAGATAACATAACTAGAACACCTCACGAATGATTTTAAGAATTCCCTCAACACTCATATATTGGTGGGTATATGTAATTCACTCAATGCCTAGTCATGATCAATGCTTTTTACCATAATCTTGTACAAGTATCAAAACAAAGAAAATAAATTCATCAAAGAGGGATTTTATTCGGGTTATATCGTTAAGGCTACGGGTTTATAAAAGGTATGGATAAGGCATGGAATGGTTTATGAAATTGGTGTTAAAATAAAAATAAAGTCAAGTTTAAACCTCCATGTTGCTAGCCATCATAAAAACCACAATCCCGTAAATGATTATTTCTCCTCTTCACATATCGATCTCCACAAATATGTATAACTCAATTTAGCTCATTGGCTAATCAATATTCTTCATATAGCTCATTGGCTATAACCATTTTTTTTCCAATTCCCCCACACTTAGTGTAAGCATACACCACAAAAAATACAAATGAGAAAGACGTCTCTTTCATCTTTGTTGGAGAATGGTACACACTATAGACAAAGTGTAACTTCTTCATAATCATCAAAAACAATCCAACATTTCAAACAACTAGCAACAAACCAATAGACATGACAAGGGTTGGCTAAGGTTTAAAGTGTAAAATCTTTTTGTATTTTTCTGGATTTAACAAATGAAAAGATTGGCTCAAAGGGTGTAAGTAAGGGTATCTAGTGCTAAAGATGAGCACTAACAAATGGGTCCATATAAGGGTGGTTAACTAACCAAAGTGGTTAGCTAATATATCATTAGATGTAAAATGGAAGGCCATTTGGGGTAAATCCTACGATGCCTCTTATCACTTGAACATATTTTTATCACTCGAGAGTGATTTTAACCGTAATGCATAACTAGTACAAGTTCTAGAATCGACATAATCACCGGCACAATCATAGCAAATATAAAACAAAAGATTTGTTTTATACAAAAAGCAACCTCACAATTAAGTGGAAAAAGGCTATAATACGCGCTAGAAAATGCTATCGAATCCAAAATGAATTACTTCCGTAATTTGGTTCAAATCCAAAAAATTTCAAAAACCTCATTTTACCATTGAAATACCCTAGCTATTTTTAATATATATCAATAATGTGTGAAAACAACTAGACAATCAAGGGCGAATTCCTTCTAATTACTTGCATCCAAAAGTTATCTAAAAAAAATAAAAAGCTGAAAATAAAAAATGCGTATCATTTTTCCTATTTTCTTCCCTCCCCCATACTTAAGTTTTGCATTGTCCTCAATGTAATAAAAATGAACTTCAAAGTAAAGAAAATGGGAAAAAGAAATAGTCAAAAGATACCACGGGATAGAATATGCAATACGCATATTGGGTCATAAGCAAGCATGTGAGTTATCCAACTCCAAATATTTGACAATCAATAAGCTTCCGACACATCCATCCTGCAAACAAAACTGCAATACACAATACACAAACAAAACAAAACAAAACAAAACAAATGCTACTAAAAAAAAAAAAAACAAAGTATGATAATCTTCCTAGAGAAATAGTTAATAGATAGAGATAATATTGTTTAACACATGATAACCATTGTTGTTGAAACCATAAATCAAGAATGATCCATGATCACTCGTCGTCCTCGCTCATATCGTCACCTTCTTCATCATCATACTCATCATCATCATCACTCTCGGTTACATAGCTCTCGTCCACAATCTCCGAACAAACTCTCATCTTCTTTCGTGCTCCTCTAGTTCGTGACGCGATCCCTTTTCCTAAGACATTCTTCACAACATAATCAAATTGGATTAGCCGTTAGAAACATGTAATATTATAGCAGAAATCACAAATATAAGTCAATATAAGAGTGTTAGAACAAACGGGAAGGTCCATGGAAGTCTCTAAGGTCCACTTCAAAATTTCAAAAAAAATCCAACACAGAACCTGGAACCGGATTCGGTTGCAGGGCAACCGAATCGGTTACTCTAATGACCAAATCCAACCGATCGGTTGCGCCGAACCGGATCGGTTACTCATTCGCATAAGGCTTTTGCCTTCTAATCCATCACCCACTCGATTTTTCTAAGTCCAATCCACTCCTAGACCGCATTCTAACATCATCAATGATCTCTACATCCTCAAATTACTCTAAATTCGCTTTTCAAACTTCAAATCATCACACATTCATCAACTTAGAACTCAACAAATAAGACCTCAAATCTTCAATCAATTGTTCTAATCAACAATATGGCATCTATTATTCATTAAAAACGGCATCATCTACCACTAGGAATCGCCAATTGCAATTTAACTTGATTCAATGGCATAACCTAATTAAATCCGAAAATTCAATCATCTAATACTCATTCCATGTTGAATCAATCACTACAATTCTTTTTGCAACGCATTCCTATATGAATTACCCACTTAATCCTAAAATATTACAACTTAATTCGAATTATATAAAAAAACCCCCAAATTAGTGACCTAATATGCAATTCGAATCAAATGCTCTAATTAAACCTCAATTGAGTTAATTGAATGCAGATGCTTACTTGTTTGGGTTCCATGAAGATCTTCTACAACTTAAACAACTTTCAATTAGCTTCTATTGGTCGAATTTTTGCAAAACCCAGCTGGAGGATTAGTGTGTGTGTGTGTTTTTCTGGAAAAAGTGAATTTTTGGTATATATACTTGTATGCAACCGGTTCAGTCATGGACACAACCGTTTCGGTTTGCATTTTTGCCAAATTTTGCATTTTTTCTCGTTACTTAGGCATTTTACCTTCCAAGCAACAATTTTTTACTCAAAAAGCATATTAAAGATGCACACAACATTCATCCACCATTTGGAAATTTCAACAATCATCCAATCTCAAAACTCAAATCATCATACTTAAAAACTCAAACTAAAACTCATAATCATAATGCATTAACCAAATAACCTCAACATAATAATAAAGATAAAACTGAAATGAAAAACAAGAAATCCTAAATGCATAAAATTAAAAAGAAGTTCATGAAATTCAAGCAAACAATTGCTTGTTTATTATGGTTCCTTGTTTCTCCTTAGAATTTCTCGAAATACTCATGCCTTAAGATGTCCTCACTTAGAAATTTCCCGGTCAATTCACGGTATGTTTCATAAGTTTTGAACTTACATATGAATCTTCTCCCACCCGGACATAGTATATCAAATTTGACGTGCCATTCTCCATCCCCATTTTGTCTCTTGTAAATGCCCGGCCCCTCGGGTCTCTATTCCAAATTCTCAAGTTGAACCGGTAAAGAACCTAAGAAATCGGTTAGCTTCTTGTAAACTAGGATGTTTTTGAATGGATTGTAAAATGCTTCCACCGCTAGTGCGCGTTCCATCACATCCTCAATATTAAAGTATGGTGGAGCTAATGGTCCATACATCGGCTTTCCTTGGACATCACGTCCTACTTCAAAACAAGTCAAGTTCTCGTCCACTTCCATCAATTCTAAATCTTCCATGAATTCAACAGTTGGTCCCCTTGGTTTAGGATAATAGGTTTGTTTCGAGATCCCATCATCGATAGTCATCGTACCTCTACCCATGTCTATGATTGCACCACATGTGCGTAGGAATGGTCTTCCTAATAGGAGTGGTAAACTATTATCAACCGGAATGTCTAGGACTAGAAAACCAGCCAAGTATGGTTGGTAACCAATTTGAACTCTTACGTTTTTCACCTCCCCCATTGCTTTTGCTTGGGAATTATCCACCATGGTAAGTTTTGAATGATTTGGTTGCGGCTTACTAAGACCCAACGTCTTAAACAATGGATAGGGCATAACATTAACACTTGAACCCGTGTCGGCTAAGGCATAAAGCGGTGTAGTCCATTCACTTTAATTGGCAAAACAAAATTTCCGGATATTTCTCCTTACGTGGCATACCTCTAAACAAAATCCTATCTCTATCCTCCTCCGATAGATCTTTATCCTCCAATCTTGCTCTTGCTAGCATCACGCATCTAGTTTCTTACGGTGAAAACGTAATCTTGTAGTACCTCAATCACCGCTTTTTCTCATTTAGCTCAAGAAACTTTTGTTCAAGGTTTTCCAAAATAGCTTCTTTTTGTTCGTCGGTTAAAGGTTTGAAAGTGTTTGATGTAGTAGGTAATGAAGGTGTGAAATCATTTTGTTGGTGGATGTGGTAGGAGTTAATTTGTTGGATGAGGTTTTCTTCCTATTGCCTTCCCCATCTTTACGACTTCCACATCTTCCTTTTCCATATTAGCACATAACTCCACAAGCATCTCGTTCACTCCTTTCCTTCTTCCAAATCGGTGATATTGATCCTCATTTCTCCCAAAGCAAAATCAACTTGGCACTTGGTCGTTAAGAAAATCTCGCCCAAAACATACATTGGGCTCATCCGCGTTCCCTTCTTCCAAGACAACAAAATCTGTTTCAAAAATGTGACCATGAATGTTAACTTTAAGATTCTTAACCATTCTTCTTCCGTATGCTTCGTAATCCAAACGTACATGACCAATTTGATCAAGAACTTTCTCCACAATGTAATTTTCACCATAAGCCATGTTAAGTTGCGCGTCCCAAGCACTCACCCCTTCTACACTACAAGGTGACCGAACCTCATAAGTGGCGAATCATACTCCGTTAAAGGTGCTTGTGTGAATACCACAACTCTTCCCTTCTTAGGAAGTTGAACTTTGTTTTCACCCGTTTCTTCCATTCTAACCGTATCAATTCCTAAATCTTTCTTACTTCCTTCTACGATACCTCCAATCTTTTCTAATGAACTTCCGGTGTCTTTGAACATCTCATCCAAGTTACGAAGGTATTCAGAAATTCCGCTTAAACTATCCATAATAACTAGCTAATCAAGACAAAACAAAACCAAAAACAAAAATCCAAATCATTAGCGTTAGAGTTAGTAAAAATAAAAGCAAACTATAGAAACATATACTAAGCAAGTAAAGACACTTAACAAAACTAAAAACATAAGCTAAAACTCAAAATCTAAAAAGTAGAAAATTTTTACGAGAGCTCCAACGGATCGGTTGGCTCACCAACCGATTCGGTTGGTGGTAAACTACTAAACCAAATGTCTAACCGGATCGGTTGCGGGTTGCAACCGATCGGTTAGATCGATAAATATATATATATATATATATATATATATATATATATATATATATTTTAAACTTAAAATTAATTAAAATTAAAAACTATTAAGTGTACTTAAAACTCTTAATTAATTGAGACTCCTCATTATCCTATATTAATCAATTAATCAAGCTATTAAATAAAAACTATATTAACTACTCATTAAAACTACTAAAACCATAAAACTGAAAATTAACTATATCTAATCATTAGACTAAAGACAAGAATTAATTTAAAAATTAATAAACTAAAAATAACTAAAATAAAGAAAAACTAAAAATCTAAGAAAACATAAACAACCAAAGATATAATCTATAAAAATAAAAAATGACAAGAATTAATCTAAAAACTATAACACTAATCACTGAATAAACTTAAACTATGAAATCAAAATACTAAAATAAATCCGAGAGCACTAACTGGATTCGGTTGTAGGAGCAACCGAATCGGTTAGCTTCTGACCAAACTTTTTTTTTACTTTTCTTTTCTTTTTTCACGAAATTCAATTCCAAAACTACCAATTTTACAGAAAATGAACAAACTCAAATTGCTTAAATCAAAAATCAAAATCAAAATCAAAATCCCCGGCAGCGGCGCCAAAAACTTGATGTGTTTCCCGTGTGCAAGTTTTAAAAATTTATAAACACGTTTTAACCGTCTAATACTATAAACACATACGAGCAAGTATACTAGTTCGCGATAGCAAAGGTGGGTAAGTCGAGATCGTCCCAAGGGATTTTGTGTTGAAATTGTTTTCTTGAAAAGATTTGAAACAAGAAATCTTTGTCAAGGCTTCCTCAAAAAGTGATGTTATAGTGAAATTCAACAATAAGAAATATATATATATATATATATATATATATATATATATATATATATATATATATATATATATATATATATATATATATATGTGTGTAGTCTATAGGCAATTATAAGTAATGTTCATGAAAGCTTGGTGTAAACTCTAGATGTGCTGCACAAATCATAAGCAAATGATTTCCAACCAAGGTTTATGTTTGTAAAAATCATTCTAAGAAAAAAAAACATATAGGTAATCCTTTCGGTCCTTATCCTAATGATTATACTTTTAGAAAATACATTTGTTTGTAAAATGTTCTTACTAAACTCGTTCTTACGAATCTTTCGACCTTTCGTGATGAAAATATTTCTAGTCTTGTTTTAATAAGTAAACATGGTGGTTGTCAATCACCATATCCCCATACTAGTTTGTCACTCAACTTTTGGAATAAAACAAGAGAAATCCTTTTGGTCCTTTTTCTTAAAACATGTTTTACCGACGAATCAAACCAAGACTAGTATTTTTCCAACAAACTCATTTAAACAAGATCATATATACATGCATCACATATGAGAACACTAGTATGATTTCCTACATCCCAACACACAAGTATATCCAAAACTACTCCATGATAATAATAACAAAACACAAGAAATAACAAAGTAATTCCAATAACTCAAGAGAATAGAAATCCATAACAAAGTTCATAGAATACCTAAACTTTTGCGATTACAAGAACTAGAATTAAGTGGCTTATAGCAACCACACGCCTCAATCACCTAGCTTAACCATATAACTCCAAATAACCAAAACAATGGATGAGAATTGCTCTCTCCAACCTCCTGAGACGTTTTCTAAATGAATACTAAACTTTTGGGATGAATAAAATGGTTGGTAATAGTTTTGGTGTAAACTATTACACTTTTGGTTGTGTCACACCTAGTAAACTAAGACTAGGTTCAATATATAGCCAAAGAAACTTGTCTAACTGGCCAAAAACGTTCCCAACAAGTTAATATCAAGAAATGTTCGGCCTCCAATGATTATGGGGAGTTAAGGCAACATTAAATGCAACTTTGTGTAACTGCAGACCATGCAACCGGATCGGTTGCCGTTTTGACCATTATCCAGCCGGATCCGGTTACGGGGCACCACCGAACGGCTGGGTGTTGATTTCTTGACTTTCGTTGACTTTCTTGATTCATGCCTCACTCTTTGCTCTCGCTGATGATTTCCAAGGCAAAACTTGATCTCTCCTTGCTGTAGATACTTATAAATCATTGCGCTTCCTAATCATTAAGTCCAAAAGCTTCCTTGCTCGACTTCCTTCCTTGGGAATCCTCCAAATGTGCATAAAAACTTCATTTGTTCATCATTTGTGATACCTGGCTACATATACATACACAATACGCATCTTTTGCGCTTTTGCAACAGTTATGAGTAAATATAGCCAATTATCATGCACAAAACCAACAATAACGCTACTAAAAACATGTTCATTTTAGGCGTTATCAATCTTGTAACTGTTTGTTTAGATCTGGTGTTGTATCTTGGTCATGCTTTAAGAATAGGATTCAATGAAAGATTCATGAAGTCCTTTTTGAGTGTTTTAAACTTGTAAGGCAGCAGCCTTTTGTTTGTACATTTTTAAACGCGTTTGTAAGCAAGCCACAGCATTTCTTTGATGGCTAAGGACTCTTGCGATTGTTAAAGGGTGTTCATACCCCCCTTTTTCTTGACTCTGTACAAGTCTTTCTTCAAGTCTTTGAATACATTTTTCATATCATTAATCCTTCATGGGTTTCAACAATTTCTTGTTGTAAATCTTTAAAAGATTTTCATATAATCGGATTTGTCATAAAAATTTTTTTGAAAGATTGGTTTTATAATTTGTTTTGAAAGAAAAGAATATTATGAAAATATTTAAGGTTTTAACTCTATAAGAACACAATCATTAAGTACCTCATGGTTGCATGGGTGATTGGTGGTTGATGGATCAAAAGCCAGCCTGTCAATACGATGCTTTTTTGTGTCTTTTCCCTACGGCCACATGCCTAACTGGTACTTGTTGACGTTCCTGCATCAGACTCTGTCACGGTTGATTTATAAATACCACCTTTCATTACCCAAAATACAGAGGAAAGTTGATTTTATTCATAATAGAGTTCCTCAAAAGAGGATCCTTATAATATTTTACATAATACCCTCTTCAAGGTTACTACTCACTTAACATAATTGAAAACAAAATTTACAATGATAGTTGTAGGTTTTTAGGCACCGTGTTTTTGTGTTGCCTTGACTCAAAGAGGAGGTCTTCTTTTATAATCACCAAAGGTGATAAACTTAACCAAGGTTATTCTTCTTTCATGGTTAAGTCGTTCGTCTTTATCAAAGATCGAATATCTTTAATAAAGTAAAGTAGCATAATTGATCTACTTTGGCATGATTTTCTTTGTCTGCCCCACATTAGGTAGCGTACACCTAATTTGTTGAAGATTCTTCTTCGGTGGAGGGGTCACTTTCTGTTGTATTATTGTCAATACAATATTGGCAATAATGGTCTTCAAACAGTTGCTTCAAGTGTCGGCAAAGGCTTTGTCGAGTTGTACTTCCTGCTTGAATGTTGTTCTTCATGAATTTTCACCAAATTGTGAAATTCTTTGGATATCTTCTTCATTGGTATTTGAAAAGCTCCAACTAGTTATTATGCGCTTGTCATTAACATAATTAACCTTCTTCTTTGTTCTGAAAGAACTTCAGGACTTTTCGGAGATTCTTCTTAGCTTAATTAACTCTTATTTTACGAGGTTATCACGGGAAGGATCGTTGTTCTTGATTGGTTGAGGCCGAGAAATCTCTTTTTGGACTTTGCTAGGCCAATTTCTAGAAAATGATAGGAGTTGAACCCATCTTCTTGTTGCCAACTGAATTGAGTGATGACCTTAATGTAAATTGGATCATCTTTTGCTTTAAGAACCTTTTTCTAAAGTTCTTAATAGAATCCACTATTGGTTGTGGAAAATGCCTTAACTCTTGGAGGTTGTGGTGGGATAAATGTTGTTTATTAATCCGCTTCAAATGCTTGTTGGACTAATTTGGATCTGCTCCTTCAACAAAGTTGTAAAGGCTTTTAGTGACTTTGTCGGGTTGTGAAGAATTTCTCATGTATGAGATCTTACGGACAAGCCGTTCTTGCTTTGTTCCAAATTATTCAAATCTTCAAACTTCATTGGTGGTTTGAAATGACTTGTTCTTTATCTTCGAGGATCTTGAATCTTTGATCTACGTGTTCTTCTTTAACTCTTTGAATTCTTGGTCGTAGAAGCGGTTTGTCGTCTAAACCTTCTTGGGAGTAGGTTGCTAGACTTATTCTTGCACTTTCTTCGATCGATCCGAATTTCTTGCAAGTGACTTTGTCGACATCAATGAATGCCTTGGTGATTCCCCATTCAAGATGGATACCAAAGATGTGGTCCTTTGTATATTACATAGTAACTTTTAGGCTTTTGTTTGGTGCGCTTGAGATAACTGGAGTGAATTCTGCACAAGATTGTTAGGTGACAAAATTGTCATTTACTACTACCGTAGTATGAGGACTAGAGTTAACTAGTTTACTGGTTTTACTCAGAGAGTTAGGATCAGTATTATCCTTTGTTAGGCTTTTAAGCAAAACCTCAGCTTTCAACGGATTTGTTGTTTCTTTACCTGAAGCCGTTTGCTTAGGAATAGCCTTTGTTTTTAAGCTTTCGCTTTCCGGTACATCGGTAACCGTTGTTGTAGCCTCAAGAAGGGCTATTTTTTGCTCAATCATGCTTACTTCGAGCATGAGCATTTGCTTTTTTATCCTCAATTGATCGAGGTTTTCCATTTGTAAAGGGTTTAAGGGCTTTTTCTTTATTTCTATCCCCCTTTCTTTTTGTTTGTTGGTTTGTTTTGTGAGAAAACGTTGGCTGCAACGTTCTTTTTATAGGGCTCGTGAGGAGCTTTTGATGTCATGGATGATGTCAATTTTGAAATCACGTAAGGCAATCACCGACACATTTTTGTTCCCGGGAGATGTTCAGAATTAAAGAATAATGATGAACCAAGCTTGCCATCGTACAAGCGCCTTGTTTACTATCACCGCAATGTTAGTTCGAAGGAAATAAGTAAAATTTTTGTTATCTGTCCTCACCAGAAAAGTTACTGGGGTAAGATAAGCACTGAATTTTGAAATGACCCTTTTAATTGCCAATAACTCTTTTTCATTGCTGTGGTAATTTATTTCTGATGCTTTAAAGCTTCCAGAGGTGTACCTGCAAATTTTTTCATCGTTGCTGGGGGTTTTTGCTTTTAAAACTCCTCCCCAGATATCATCCAAGCATCGTTTCAATGATAAGAGAATCTTCGTTTGAAGGAAGATAAAGTTTAGGAAAAATTATTAGATTTCTCTTAATTTTCTTAATGTAATCGATTGTCGGATCGAGTCCGATTCAAACAACATCTTTTTGAGTTTTCCTTGTAAAGGTTTTCTCATTTTTGCAAGTTTTTCAATATAAGTTTCAGCGTATGTTAAAACTCCTAAAAATCTTTGCAATTGTTTTTTATCCTCAAGAGCATCTCGAAATTTATGAAGATGTTCCAAAATATGTTTTTGAGGGCTATGAGTCCCTTGATCTATTTCAAGACCTAAGAAGTTAATCTTGGTTTTAAAAAGATTTGCTTTCTTTTTTGAAAGAATTATACCATGTTTTAAAATAGTTTTAAGACTTCTAAAGCGTGGATATAATGTTTTTCTTCGCTTTCACTAAAAACAATTATGTCATCGACATAAAGCTGCATAAAAGTTTTCTAAGCATGATGCGTTTTGCATATGTCTTTGAAAATGCTAGGGGCTTGTTTAAGGCCAAAAGGAACTACTTTCCATTGAAAATGTCCATTAGGACAAGTAAAAGCAGTGAGTAACTGCGATTGTTCATCTAGCAAGACTTGCCAGAATCCTGATTTGCAATCAAAGCTGGAAAAAATGCTCTTTCCTCTTAGTAAGGTTAAGAGTTCTTGCATGTTAGGGAGATTATGAGAATCTCCAATGGTGGCTTCGTTAATTTTTTATAATTACGACCATTCTTTTCTTTCCTCTTCTTTTTCACCGCTTTCAACAAGAAAGGTGGAGACATATGAGGAGATTTGGATTGTATAATAAGCTTCATGTCAAGAAGTTCATTAATCTGCTTTGTGAATTCAATCCTATCTTGAGGAGAATAGCACATAGGCTTGACTCTAACAATCGTGTTGGGGTCAATTAACTTAATTGACGCCTTCATCCAACCTTTAGTTTTTTGAGGATCAATAGGATTTTCTGAACATACTTTATCAAGAATTTCTTCAATGATTTTGTATTTGTTAATTTGTAAAAAGATATTACATCCTTTTATATTTTCTTGGGAAATGTTTGTTCCAGGAATTTGTTTAGTTTTTGAATCTTTTTTCATAGATTCAAGAAAGTTTGGTTGACCTTGACTGAAAGCCTTGGTAACCTTTTTAATGATAATCAACTCTTCATTGAGATGAAAAGCAATTCTATCAATCCATTGAATAAAAGGTCCATAGAGTTGACAGAAGTTATTTCCTAAAATTAGGTCGATCCCAGAATCTTGTTGATAGATTGTTGGGATTTTGAACTCATATCCAGAGAGTTTTAGCAAAATGTTTCTGCAAACTTGATTGATTTTTATGGTATCTCCATTTGCAATGGTAGCAGTTATTTCTCTTGGAGAATTTTCCCATAAGTCATGTGGAAAAACATATTTTTGGCTAAGCAAAGAGATGCTCTGTATCAATATAACAATGTAATTTATATTCTTTGAAGCCTTTAAATTTAAGGTTTCCTTGAACGTAAATTGAGTTTGGGTTTGTTATATTTCTGACTGAATCTTCATGTTTTTGGAGATTATAGGCAAAATGATTATTCTCCCCCTCCCAAAAATGAGATAAGTTGTAATTATTCTGATTCATCAGAATTTTCTTCGTCGGAAGATGAAGAGTCATTGATGATTTCTTTGTTTTTTGGATAAAAAACAGTTTGTTTATCATCGTAAATGTCCTCTATGGGTTCATATCCTTGTAAAAATGCAATTCTGCACAATTTTACTTTATCCGGATATTGATTTTTCTTAGGACATTCATTAGAATAGTGTCCTTCTTCATTGCAAGTCCAACACCTGCATTTTTTCTTCTCTTTTCCTTTTGGACAATATTTTTCTGGTGGATTAGAAGATTTTTTAAAGTATTTTCCAGGGGAAAATCTCTTTCTTTTTTGTTTCCAAGAAGTTTTATACTTCTTTTTAAATTTCTTTTTGTAGAAATTGGTTTTGCCGATGTCAAGGTTTTCCATATCGACAATGTTTTCACAATGACTTTTGCTAAGTGACCTAAGCTTTTTACATTTATATCTAGCATCACAAATCTTTGTGATCTCTTCTTTGCTATTCTAGTAGCAAAGGCGAAATTTTTTTGGAAATGGTATTTCTTCATCTTCCATCTTAGAATGGTTTGTTCACTTATGATAGGAATTTTCATGAGGTAAGCTTCAATCCATTGAGGGTGTTCTCCTAAAGGGATTTTGTAAAGATTTTTCTCATAGAGACATGTGTAGTCATCGAGATTACAGATGTTTATGAGTTGAACTCTAGTTAAGTTTCTTCTAGCTTGATCTTGTTCTTTTAAGATTTCGCTATCTTTGTTGCCATAGTAGTCGATTCCTACAAACATAGTGTAAAGATATCGATTCTGAGTCGAAGAAATCGCTTCCATGAAGCTCTTCGTTCCATTGAGCTTGTTTTACAAGGTTTTGGATGTTCCCTTCAGTTTTGTGCTCAACTAAAGTAAGAACAGATTTAGCGGTTAGAAAGTCTTCTTGGTTGGTTTGTAAGATAAGAGATATCTCAGTAGACCATTTTTCAAGAATTCTTTTTCTTTCATTAAGGTCAGAAATACAATCAAGATTGAGTATATTTATGGCTCCGGAAGAAGAAGAATTATTTTTATTAGGGATTCCTTTATGCAAAGGCATTCTAAACTCATAGTTTCTGGAATTTCTTCTAGAAGTTTCAGCTTTTTCAGGTTTTATCCTATTAATTTTTTCAGTGACGATAGGTTCGTCAGAATCGGATTCTGTAACAGGTTCTTCCATATGATTGGTTAAGGTATTGAAGAAATGCCTTGGAAGATACTTTTCGAACTCTTGTGGATTTTGTTCGAATTGTTGTTTACATTCGTCTTCTTCGTAAGACAAAAGTTTTATAAGATGTTGATCACAATCGTCAATGTTGTTGAAGAAGAAATCTTCAAGCTGAGAGGAAATGCTCATTCTTTTCCTTTAAAGTTAAAAGACAAGTCTTGTTTTTCATTAGATTTAAAAGGATATATTAAAACCTGTTTATCCTTTAATTTTTCCATTTTAGGTTCTGGAGATCCTAAATTAGGTGGTGAAAACCTAGTTAAACCTTTGTAGTTACTGGTTTTCGGTTTTTCAATGATCTTTATAAGATCAGGAACCTTTGTGTTACAAGTATTATTTTGAATTGCTTCGGTAATATCACTGATGATCTTAGCAGAAGCTTTTTCAATAACATCAGAGTCCTTAATGATAATTTTTTCAAGTAAATCAATGATTTTTTCTTGATTATTTTCATCTCTGAGTTCAACACTTATAGTGACAAAGTTTGCCATTATTCACCAATGACTCGGTTGAGTTGTTCATGGATCTTGCTAACGGCGATGGTGAAATTATGGATTTCACTTTTGGTTACTGAGTTCATTCTTGAGACTTTCAAGGTTTTTTATAGATGCTTCAAGTCTATCGCCTTTAGCATTTATATCTTTAAGTAGAAAAACATCTACTTAGATCATTTTCCCAAAAGTTATTAAAACCTTTGATTTTGATATCTTTTCACTCGGTCTTTGCTAAGCCCAAAATAAGATAGAAGTTTGGATATTCCAAGCCAATTTCTTTCAATAATTTGGTTGACATTGTTGAGAGAATTTATTATGTTAGGAATGCTAGGATTAGCGATCTTGAAACATATTTTCTTCTCTCAGAGATTTATCCTTCATCTAATTTTTAAAATTAAGGAGCTTTCCTTTTTATAAATATGCGGGTGATGCATAGTTATGGACTTAGAATAATTCATTCGTGAAGAATTTTTTGTAATTCTTCTCTGAGAGAGTCAATCTTTAGAGACATAGATCTCATACTCATACTATGTGTAACATCGGAAGATGTTTCTCCAGAGTAGGATTTACGACTCTTGATTAAAGTTAAAGGTTTTTGACCAATTAACTTTTTATTTTTAGCAATGTCAATTGCCCAATTGTTATCATTAGAATCATCAATTTCTGCAAATTTGCAGGAGTTGACGTCACCAATTTCTTGAAATATTTTTTCAAGATCAATTGTTTTTTCGTTAGAATAGTCAATACTGTGATGACTATTAGTGAGTGCGTAAGCAATTACATATGTAATACTAAATGCTTTACTACCTTTTTCCATAAAATTTTCTCTTTCAAATTTGTGAACGAAAGATAAGACCTTATTAAGGTTTGTGTCTTTAAGACTAATTCCATATTTAGGATATACAGTAAAAATGAATTTTCCATAAGCTAAATTTCCTTTGGCCTTACCTAAGATTTTATCTTGAACATGATTCAAACGATCGTCATATAACGCCATTTTTATAGGGCTGTTGATACCTTCACGAAAATGGGCTTTCAACATGATTTTTATAGCTCCTAAATGTAGGAAATTAATCGAAGATCTAACACTGTTAGAAAACTTTTTTCGATCAGCTTCTAAATCACCGTAGGTAATAAGAGGCAAGTATACAGATCCTTCTGTATCTTTTATATCTATAGAGTGTTCTATAGTTCTAACAAAATACATAATTTCATTAGGTCGTGATAAAAGTTTAAGACTCAAATTAAACCTTTTTCTTTTGAAAACTTCTTGCTCTTTAAGAGTAAGCTTTGTATTATTAACTTTTTTCAAAAGTTCATTTTTGATGGCTATTCTGCCAACAAATCCATCATGACTTTCGTTAAGATAAGCATGATTTTCTTCTTCTTCGGAAGAGAAATTATGTAAATCATTCATTTTATAAATATAGAAATGATCTCAAGAGCTTTTTATTTATTTTTGGGTACGTGCTTTTTTATTTTGGTTCTCCATCTTGAGGATCTTTTCTTTATATTTTATCGTTCAAGCATTATAAAGCTTTCTTTTGCCTTAAAAATATGCAAAATTGCAAAGATCACAATTGTTCAACAAAAGGCCACAAATTTAAGTAGCCTTTTCAGCTGTATGGGCTTGTGTCTTGTCATTAATATGTGTTTTTCCTACAATTAGAATATCTTTATTTGTTCGGTGATATATTAAAACTGAGTTCCAATTATACGCTGGTTAACCATAACTAGCATGGTATTCACGCAAAGCAACAGGTTCAGAGATAAATGTTGTTTAACAATTTTTGATTTTACGTATTTTTAAATTTTATTCTAATAATTACTAATAATAAAAGATGTGTTAACTTAATTATATAAAACTTCTAAACATAGAAAGTCTCAAATGAGTATGAAATAAGACAAAGGGTTTATTGCATAGTTAATTTTTTTGAAACAATATTTGACTACAGCAACACAATAAATGCAGGCCTACACACGAAAAAATTGATACCTATGTAATGTAATTATGTAAACATAATGGTGATGTAACAGTACAACACCCTAAACAATTTTATGTCATTTTCTTGAAAGAGATTAATACACCCCACTAGCTTGACCAGTTGAACATACAATTTATGTCGATTTATGTTGTATTTGACTTTTAATTAGCTACACTGGTCCCGTATTCGACGTGTAACCTCAAGCCACGGTCAATTAATAGCATGCATAGCTTAACATACTAAAAACTGTCATGTACCATTAAAATGATCACAGAGTACTTGATTAAGTTTGACCTTTAAGAGCTTTTAGCTAATAAAAATACATATTTAAAACGTGAACAAGAAATCTTCAAACAGAGCAGCAAGAAATCTTTCGCGAAAACAAGCAATAATTTAGAGAGCGTTTTTTTTTTTTTTTTTTTTTTTTTGTATTAAAATTTTTTGATCATTTAATAAACTTCTAATAACGGTTCATGATAAGACGACAAGAACAGGCGACAAGTTGTGTCATGAACCCCTTTTGAATAAAGAAACCAATTCTACTAAAATGAAATTTTGTGACTTGGGGTCATGAAAATTACTTTCTGACAACCCGTTGAACCCTAGTCAAAACTCCACAACCGGAAATTTGGGAACCCAAATGTATCAGCAAAAGGGGTAATACGTGTTGATTCTCTAAACAAGCTTTTCGTGTTTAGCAACTTTGCTCGATTCCGCTTTCAACGCCGCTTGTCCCAACAAACCCATTGTCCCTTAGCCCAACAAAGGGACACTCCGGTAAGATCCACACAAGATGTTTCCCTACCATCCAAACACAAGATATATCGGTTGGTAGTAAAGTAGACCTCCGCACGGATCCGTCAAAAGTTCACGGGCCTCTTTTTGAAGAAATTCACTTCGTTTAAGAACATCATACGAACATCCCTAACCAAATCATGCACGTATTTGAAACCGGTAACTCCTTGCAATGGACCGCATGCTCGCCAAAGGAATCTAAACAAACCTTGCGGCAGGTGGGCAAGGCTCATCACCGAAACAGAGGATCATTAGCGGTGCTTAAGGATAGTCCGTTACTCCGGGCGACATATGTTGGCCTAGCCTTCAATGGGGATAACACTAAGAAATCTTGAGCATGAGGAGCTCGGAGACATTCAAACACCGCTTTTTGCCTGGGATAAATCGAACTTCTCTCCCAAACTCGGACGATTCCACTAAAAGGCACACGCCAAAACATTTTGGGCTTTAGGTGGGCGGTGTCCTTGTTAGAGAAACCGCTAAGATCGAAATCGAGGGAAGGGACATGCGTGGCGCTTTGATGTTTTTATTCTAGTCTGAAATTTCGCGATTTCGCCTGTCGGACTACGGCGAGTGAGACAATAATTTAGATGGCCCAAGCCCTATTTTGGGCTTTGGACTCATTAGAGTTTATCGTTATGTGTATAAGTATTGTTCAATAGTTAAAAGCAACCTAAGGGGGTTTCATCATCTAACAATAAGTTTATCAACTTGAGGGTAAATTTACTTAGTCGGCTTATTATGAGTTGATAAATTAAGCTCATGAACTTAAATAAGTCAATTACTAAAGTTGACAAGCTCATAAGCTTATTATGAGTTTATTGATTTGAGTTTATAAACTTAAATAAGCCATTAGCTAAAGCTCATAAAGAAAGAAAAATGACCTTATGAGTTATCTGAATTTCAAGTAAGCGTATAACCTGATTAAATAGGCTTGTCCAAACACCCTTTAATCGTGCTGTAAAACAATAGTAATAAATACTTTTTTTTATATTATGGCCCGTTTGATTCGTAAATGGATTTATGATTAAGATTTGAATTTAAATTTAGATTAGGATTAGGATTTAGATTTGGATTTGAGGTATAAGAGACAAAATAGTATTTAAAAAAATATTATAAATTAAATGATGATTTAAAATTAAAATATATCATATGAATAAAAAATAAACAATAAATTGTGAGTGGAAATTGGAGGAGGCTCACAAAACTAGTATAACCAGAGAGAAAACCAGCCAATTAACCCAGAAATTTCGTATGCCTATTATCTTGACTAAATGCTAAAGCAAACAGTAACATCTCACTACCAAACAACGTTTTCTTCTTTGAGTCCCAATCCCAAAATCAAATGACCCCAACCAAACACCTCCTCAATTTTTGTAATACCTTGTTCGATATGATTCATGTTATATCAAATTTTCAACTTACCTTGTGTAAATTACCAAACCGTCCTGATAGCACAAGAAGTTACTGGTTTGATCACTCAAATTTGAGAAAAAAAATAAGAAAAAAAAGTGAAAAATTCGAAGTTACATTTGTTTGTGTTTGTGTTATTTGTATATTGTTATAATAAGTTTTGTTATATCTCTAATTTCATGTGCTTACTTATAATCTTATTCAAAAATAGAGAATATGAGCGGTAGTAGAATGAGTAAGACCACAAAGTGGGAAAAAGTAGCGTTTCATCGGTCCTTAGGCTAGTCACTATGGTGGTGAGCCACCACCACACACGATTCCCATAGAGAAAATACCAATACCGTGCGTGGTGATTGTATTTTGGTTCCTTTTTTGGCAGTTTCAACCACCGAACGAGTTTCAAGGAAAAAACATGCAACGGTAAAAAAGTGAGGCCCCAACCTTTTTATCATGTAATTAACAATTTTATTAAATTTTATCATGTAATTAACAAAATTTCGGGTTTTTCTAAGTGTTTTAACAAGATCTTTACAAATTGAAACACAAACCCAACATCGATTTGTTAATCAAGAAACCAAAGAATAAAACCTTACCTGAAACCTTATCAAAGATCTTGAAGTCGAAACCCCCCCAAAAAAAAGAGAATCAAATGGTGTGTGGCATTGACTTGTGTGTGTTTAAGTTATTCCAAGTTGTGTGTTTTTGGGCTGGAACAAGAAAGAAGAAACAAGTTTCAGTTTTTTGATAGAGAAAGTAAAACACTATGACGCTTGTGTGGTATTGATTAATGTGGCGTAGGGATGAGCATTATGACCCAAATCCCGCACCGAACTGAACCGTAATCTAAACGGTACCGATTCTCGATACACGGTACGTGACCGGTACCATGAATCGAGGAAAAAGTAATCCGGGAGCACTAATTCGATAGTGGTACCAAAGCGGAATAAGCCAAGAAAAAAACCGAAATTTGAGTAGTTTGTTTTTTAATTAAATTACTTATCCAAGCACTAATTGGGTCTGTTTCATGCAAACCAATAATCATGTAAAACATAAGGAAAGAAACCAAACGTCCCATTTTAACGATGAAAAAAAAACAAAAACTGTCTTCAAAACTTATAGCGACAACCATAGATCCTTCACAAACCCTCCAAAAATTAAACCATAATCTATTATTAATCACTTATATAATCAAGTTTACATCTTTAAATAATCTCAGTCATCATCATTAAAAAAATATTGGCATGGTTAACTGTTTTGGTTTGCATATGCTTGTCAATATACATACCAATTATTATTAGCATAATTTTTTTTACATACGCTTGTTAGTCATTTACATCAACAAAAACCTAATGAGACAATGATTATTAGTATATTTTCCTCATCCCTACATGGAATTCTTTTTCTTTTAACAAAAAACGAGAAAAAATGTATGGGTAGTGATTTCTTCGTACCGGGTACCAGAACTGATACTGGCACTGGTATCCCGTCCGGTACGATACCGGTGCACCCCTTTCATGATCGGGAAAAATGGTATCACTAATTCGGTATGAGACTAGTACCGAGCTCGTCACTAACGTGGCATAATATTAGGGCATATAAAGTATTATAGGGATTAAGTGTATTTTGAGTTGTCACTAATGTACCTATTAGTTAGTTTGGATTGGTTGAGTATTAAAACAAATATCATGGGCTAAGTGTGAAAATTTGTTTAAATTTTTTAGTTTTTTAATACGTACGATGTTTATAATTTTTAGACTAAAATACACCGTTGGTCCCTAAACTTGTATCGGAGGATCGCGATGGGGACGAAACGGGCATAATCATCGCCATCGGGTCCAAACAAGAGCCATTAAATGCAGTTGGTCCCTTGACCAAGTCAAACTCGATTTTGTTTTGTAGTCAAGGGTATTTTAGTCCATACACATTTATACTTTTATAACACATTTATATTTTACCCTTCATCTTTCATCCTCTTCATCATCTACCCAAATCATTCATCTCCCAACATCATCATCTCCAACAATCATCACGGAAAATTTCATCCGGTGTAGAAAGCGATATGTGTCTTTCCAAAGAACGCAAAATTACATATGTTAATCGAATCAACCGTTACATGAGCACTTTCGAATGATCGAATATTTTTAATTTTTCGTAATCAATACACTTTCAGATTATCTTAGTTTGTGAAAGTAGAGGACAAGCGATACGAGGTTAACAAGAAGCGGATGCTAGCTTTGTGTTAATCTTCATATGTTGACCACATCACTGAGGTTGGCTTTAAAGCTTACTAGAATTTTACTGCTAACTAAAGTACCAAACGTCAAACACCCGCATTGAGGGTGAGCATGTTCATCGATGCCATCACCGACTAGTGTCTCCTAAAAAGAGAAGGCGGTGTCCGCATTTTAATTTGGGACCTCATAACTCGCATTCTAACAAGCGGGACGACGCAGAAGCGTAATAAACACAAATGCATTTCAAATCTCACAAGCATGACAACGCTGTGATTGTAACAAACACAAATGCATTTCAAATCTCAAATATAGCATCCTAAAATTTTAGAAAAATTGTGTCCCTTTGAAACATATATGTCCAAAACACATATCTAAACGACAATAATGAAGCGTAAAGCGGATTAAAACCGAAATGGATCGGGGTTATGAACAAAGCGAGACTTTATGCAAGTTGAGTTGTTGAAATGGTTAAATATGGTCTAACGTCTTTATGTATAAAATTTCGACTTGTTAAAATCATTTCAAAATGCGTTCTTCAATTTCTAACAAATAGCCAAACGTACACAATGCATAAAGATGAGACAATTGTCGCTAAGCACACCCTTGGTAAATTAGGCGTCATGTTTCTAATCAAGATCGTCACCGATTACACCCAAACAAAGCAATATGAAGGCTTAATAAATGTATCATAAAAGAACACTAGTACGAAGTCAAAGTATCATTCCACGAAAGGACAACGAGTTGTTCATATGCAAATTAAATAAAAAATTCTAGAAAGTAAGGTACATATGAGGCTCCTTTCATCGGATAAACCGTAAGTGAAATCACAATGAAGCTTACACAAAGTCGGACCAAATGAACTCGACGTTAGTATTTTGATCTCTTTTCATTGCTCTATTACGAGCTCTTCTATGGGATTTAAAGAGATTGTTACGAGATGGGAACAAGAATTTAAGATGCAACCAAATCGGTGTTTACGCTTCCATGGATGTCAATGCGGTGTGTACTTTCCCACCCAACCATCGAGCCTATCAGGATTTTATTTGAGGAATTCCCGAACTCTTGGTTGCACCATGAAACATAGATGCAGCGGTGAAGACATGTTTCTAGGAATATCCATGACTAGGTAGTGCTTGTAGAGTTGAAATCTTACTTTCGGGATACACATATTGTCGTTCTGTAACATGCTCCATGTAGGGGCATTTGGGGCTTATCAAAATTTGCTAATGTGCTTATTGTGTTTGATACAACCAATAAGCGATCGAGGGTGCTTTGGATTGCTTATTTACACTACTTATCGGTTTATTTGCGAGTAAAATAAAGCTGTTTTAATCAAGAACTTGAAACCGCTTATCAAACGGCTCATTTCAAAAAGCAATAATCGATAAGCGGTTATCATAAGCAACCAAACACCCGCCCCTAAGACAAGATGATCAATGTTCCTTGACCCATTCAACAAAAAAAGGATTTGTGACCAGTTCGGGATTGATATGTTGACCAATTCGTAACAATTGACCTGGTGTTAACAAGAATAATGTTTTATTTAAATATAAAAACTTCACTAATCGACTTAATAGAAGACATTTAAACAATTAACCACTATAGATCACCACATAATATATCTCCCTAAAACGAGGATCGAAAGCTGCCTGGTATATCTTCAACCTAACCTTATTTGCTTTGTGTACTGTAACAGATAAGTATCACCTAATATATGGTAATGAAGTTATGACTATCGATATAGGTGTCACAAACAATATGGTAACGACCACTAAACTCTTTGAACACAGCAATTCCTACGAGACCACAGACCAAGTTTTATGCAACTCCTCTGTTCTTTACAAAAGAAGTCGATAACAAACCAAGCATAACCACGTGGACAAACAATCTTATATAGAAAGTTCCATCAGACAAGCTTCATGATCATTTCCTAACATATACTTATTCTTCAAGATGAGATTAGAAGGAAGAAGCAAGTACTAACTCACTATCAAATATGTTTCAGAATAGTCTCTTACTCCGCTAATCAATGGGTCACTAAGTCGCTAGACATCCTACACAGCGAGGAATGAGCATTATTGTAAGGTGGCCCAAAGAATATAACATTTTGGCCTTCTACTTTACTTCTACTCATACGTTATCAAATTAGAATGGTAGCCTGTTCTTAACCTTTCCTCAATCAAGAAGCTAAAGAACGGAGAATGAATTTCATAACGAGGGTCGCAACAAAGATGCAATTCACGAAGATGTCTACCATGGCTATGCATGATTCTTTAGATAAAAATCTTCTTCTAGTGCCAGTGAGTTTACTTGTTCAAGGGTTTCATCTTTGTAATACTAGAAGTACATATAAAGGCGAGGAGATATGTGCCTAATTCTTATAGACTTTTTGGCGGCGTTTGATGTTAAAATACACCTTATAGGTTATCAATTAAAAGTATATCCACTTACAGATAGACTCTTCGTGAGAAGGTATTCAACATCTTCAACTGTAAGTTTTGTCCGCTCTGCTAAAACAGTAATATTTACTTACTTTTTGCAGCGTTCTTTGGAAAGATACATACTGTTTCTACACCTGGATGAAATTTTCCAGGATGATTGTTGGGGAGATGATGATGTTGGGGAGATGAATGATTTGGGTAGATGATGAAGAGGATGAAAGATGAAAGGATAAATATAAATGTGTTATAAAAGTATAATGTGTATGGACTAAAATACCCTCGACTACAAAACAAAAATCAGAGTTTGACTTGGTCAAGGACCAATATGACATTTAATTCTTCTTGTTTGGACCGTGGCGATGATTATGCCTTGGTTTCGTCCCATCGATCCTCGATATAAGTTTAGGGACCAACATGTATTTTAGTCTAATTTTAATGTAATGTTTTAATTACGAATGAAAGTTTAATTTAACTGTGATTAAATTTGTTACGAAAAATAGGTTTTTTGGTGACCATAGCACATGCTTGATGTTACTGACGTGAAAATGATAGAATTTGATGGCAATAACACCTGGCCTTATAAATTGAAAGAAAAAATTGAGTGCAAATAGCATCCATGTGCCTTTCATACATTTTATTTTCTAAAAGATCCGGCAGAAGAGCAAATTAGAAACTTGCCAGCTTTATCAAATTTAAAGCCACCCCTATTATAGAGCTTCATTACTCATAAATCATTGATTTTGACATCCCCGTCTTAAATGTTTACTTTTGCAATTATCTTTTCCTTTCTAGAAACAAGAAAAATATATACATGCAAAAGAGAGATAATTTGCACACCATGCACAATTCAATGTACAAACAATTATAATAAAATACTTTATTCGTGTTAAAATAATTGTCATATTTTGACTTTTAAATTAATTTTGTCAACTTTGATTTTAAGTATTATTTTTTTTGTGTTATATAATACTTGATGAATATTATACAAATGAAAATATATTTAAAACTTAATCTAGTCATATATTTTGCTTAAGTGTTATATAACACAAAATAATATAATTAAAGTCAAAGTTTAAAAAGAAATATTTCAAAAGTAGAAACAAGAAAATTATTTTAAGACGGATTGAGTATATATAAATTACAATTGTTTAATGTATAAATTTGTTTGTCCCAATAAAAAAATTAAGTGTGCACATCTAGGGTCGTAAATGAACTGAACGTTCGGTGAACAATTTATGAATCGTTCGGTAAAAATTGTTTATTTATTAAATGAACGAACATGAACAATAATTTACGTTCGTTTTGTTTAATGAACGAACATAAAAAGTCATGTTCGTTCATTTATGTTCGTGAACATCCGATTATGTGTTTATTAACGTTCGTTTATGTTCATTTATTCGTTTACGTTCGTATATTATATCTTTTAATTGTATATTTTTAAAACTATTTGTTTAAACATATACAACAATTATAAAACAAAATATTATGCATAATTTAATAAAGTTATGTTTGTTTTTTTACGTCCACTTATGTTTGAAAGTTTGTGTTCGTTTAAGGTTCGTTTAGTGTATTAATGAACAAACATGAGCAAACATGAACAACTCATTTTCTTAATAAATGAACAGTAACAAAAAAATGCATCCGTTTGAGCGTCCGTATCTATTATTTATCGGGTTAAAATTAAACGAACGAACATAAACAAGACATGTTCATCCAATTTGTTTAAAGCCCTATGCAAATAATTTCTTTTTGCAAAATCCTCTTACCACTATAAAATATAACATGTGTATATTCATCAGATCTCTCTCCTCTTATCATCCAGTTATCTTTTAGTATCACAAATTCACAATTATGTGGGTAGCATGCCAAATATAAGGATTTTGTAACATAATTTAGCAATACTCTCAAAATAATATTAAAAAAACCAATTTTTATAAAATGTCAGTACAAAACACTTAATTAAACAGTCACATTTTTGTATGTGACAGTAAGAGCATGGGGTACGGTGGCGAGATGCCTCGTCGTTTCCAACGTGGCAGCCCCGCCGTTGGCCGCCGCCCACCACCACGACACCAGCAACCGTCGCCACTTCACCTCTCGCCATTACAACGACATAGTAAACGACAAAAACCAATTCATGTTTACGTTTGAGATTACCGTTTGAATTCAAACGGTCAATCCACATATTACTTCACCCACTCTATAAATAATACCCATATTTTACAGAAAAAATCACACTTCTCATTCAAAAATATATTATCTTCATCATCTCAATCCACAACCAAAAATGTCCCAAGATCCAAACGAGATGTCGTTTATGAATCTCCTCAACTCGTCTTCGTCAAACCCGTCCACCCCATCATCTCAAAGCTCAAACACTTCTTCGCAAGTCGGATTTCAACCTTTTCAATATCCAAGACAATCACCACCGCAATTCTATCCATCACAACCATCACAACCGCAATTCTATCCATCACAACCATCACAACCGCAATTCTATCCGTCACAACCACCACCAACGCAATTCTATCCATCGCAACCACCACCAACGCAATTCTACACTTCATAACAACATTACTTTGAATCACATTCAAAGTACCTCAACCACCACCAACCGAAACACGTGAAGAGCGTCGTCAAGGAAAAAACCACCAAAGCGACAAAGAAAAAAGAGGCCGTGGTGAACTTGGGACGGACGAGGAGGAGGAGGAGGAGGAAGAGGGTCGAACCACAATTCGTTGGACAAGCCGGGAAGAAAAATATTTAGCCTAGTGTTGGGTCGGGGTATCCCAAGCGCCGCTATCGGTAATGACCGACTAAGCGATGCGTTTGGACTTAGATTGGGAGGACTTCAAGGCTCGTAGTCGAGCCTTATCGTACAAAAAATATGTGCACGGAAAATGGACTCGGATAAGCGGTGATTGCCAAAAGTTTAATGGTTTTACAAGCTTTTGCAACGTAGATTCGGGAAAATGATGTTGATCACATTGAGAATGCAAGACTTGCTTTCAAGTCTCTTACTGGGAAAACAATTTAATATGGTTCCGGCATGTAAGGTTTTGAGAGAATATCCCAATAGGGCCTTGGGAGGATCAATGAAGATAATATCGCCGAATTATTCGGCCACGATCCAAGAGCTCGTCCGCCAGCAAGCCTCGACCGGCCAAAAATCTAAATCGATTGGAGTCGTCAGCGAGCAGGGAGTCAATCTCGGATGCTATTGCGGAAGCTTTAGCTCAAGAGTATAAACGTAAAGTTGATGGAGCACGAGAAGTGTACGAGGCGAGGATAGCGAAAGAAAAGTCACTCCAAGAGTGCCGAGAATTGGAGTTTCTCATGCATGATATTGAAAATTTGTCGGAGCCAAAAAGAACGATCCTCAGGAAGAAACAAGACGAATTGATAGCAAAATACTACAAATGAAGTTGTATTATTTAAGTTTCGTATGGTTTTTATTTTCCGTATGTTTTTTTTATTTTTCGTATGTTTTTTTTTTTTTAATTTTCCGTATTGTAGTTGTATTTTTATTTAAGTGAATGGAATTAAATTTATTTTGTTTGAAAAATATAGAAAAGAAAAAAAAGGTAGGTGGGGCCCAAATGAAGAGGAGTGAGTTAGTTGTGATTGAGGGGTATTTTTAAGTGAGTGTGTTAGAGTGATGTGGAGGTGAGGTGGCACACGTGGGGCCCAAATGTAGAGCTTTGAGCTCACCACCATACCCCATGCTCTAAGAGTGAAGGACCTCGCCAATCTGATGTGGCACACTCGCCGGATTCCGCCACCCTTCGCCACTACACCAAGGTGGCTCGCCAGTTGCTCCATCGTCATTCCCACGACATGGATAAAGACAAAAAAACTTTTGAATAACTATCCATTTGAGTGAGTGAGGCTTGTGAAAAACGGTTTTTTAATAAGAAAAGATGGATTAAAGTGCAGAAAAAAGATGGGTATGATAGGAAATGTGGTGTTTGTGAAGATGATGATGAAAAGGGTTTGAGGGTTTTGTTGCAGGCAAGCTGTTTGATGAAATGCCGCAACGAAGAACCCATTGTTTTGAGTTTGGTTTTTTAGTTTGGATTGAACATGGTGTTTGAGTGGGAAGTAGTTTTGACTCTTGGTGGACTTTTGTATCATGTGAATATCTGATTTGGAGGAGATCTATGGTTCGAGTATACTTTTAAAATCTCAACTCTTTATAATATGGAAAAGAAATAAAATGAGTGTGGGTGGGGCTTAAGTGAAGAGGTTTGAGTTAGTTGTGAATGGTGGGTATTTTTAAGTGAGTGTATTGAAGTGATGTGGCACATGTGGAGCTTAAATGAAGAGTAATGGCTTAGCCATGATACCCATCACTCTAATGCTATGAACAGTAATGATATAACACCTACATTCAAACAAGTTGTTTTTTAAAAAATTAGTTTTGCAATTCAAAAAAGGCTAATAGAGCAACTTGCTCGTTTGACTTCTACCTCTATGTATATTTTAATATCAGTAAAGACGTTTAAAGTTAAATATTTATATTCTTGGATCAATCATCATAATAGGCATGTGAATCCTGTTTGGCTAGAATCGTTGATTTATGATACAATTAACTTTTGGGTGAAGGTGATTGAGAATCGTAACTTTCTGAATATACAAGAAATGCGTAACATACAAATTTTATTATCTAAATTGCTAAATAACTTTTAAATTTTGTTCAATGTACGTAATATTGACGATTCAAGTTTTAAAGTTACAACATTGGTCACTGTCGTTTGCATTCACTTTCACCGTTAGTCGTTTGACATTTTTCACTTAAAAATTACGATACGGTCCTTGTAGTTTGCTTTGACTTTCACCATTAGTCCTTTGTCTTTCATCTTTTTATATCGTTTTCTGCGTTTTTACATATTTTTATACACGTTTTTACACGTTTTTATATACATTTTTACACATTTTATACACGTTGTTTACGTTTTTATACATGTTTTATACACGTTTTTATATCGTTTATATATACTTTTATACACTTTTTACGTTATTATACATTTTTACATATTTTTATACACGGTTTTATATACGTTTTTATACACTTTTTATACACGTTTTTACGTTATTATACACATTTTTACACATTTTATACGGTTTTATGTACGTTTTTATACAATTTTATATCGCGTTTTTACGTTATTATGCACATTTTACGTTATTATGCACATTTTTACGTTATTATACATTTTTACACATTTTATACGGTTTTATATCGTTTTTATACCGTTTTTACGTTATTATACACATTTTTAAACGTGTGAAAAACATATATAACAGCGTAAAAACACTTTTATATATCGTTTTTACCGTTATTATACACATTTTATACACTTTAAATTAGTGTAAGAGCATATATAAAACCGTGTGTAAAAGCGTGTAAAACGTAAAGCGATAAAGCGGTACATAAAACCGTGTATAAAAATATGTATAATAACGTGTAAAAAATGTGTATAATAACGTGTAAAAAAACGTGTATAAAAAGTGTATAAAAACGTACATAAAACCGTGTATAAAAATGTGTATAATAACGTGTAAAAAATGTGTATAATAACGTGTAAAAAACGTGTATAAAAAGTGTATAAAAACGTACATAAAACCGTGTATAAAAATGTGTATAATAACGTGTAAAAAATGTGTATAATAACGTGTATAAAAAGTATATAAAAACGTACATAAAAACGTGTATAAAAACATGTATAAAAACGTGTAAACAACGTGTATAAAAATGTGTAAAAATATGTATATAAAAACGTGTGTAAAAAACGTGTATAAAAAAATGTAAAAATATGTATATAAAAACGTGTGTAAAAAACGTGTGTAAAAAACGTGTATAAAAATATGTAAAAAAATGTGTATAAAAACGCGTAAAAAACATATATAGAAAATATGAAAGACAAATGACTAATGGTGAAAGTCAAAGCAAACTACAAGGACTGTTACTGTAATTTTTTTAAGTGAAAAAAATGTCAAATAACTAACGGTGAAAGTGAATGCAAATGACAGGGACCAATATTGTAACTTTAAAACTTGTTAACCTGTCAATATTACGTACATTGAACAAAATTTGAAAGTTATTTAGCAATTTAGATAATAAAATTTGTATGTTACGTACTTCGGTATATTTGAGAAAGTTTGTTACGTATTTTCAGCCTTCACCCTTAACTTTTGTATGACTTTGTTGCAACCTGTTACCTAGCTTATTTATAGTTTTCTCATGAATTGCCGCTTCAAGAGATAAAATAAAAATTGTACTCCTAGGGCATTAACCACATGTTTCAAAGCAGGAGTATATATGTGAGTTTTGTTGATGACAATCTTTATGGATGTAAATAAAAAGGCGGCAATTATATATCAGTGACGAAATCAAAAATAAAAGTGATCGAATGCATAATTTTTCTAAAGTTATAGTATAAAAGAAAAAATGTGATTTCAACCGAAATGATTATCAAGTTTGATAGAAATTAAGTTTACTTTTCACCAATAACGGATTAACTAAAAAAAATATATATATATAGGGGCTTTATTTTTCAAACTCTGTTAAGTGCGAGAACTGCGAGAACTCCTTATGTACTCTTAGTTATGCATAGTGTGCAACATATCAATGCAACATGGCTTTTTGAATTATTAAACTTTTTTATTTAATCTAAAAGGGTATAATAGTAAAAGTCAAATTTATATTATTTTTGATAATTTAAATAAATCATGGTTTTTTTAATAACATTCATTTTTTTTCCAATGATAACGCTTTCAGTTGTACATGTTTCTAGTAGCGTTATGTGTGCTTTTGTATATGTTATTTGGTTATATTTATGTGATTTGATCTTAATCGCATCAAAAGATGTTTGTCTAGTGTTTATAACTAAGTGCGGGAAAGCGGAAGGAAAAGTAAAGTAATGTTCAACAAATATAAGATTCCCGGTTCAGTGGAGCATGTCAAGCACAAATCAGTATCTCATGTACCTTTGAAGACCATAGTGATTGAAGAACCAAGTTCTACAAGACAAATAGAAGTAAAAGTTGATTTTCCGTAACTCAAGAAATCCAACCGGATCGGTTGGAAAATGACATAAAAATGCCTAAGACGCCGTCCCAACCGTTCGGTTGCCGCCCGCAACCGGAACGGTTGGTTCCTTGTAGAAGACCAACCGGATCCGTTGGTCGTGTAACCGATCCGGTTGGAAGACATGTATTTGCCAATTCTTCATCACTAAGTTTCCTCTTTGCATCCAAACGATTCTAGGACCTTCTCTTGGTGTATTCTAGTCCCTTCCTAACTCCTTGGAGGCCAACTTCAACAATTAATACCCTATGCCTTGGATCTAGTATAAATAGAGGCTTTTGTGAGCATATGAGATACACACTTCATTACAACTCTCTCTACTCATCAAACAAAGCTCTTAAGCTCTCAAATTCGTCCTTAGAAGTCCAGGAAAGTTTGGAGTTCCGAAGTTCCACATTTGGAGGCCAAATCATCGTGAAGTCTACCCCAATACTTTGGGAATCATTACTTCACCATTTGTAATCTTATTCCAAGCATTGTAAGACTTTTAATCATGTTTTCTAATGTTCAAAGTTCTGAGTTTATGTTCATGTTTGCTATGAGTGGCTAGTTTCTTTATACACTTGCTTAAATGATGTTGATTATCATATGATTAGTTAATAATTGTGTTAACATGTTTTAATTCGATTTCAAGTTAATTCCAATATCCAATTGTGCTAAAGTTTTATAGTAACATTTGTTAATCAAGTTTGACTAGTTGATAGTAATCGTTGAGGTCGAAAGAACTTATTGTTATTCAACTAGTTATAATCATTTTGTCTATGGATGATTGTTTTTACCCATTATTCTTGATTAAACAAAGGAACTAAGGTGTGGTTGTAATAAAAACACTTTTTGATTATCAAATCGGATTGATTGGAAACATCTAAAAGGTCGTAAGATTAGTTGTTGAGAATCAATTGTAGCCTTTTGTCTATAATCGGTTACCTTTTGTATTGACCATTTCTTAAGCAATTTGATGAAACAAATGGATGTTTTTGTGTTTAAGTTTATGAAAGTGAACTTATGAAACTTGAATTGATCTTGAATTGATTGGTTAAACGTAATGCTTATTTTTATAAACTAAATCTTGACGAAGGTTTAACTCGTAAAAACAATAGATTAGTACACCAACTAATTATCACAACCAACATGTTAAGAGGTTAACACAATCACATTAATCTAGGATATGAAACTAGTTTAAGCAAGTGTAGTTTTTAATCATCTGGACTTCATTATATCTACTTGCGCTGTTATATGTTTTGGATAGACTCTGTTGATTCAAACTTGTTAATTAAATTCACTCAAATCCCTGCGAACGATCTCGAGTTACCTTCATAATCTTGCTATAACGGACGAGTACACTTGCTCGTATGTGTTATTGGTAATATTGGTAATTCACCTTTTATAAATTTAAAACTTGTACACACGTAGCACATCAAGTTTTTGGCGCCGTTCAGGGATTTGATTGTGTTTGACAAGTTTTGAATCCCCATCATCGATTCACTCCAAAAAAATTTGAAGTCTCAACCGATCCGGTTGCCCTAAACCGAACAGTTCGCCTTTAAACCATACCAAATGATCTAACCGATCGGTCGCGCTCGCAACCGATCCGGTTACCTTCATCTGACTGTTTTCGTTATTTGTCCGTGTGTTTAGATATTGCACGGATTCTCTAGGACATTGTATGAACACTTGTGCGAAAGGAATAGAACCAATTACACCTCTTACCAACCCCGAACGTTTGATTCGAAGAAGAAGAAGAACACTTTTCATACCATTGGAAAATCGTGTACCAAGAGTACCAAACCCACCATTTGATAACCTCGTAGAAGCCAAAGTTGTTTACAACCGTTTCACCAATTTACCTTTTCCCATGGCGGACGATCAACCCATGTGGGGAACCAACCGAGCCATAGCACCAACCCCTGGGAGTGCTATTGTTGCTGTCAACCTTGGTGACAACTTCACCGTGAAGGGTCATCATTTTTCCATGATCAAAGACCGTCAATTCGATGGCCGTGCGCGGGCCGATCCGCATAAGCACACTCGCCGGAGTTGCTAAAGTATGGTACAATGAATTAACCCCAGGAATTATCAACACTTGGGAGGAGATGAGGCAAGCTTTTGTAAGCCGATTCTTTCCACCTGCCATGTTTGATCGATTAATGGGAGAAATTCGTGCTTTCACACAAAATCCCAACGAATCACTTGTTGAAGCTTGGTTTCGGATAAAAGATTTGCTTCGTAGTTGTCATGGACATGGATTATCCAAAGGAACCATTATCCAAATCTTTTACCATGGACTAGACGAAATCTCTAAAGGCATCCTTGATGCTGGAGGAATTCTTCTCTATAAGACTCCTAACGATGCACACCAATTACTCGAAGATCGAGTACTTCTCAAACTTGATTGGTCCAAAGATTCTAAAACCAAACCTCTTTGAAAAACCGTTGCTTTTGTCGAAAACACTGATACCTCAAAACTCATGGAGAAAATGGAAGCCTTAACCTCAAAAATCGACTCGCAATACAAAGATATCAAATATGAAATGAAGGAAATGCGAGACGGATGCAACAATTGTGGAGGAAATCATCCATCGTCCGAGTGCGACGATAAGCCTATGGGTGGACCTAACGAAGGAGAAGCAAATTATGGCCAAGGAGGATATCGTGGAGGAGGATATCGTAGTAATTATTACGGTCGAAATTCTGGAAATTGGCAAGACCGCCGACCAAGGGATGACAACCGTGATTCTCAAACGCGAACTGACAATCCACCACCACAAAACTCCGAAAAAAAGATGGAAGAAACCGAATTCGAGAAAACCATGAGAGAATTTGTGGTCGCTCAAAAAGCGCAAATGATTTTATCAAAATCAATTTTTAATCTCAAGGCCAAAGTTGAGCAAGGATGGAAAATCATCAAGCATCTATCCAAGATCTTGAAAACAAGTTTGGCGATTTTCCGACCAACATTCCTCTCGACCATCCGGTTCATTTGCCAAGTAATACCCAATCCAACCCAAAACCATTAAATGATAAGGCGTCGAGTCCACCACAAACGAGAAATGAGCATATCAATGTCGTCTTCACAAGAAGTGGTCTCGTGCGATCCACCACCTAATCCTAATGAAAAAACTCCTATCACCGAAGATAGTGAGGATGAAGCCGAGGAAACCAACACAACTCAGACCACCAAAAAGAAAACCACCCCATCTGTCAAAGCGTACACACCAAAAATTCCTTATCCTCGACGCCTTAAGAAAGAAAAAATGGAAGAACGTATCCTTGGTTTGCTGACTTTGCAAACTATCTCGCTGGAGGAATTCTCAGAAAAGGTTTAACTCATGCTCAAAGGAGCAAATTCTTTTCGGAACTTAAATACTATTTTTGGGAAGAGCCATATCTTTTCAAAATGTGTCCTGACGGAATGATCCGAAGATGTGTTTCTGGTTCCGAAACCCGCAAAATTCTTAATGAATGTCATCATGGCCCAACTGGGGACATTATGGTCCTTCCACCACAACTAAAAAAGTTTTTGATGCTGGATTCTATTGGCCAACAATATTCAAAGAAGCACATATACTTGTTCAGAATTTTGACGCTTGCCAAAGAACCACAAATCTTTCACAAAGAGATGAAATGCCATTGACAAGCATCCAAGCGTGTGAAATATTCGATATTTAGGGAATAGATTTCATGGGACCTTTCCCTAAATCCCACAAGTACGAATACATTCTCGTTGCTATAGATTACATGTCCAAATGGGCAGAAGCTGAAGCTTTACCAACGAATGATGCTCGTGTCGTCGTTAATTTCCTCAAAAAGCTTTTCGCTCGTTATGGAATTCCTAAAGCCTTGATTAGCGATCGAGGAACCTATTTCTGTAACCAACAAATGGAGAAAACCATGAAAAGATATGGAGTTCATCATCGATTCATGATCGCATATCATCCACAAACTAGTGGGCAAGTTGAAAACACCAATGAGCTCTCAAAGAATACTCGAGAAAGCGTGAAGGACAATCCTTGGTGTGGGCGAAAAACTTGCGATGCTTTGTGGGCGTTTCGTCGGCTTATAAAACTCCAATTGACACAACTCCGCATGCGGACTCGTATGGAAAGACTTGTCATTGCCGTTCGAAGTTGAACATCGTGCTTCTGGGCTCTCGAAGCGTAACACCGATCTCAAAATAGTTGGAGAAAAGAGATTCTTGCAATTGCATGAACTCGATGATTTAAGACTCGAGCTTATGAAAATTCCAAAGCTCAGATAAAGCTAGAACAAAAGCTTATCACGACAAAAAGCTAAGAGTTCGAAAAGAATTCAAATCCGGAGATAAAGTTATGCTTTTCAACATGAAATTCAAATTCAAAGCTCCTAAATTACAACCAAGATGGTTTGGACCATATATGTTAAACATGGATATCCATCCGGGTATGTCGAACTTTATGACAAACAGGGTGGAAGTTTAATTGTTAATGGGCACTGAATCAAGTTATATTACGATAAGGAGCAAATGAATGAAGTATCAGTTGCAACAGTTTCCCCCGAAAATGAATTCGAAACCATCACCTTTGTAGCACCTTTTCGAGAAAGAATCGCACAAACTGTTCCTTGGAAACCATCTGTTGAGTTCGTCTGGAACGATATTGAAGCTACAGGTGAAGAATTCATGTATATCCCTGAACTTTTCAAAATGTTCCAGGCTGCATCTATGGCCAAGTAAATTCGGGAAGATTCGAGTCAGACTGATGACTCGTTAATAAAATAAGCGCTTCTCGGGAGGCAACCCGTGTGTTTCCAAATTGATTTTCTGTGGTCACGCCCCAAAGTCTAAACGTCTGGTTCAACTTAAGTGTGGGGGGGGGGGGTCCACCTCTTAATAAAACTCTTTTGTTTGTATATAAGATTTTGTGCAGGTAATGATTACTCCAGTGGACGCTAGGAATGAAGAAAATCAAGCTGACAAACTCATTGGAATATCTGGTTTCATCTCTATTTTCCCTATTTCTATACTTTGAAGTTCGTTTTTCACATTGAGGACAATGTCTAACTTAAGTGTGGGGGTGAATAGGAAAAATTAGAGTTTTCATGCTTAAAATTAAAATTTTGTTTGCCCTTATGATCTAGTTATTTTTCACGCTTTTAGGATAAAATATTAGAATAACTGGATCAAAACCACTGGTAAAACTGGTAATATTTGAAACTTTGAGATGTGTTCCGATTATTATTGCAATCCATTCTGGGATCGATAAACATTTGCTAGCACAAATTATAGCCCTTACCACTAATTTGTGAGGATTTGAGCCTGTTCTATAATAAGCATACATCTTTTATGCTTGGATCTTTTGCTATGAGTGTGCCGGTGATTTTATTTATTCTAGAACTTGTACTTGTAAATCATTACGGACCAGCGAGTGAGATCGCATTCGTGCGATATAAGTGAATTCGTGTGATAAAGAGGCACCTTAGATTTAACCCAAATGGCCTTCCATTTTTCATATCGTGCTATATTAGCTAGCCACACCGGTTAGTTAACCACCTACATGGACCCATTTGTAGTGCTCATTTTTAACGCTAGATACCCTTAGTTACACCCTCTGAGCCATCCTTTTCATTTTTGCTTCATCCATAAAATACAAAAAAAATTTACACTTTAAACCTTAGCCTAACCCTTGTCAATGTCTAAACGATTGGTTGCTAGTCACCTGGAAAGTGAAGATTGTTCAAATGATTATAAGTTACCACATCTTGTTAGATTGATTGAGCCATTTCATGGAGTGCCATGAGTCTGAGTTATATAAAAAAAAAAAAAAAAAAAAAAAAAAAAAATGTTGAAAGTATGAATGTACTAGCCAATGTGCTATGTTCGAAGAAAAATTGTCATGGCAAAGCAAAGCGAAGAGTTGTGGAAATCCGAAGACAAGAAAATGAAGCTTTAATCATTTATTGGTTCGCGGATTGTTTGGTAGCTAGCAACACGAGTATTAGACTTGATTTTATTTTTATTTTAACACCAATTTCATAAACATTCCCATGCCTTATCCATACCCTTAACCCGAAGCCATATCATTATAACCCTAATAAAAGTCATCTTTAGATGTTTTTGCTTGGTGCTCACGCCACGTCGGTGGAGTTTTGTTTCTTGTACAAGCTTATGGTAATAATCTAATCATGACTGAGCAATGAGTGTGGTTTATCTTGTTACTTCACTGATAATTGAGTGATTGAGTGAATTATATTTCGTTCCTTTTTCGTGAGGTGTTTTGAAATGTTAATCATGCAAGAAAATCATTGGATATCGTCAAACATCTTGGAAGTTTCACTTTTATTAAGCATAATTGATGAATCTTCTCTCGTACTTATACTTGGTTGATTTGCATCGCATCTTTCATAATCATGATCTTGTGCCAGTGGATGTTTTTCCTAGATTTGCTTGAGGGCAAGCAAAGTTTAAGTGTGGGGGAATTTGATAACGCTCAGATTGTACATGTTTCAAGTAGCGTTATGTGTGCTTTTGTATATGTTATTTGGTTATATTTGCGTGATTTCAGTACTTAATCGCATCAAAAGATGTTTGTCTAGTGTTTATAACTAAGTGCAGGAAAACGGAAGGGAAAGTAAAGTAATGTTCAACAAATAGAAGATTCTCGTTTCAGTGGAGCATGTCAAGCACAAATCAGTATCTCAAGTACCTTTGAAGACCATAGTGATTGAAGAACCAAGTTCTACAAGACAAATAGAAGTAAAAGTTGATTTTCCGTAACTTAGGAAATCCAACCGGATCGGTTGCCATTGCAACCGGATCGGTTGGAAAATGACATAAAAATGCCTAAGACGTCGTCCCAACCGTTCGGTTGCCGTCCGCAACCGGAACGGTTGGTTCCTTGTAGAAGACCAACTGGATCGGTTGGTCGTGTAACCGATCCGGTTGGAAGACCTGTATCTGCCAATTCTTCATCACTAAGTTTCCCCTTTGCATCCAAACGATTCTAGGACCTTCTCTTGGTGTATTCTAGTTCCTTCCTAACTCCTTGGAGGCCAAGTTCAGCAATTAAAACCCTAGGCCTTGGATCTAGTATAAATAGAGGCTTTTATGAGCATATGAGACACACACTTTATTACAACTCTCTCTACTCATCAAACAAAGCTCTTAAGCTCTCAAATTCGTCCTTAGAAGTCCAGGAAAGTTTGGAGTTCCAGAAGTTCCACATTTGGAGGCCAAATCATCAAGAAGTCTACCCCAATACTTTGGGAATCATTACTTCACCATTTGTAATCTTATTCCAAGCATTGTAAGACTTTTAATCATGTTTTCTAATGTTCAAAGGTCTGAGTTTATGTTCATGTTTGCTATGAGTAGCTAGTTTCTTTATAGACTTGCTTAAATGATGTTGATTATCATATGATTAGTTAGTAATTGTGTTAACATGTTTTAATTCAATTTCAAGTTAATTCCAAGATCCAATTGTGCTAAAGTTTCATAGTGACATTTGTTAATCAAGTTTCACTAGTTGATAGTAATCGTTGAGGTCGAAAGAACTTATTGTTATTCAACTAGTTATAATCATTTTGTCTATGGATGATTGTTTTTACCCATTATTCTTGATTAAACAAAGGAACTAAGGTGTGGTTGTAATAAAAACACTTTTTGATTATCAAATTGGATTGATTGGAAACATCTAAAAGGTCGTAAGATTAGTTGTTGAGAATCAATTGTAGCCTTTTGTATATAATCGGTTACCTTTTGTATTGACCGTTTCTTAAGCAATTTGATGAAACAAGTGGATGTTTTTGTGTTTAAGTTTATGAAAGTGAACTTATGAAACTTGAATTGATCTTGAATTGATTGGTTAAACGTAATGCTTGTTTTTATAAACTAAAATCTTGACGAAGGTTTAACTTGTAAGAACAATAGATTAGTACACCAACTAATTATCACAACCAACATGTTAAGAGGTTAACACAATCACATTAATCTAGGATATGAAACTAGTTTAAGCAAGTGTAGTTTTTAATCATCAATTTCATTATATCTATTTGCGTTGTTATATGTTTTGGATAGACTCATTGATTCAAACTTGTTAATTAGATTCACTCAAATCCTGCGAACGATCTCGACTTACCTTCATAATCTTGCTATAACGGACGAGTACACTTGCTCGTATGTGTTATTGGTAATTCACCTTTTATAAATTTAAAACTTGTACACACGTAGCACATCATTCAACATGCATGTTTTAAAGCTGATTTAGTGCATATGTGTTTTTATGAATTAATTTTATTATTTCAGTTTTTGGAATAAATTTTCGACATACATGTTCTTCGAATGAAAAGTTGCATATGTGTTTTTAGATGATGTAAATTTATAACACCAAAAACATAATGTATAACACAAAATTCGATATAGATTGAAATACAATTCGAATACAAATTTATAGTAAGAAGAAATACATGAATATAATCTATCTTTACACTTGTGCACTAACAATAATTAACGTAAACGGACATATGTGTACAAAACATATGTGTTTGAAGTTTCTCATCAGATTACTTTTAAGCATGTGTGCATGTCTTCCAAAAATATACATGCACGTCTTCCAAGAACATATATGTACTTCCGGTATGTGTGCACGCCTTCAAAGAACGTCACGCCTAAAAAAAATAATAGCCAAGATTAAATACTTTTAAAATAAAACTCAAAATAACATAACACACATGCACAAGCTTAAATTAACAACACAAAACATATATGTTTTATAATTCATATACAAAACATATATGTTTTATGCATAAACATACATGTTTTATACGTAAACATGCATGTTTTATACGCAAACATACATGTTTTATGCGTAAACATACATATTTTATATGCCAAATTTGATATCATGGCCCCCATAAAACCTAAAATCCAACAAACAAACAAGAAGTTATTACCCAATTTAGCAAACATAATTATCTTCATATTCAAGATTCCAAGTTATGTGATTACCGATCATGTTGAAGTTGAGTTCAGTAAGGGCAGCAAGACCACAACCTCCGATGATTGGTAGAAGAGACAAAACCGACGTTGGGAATGGTTCTCCTAGAATGAATCTTGAGACCAACACACTAAAAGCAGGCTCACCACTCTTGATTATGTGTGTGAAGGAAACAACAACTTTAGACATGCTAACAGTTGCTGCTACATGACCAATTGTATGTACCAAAGCAACCTGTCAAAAATCAATATACAAGTGGATGAGAAACATACGCAAATCACGTGACATGAATAAAAGAATCCCCATTTAGGAAACTAACAGTTACCAAACACCATATCACATGCAGACAGATCCGGGAGTTCTAGGCATTAGATTTGAAAATGACTACATGATACGGAATAATCAATATCAGATATTCAGTGGTCCTTGTGCTTGTAAATACTAAAACGTCAGGCACTTTAACCAACTGATTATTTAATAATTATCTTAAATCAGAAATATACGTGTAAAAATGACCCTTCTTGCAGATAATGACAGATAGCTTCATTGCAAGTTTGCAACTACTCCTAAACTGATTATTAGACTCGTAACAAATCAGAATCACTTTCATTAACCCAAACACTATAAACTGATTATCTACAACTTGAAAACATTAAAAAGCATATGATCACTTCCAAAAGGCATTCCCGAACGCCACCTAAATGAAAATTCAGCTAGAATATATCACAAAAGAATTTGAACAAAACCAGTATCATAAGCCACTAAAACTAAACGATAAACACTCATATAGTGCCCACATCAAACTATAAACAATCTAACAAATCCCATATCATAAACCCTATGAAAAACACAGCTTGCTTACATGTAACAAAAATATTAGAGAATAAGCCATGCACAATCAAGCAAAACCCAAATCACATATAAACAAATAAACAAAATTCGCATCAAATTATAGACAATTAAATAAAATCCACATCATAAACGGACGAGTTTTGCCCTGTTCAGTTTACCAGTAGAGGGCGAGTCTAACAAAACCAAGCCATAAACAATCAAAAAAAACCCAAATCATATATAAACCCTAAGAAAAACATAATAAACAAGCCCATATCAAATTATGACCAACCAAACAAAAACAACATCATAAACCCTAAAAAGATCAAAACTTGCTTAAATGGAATAACAATCTCAATTAAGCAAAACCCATATAATATATAAACAATTAAACAAAACCCATATCATAAACCCTAAAAAATGAAAACTTGCTTACAGAGAACAAAGATTTCCAAAAATCAAGATCAGTATTCAGAGCATCGGCAATTTTAGTCCCCCAAGAAACCAACATAATAAGTGATCCAGCAGCAAGTGATTAAAGTGAAGTCAACCATGGATATGATCGGATCTAATTAGGGTTATGGTGAAAACAACCCTTAAACACGGATTTGTAATTTACATTTCTGGTTTTTTATATCGAGTATCAAGAAACTATAAAGAAAGGGATCTAAATCAGATTAGGAAAGGGGTGGCTCTCAGATCTGGAAACAACATGACGGTGGCTATGGGGTGGCTCTCAATTCTGGAATAGGGTTTGATTATACTTCGTGAATTTTAGAGAAAATAAATATGGAAAATCAACTTGTAAAATAAGAAACCGTATATTTGGCATGATTATACGAAAATTTTGAATTGTCAGTTAAAGAGTGTGTGAATGTTAATTACCCTTAATGCCCCTACGAATTAATTACATTAATTTAAAAGAAAAATGGTTTACTAAGTTATGATTGGTCAATGGGAGTTCTCGCACTTAACAAGGTTCTGAAAATAAAGATACACTATATATATATATATATATATATATACATATACATATATACATATATATATATATATCATACACACACACACACACACACACACACACATATATATATATATATATATATATATATATATATATATATAGGGTAGGGTTAAAATGAAAAGTTTCTTATAATGAAAAGAATGAAAAGGCATGTGGAGGTGACATGTGTCACCTGCCACATCACCATGCCATGTCACCCCACCCCACCCCCACCCCACCCCCCAGCAAAAAAAAATTCCATAAAAATTTTTTTTTCCCGCCAAAAATTCCATAAAAAATTCCCTTAAAATTTATTCTCGCATCACAGTTATAAAAATCTTGCATCACAATCATAATTGTGATGCGATTATAACTTTAATGCACTAAAATCATAATTATGATGCATAAATTTATAACCGTGATGCGATAACTTATAACCTTAATGCACTAATAAGTTTTGGTGCATCTTTATTATAAGTTCGCATCATTCCACAAAGGTGTAGATTGGCGGAACACCTTGACCCCGGGTGCCTTTTGGCACCGACCATTGTCCACCCCACAAGGAATAGCTCAAGAACTCTCCGGCCTAGTGGGCACCAAGCTGGAGTGAGCACGAGCCAAGACTCGGACCCCTAAGCTCTTATTCCACAAAGTCTCTCGGTGTGTCCACGGGTTTTGCGGAGGTGGGTACCTATATGAAACAAATGCCAAGGATGGGACTTGATCTTGGGTCAATTGACTCAAGCACAAGTGCTCCAACCATTGGACTAATGCTCCATTGGTGAGTTCTTGCATCATAGTTAATAGTTCGGTGCATCAACTATGATGCACTAAAATCAAGGTTATAACCTTAAATGCACTAAAATCATGATTGTGATCGCGGTAACTTTATAAGCGTAATGCGATGAGTTATAACTTTAATGCACTAAAATCATAATTGTGTGTAACTTATAACCTTAATGCACTAATAAGTCTTGGTGCATCTTTATTATAAGTTCTTGCATCATAGTTAATAGTTAAGTGCATCAACTATGATGCACTAAAATCAATGTTATAACATTAATGCACTAAAATCATGATTGTGATGCAAGAACTTTATAACCGTGATGCGATAATTTATAACCTTAATGCACTAAAATTATGATTTGTGATGCGTAACTTTATAAGCGTGATGCTGATAAAAATTTTAGCGGGAAAATTTTTGGCGGAATTTTTGCCTCAAAAAAATTTTTTAAGGGAAATTTTTTTTCGGGCGTGTGTGGGGTGGGGTATGGTGATGTGGCATGATGATGTGCAAAGGTGACATGTCACTCCACATGCCTTCTCATTCTTTTCATTCTAAAACTTTCATAATAACCCAAACCTATATATATATATATATATATATATAGTTGAATCACAATTCTTTTTAATTTGGATATATTTACGAAAATTTAGTATTTTTTACAAAAGTTAGCACTACGAAGCAAAATTTCATCGGGGTCCTTTGACACTGCTTCCGTCACTGAATGGTTGTACACGAACTAGGAAAAAGCTTTGTCCGAATACACTATAGCTAAAAGATTTTAGTTCTATAGAACAGCTCCGGAATAAAACGTTGTTATGAGAAGCGTTTAGGATTTCTATAGAGCCATTTCTACGCAACTTGTCTCCTGATCAAAACGAAGACCTTGAAAGAAATGTTTCCTTTGATGAGATTAAGAAAGCAGTGTGGGATTGTAGAACAAACAAATCTCCTGGCCCTGATGGTTTTACCTTTGAGTTCGATCGTAGGTATTGGAATCTTATTGATCAAGATGTTGTAGCTGCTGTTACCCTTTTCTTTGAATCAGGTTCTTTCCCTCCTGGTTGTTATTCTTCGTTTATCGCTTTAATTCCCAAATGCAAGAAGCTAAAGTGGTGAAGGACTTTCGTCCTAATAGCTTAATAGGCAGCGTGTACAAAGTTATTACCAAGATTTTAGCTAATCGGTTGAGCCTCATTGTCTCGGACCTTGTAAGTGATGTTCAATCGGCTTTTGTTTCTAATCTTCAAATTCTTGACGGTCCTTTCATCCTCAATGAGCTCTTATCGTGGTGCAAGAACAAAAATTCTAAAGTCATGATTTTTAAGATTGATTTTGAAAAAGCCATTGATTTGGTCAGATGGGATTTATTAGATACGATTATATTTAACTTTGGTTTTGGTCCTAAATGGCGTAGTTGGATTCTAGGATGTCTTAATTCAACTATGGGATCTATTCTGGTCAATGGTAGCCCGACATAATTCTTTAGAGGATTGAAGTAGGGAGACCTTTTATCCCCCTTTCTATTTATTCTGATTATGGAAAGCTTGCATTTGTCCTTCGATAACGTGGTACAAGCGGGGCTTTATAATGATATCCATATTGGTGATTCTTTAAGCCTATCCCATTTGTTCTATGCAGATGACGTTGTTTTCATTGGTAAATGGAGTTTATCAAACTTATCGACTATTGTTAATGTTCTTAAATGGTTTTATTTGGCTTCGGGTCTCTAGATCAACCTCCATAAAAGTAAGCTCATGGGAATTGATATTTCTCATGATGTCGTAGTTTCAGCTGCTAGGTCTATTGGTTGCTCAACGTTTCACACGCCTTTTAATTACCTTGGGGTTAAGGTTGGTGGTAGTATGTCGAGACTTAGCTCTTGGGAGGATGTCATTACCAAGTTAACTTCTAGACTTTCAAAATGGAAGCTTAAAGCCTTTTCGATCGGGGGTCACCGCACTCTTATCAAATCAGCTTTGAGCTCTTTGCGTTTATATTACATGTCCTCTTTCAAGGTTCCTAAAGGTGTTCTTAGTAAATGGAATCAATTCGTAGAAATGTTTTCAACGGTGTGGAATATTCAGATAAGAAGGTCTCTTTGATTTGCTGGAAGAAAGTCTTAGTTTCTAAGACGAATGGAGGGCTTGGTGTCTCTAGCTTCTTTGCTCTTAAGCGTGCGCTTCTCTTCAAATGGATTTGGAGTCTTATTTCAGATGGCTCTTCTTTATGGCCCCATTTTATTATTGCCATTCATGGAGTTCATGGAGCTTTGGACAACCCTTTTACTTTTTCTAAAAGATCTCCATGGTTTGGTATTGTTCGCGAATTCAAAAATCTATCTAATAATGGTATCGATCTTCTTTCCTTTATTAAAAAGAAAGTAGGTAATGGTGTTTCAACGTCTTTTTGGGATGATGTTTGTCTCGCGGATTCTCCCTTGAAGCAAGTGTATCCTCGGCTTTATTTGTTGGAAACAGACAAGCTTTCTAGTGTGGATTCTAAGTTGATGGATCCTACGCTTGTTGCTTCCTCTCAATGGCCTCCTCGATGTGGCATTGAAGAGGAGCAGCTCCAGCTTCTTATTGCAAGTACTTCCTTTATTGTGCTCCCTAATATTAGTGATAGATGGATTTGGAGGTTGGATTCTTCAGGTGCCTTTTCGGTGAAATCAGCCCGTAATTTTATTGATGTGTTTGAGACTCCAAGCGGTTCAAGGATGTGTTTGAAGGCGTTTGTTATATCACGTGGTGGGCTATTTGGAAGTTTCGTAATCAAGTCTTGTTTGGGAGCAATCACACTCGCTTAGATCTTCTCTTTGACGAGATTGTTCGGTTATCTTTTACTTGGTATTCTAGTCGATGTAATTCTTCTTTTGATTGGAGCTCTTGAATGAAAAATCCCAGCTATATTAGTTTGTAGTTTCTTCTAGCTCTTTGCTAGTCTTTAATGCATTAGCCGTTCAAAAAAATAAATAAAAATAAAAATAAAAAACATTGTCGATAAAGAATACTGATGCCCCCTTTTATTTATTTGAAGTACCTTTTGTTTATGTACTACTCTTGAACTACCTTTTACTAATGTGTTGCTCTAATGAAGTCATATAAATACAATAAAAATGTCTTAAATATGCAATTTATGAATAATGTGATTATATATAGTTAGGCATTTTTGTATCCAATGCATGTGTCATTTTATGTCAATTTACACTCAGTATTTGCAGCTACATTTATTTTATCAAACATTTTATAAAAAAAAACGATAGCTTTTGCAAAGTTGCAACTACAAAAAAAAACATCTAACAGTTTTATAGCTATAAGCCTATAGTTAACAACTCACAATAGTTTTGCCAAATTAAACATACACTTAATTTAGTAAGTATTCGGTTACTATTAAATATACAATTGATTTATATAAAATAAAAAAGTTATTTTGTGTGGATCCATATACAGGGACGGAACCAGGGTGGGTCTCGAGGGGTCTCGGGACACCTATGAAATTTTGCGACGTAGTGTTAATTTTTGTACAAACTTTCGATTTTTCGTAAATGCATCCTGGTCCCAAAAAGTTATGTTCCACATTTTATATAATTTTTTGTAAATGCATCTAGTTAAATTGTGTCATGGTTCCGTCCATGTGACTATATATATGGCCACAAGCCACTTAAGAAAATCAATCTTTTTTCTTCCTTTAAGCTGCATGCAGGTCAAACGCGTACTATCATCGAGGGAAAAAGTAAACACCAATATTTTATAAGCTCAACAGAGGTGCGTGTATTAGATTTAAACAAGTACTGTAATAAGAGTTTAAATCCTACTAGCTTGGTTAACTGATCGAGTTCGGCTTGTATTAAAACATGGTAAACTTTTATTTTTTCAAGCTTCTTGCTAGATATTTTTCAATAAAATTTCTGTTGTTCAGAAAATTAAGTACTGAAATATTTATGATAAAAGTTAGCATTGTATAACATCATTTTCTATCTGATAGCAAATTCAACAGATCGAAATCGGTTGAACAAAATGTTTATACTTTTGAAAACCCTAGTGGATATTTGGTTATGTATGCATGTAAAGTGATACAGAATAGTAAAATAAGTAACTTAACGTTAAGTTATAGGACTTTTCATATTGAATTTCTATTTGCATGTTTAATCTTTAGAACTCAAAACATAATAAATATAACGACTTTTCATTTGCATGTTCAATAGTTGCAATAAGGTTATGCTGGCATACATGAAAGTCATGATTTTAGGAAGAAAAATATTTCTTATGCATAACCTTATTGCAACTATTGATGACTTTCATGTATGCATAACCATGACTTTCATGAATTTTAAGATATTACCTTTTAACCCATGATGCTTATCAAGCCGACCATGATGCGATGTGATAATCAAGCCGACCATGATGCTTATTTTACAGGACGCAACAGTTAGAACGGTAATATCTTAAAATTTTGGGAGTTTTGCAAGTAAAAAGTACTAATGGAGGAAGACACGAAAGTAAACATGGTAAGGAGTATTGGTAGAAGTTTGAGTAAGGCAGCTGGAAGTTTTGGAATAGAAGATGTGTTCTCTATTAGTGGTGGTGGACGGAGCAGCCGTCATTCGGTGGAAGACGAAGAGGCCTTGAGATGGGCTGCTTTGGAGAAACTGCCAACCTATAACCGAATACGAACAACCATTTTTAAGTCTTATAATATAAACCAAACACCATCTGATAAGTTGTTGTTAGATGTCCGAGAACTTGATGAAAAGGCTCAGCAAGACTTCATTGATAAGACATTTGTGGATGCTGAACAAGATATTGGAAGGTTCTTGAAAAAGTTCAGAGATCGTGTCGATAAGTAAGTCTTGGAAGTTAATTCAATTATCAGAAGTTGGTTAATTAACTTTACATCAAGTTATGGAACATCATATATAATATGTTTTTTTTTCTTTTTTTTTTTTTAATTCAAGGGTTGGCATCAATCTTCCAACTGTAGAAGTCAGGTTTCAAGATTTGACGATAGAAGCAGACTGCTATGTTGGCACTAGAGCACTTCCATCGCTACCAAATGCTGCCCGAAACTCTATTGAATCACTTTTGGGTTCTATTGGAATCAACTTTTCTAAAAAGACCAGACTTACCATTCTTAAAGATGCATCCGGGATCATCAAACCATCGAGGTACTCATATACTGCACATATTGTATTCTCGATGAAGGATTGCACTGTTTGATCGTAACATTGGATTTGTACTGTTATAGAATGGCACTTCTGTTGGGTCCACCATCTTCTGGGAAGACAACTCTTTTGTTGGCTTTGGCAGGAAGCTCGACCCCAGCTTAAAGGTCAGTATAAACCTTCAACATAAGGATGATTATGAGTTTCGTATGAAGTTTAAAACTGATTATAAGTATGAGTTACCATAAATGAATCAAAGTAAGGAACACTCATACACATGAACTAAACAGGTTGAAGGGGAGATTACTTACAATGGTCATAGGCTAAATGAGTTTGTACCTCGAAGGACATCGGCCTACATCAGCCAGAATGATGTTCATGTTGGAGAAATGACCGTAAAGGAAACCTTAGATTTCTCAGCAAGATGTCAAGGAGTTGGATCGCGATTAGGTAACGAATATTTCACTGCATCTTTAAATCTTGATACAAAAGATCACTATAATATGTAACTAAATAATCAATTACAGAAATGCTGAAGGAGCTTGCACATAGAGAGAAGCAAGCAGGGATTTTTCCAGAAGCTGAAGTCGACCTTTTCATGAAGGCTACTGCCTTAGAAGGAGATGCCAGCAGTTTGATTACTTACTACACTCTTAGAGTAAGATATCAAGCTTTTCATACACCAATAAACTAGTGTTATAAGTTTACGCATAAAATTAGTCACACTTGTAAGTGTCTTAATCAAATCTCTAAAAAAATATTCATATGGTGGTTAAATGAAAATAGATATTGGGGTTGGATATTTGTCGTGACACGATTGTTGGTGATGCAATGAAACGAGGGATCTCTGGTGGACAAAAGAAGAGAGTTACTACAGGTCAAGTGACCATTTCACATCGTACTCTTGAACATAGACACTCATGTGCTTAACCCTTGTTTATTTATGTTAATTTTTAACAGTGATTTTTTTTCTTTTGTTGTCAACAGGTGAGATGCTTGTTGGGCCTGCGAAAACCTTGTTTATGGATGAGATATCAACAGGTCTAGACAGCTCTACTACGTTTCAGATAGTGAAGTGCTTGCAACAAATTGTACACCATACCGAGTCAACAATCTTAATGTCCCTGCTACAGCCTGCTCCAGAGACTTTTGATCTTTTTGATGACATAATACTACTATCAGAGGGCCAAATTGTGTATCATGGACCACGAGAGAATGTTCTTGAGTTCTTCGATGGCTGTGGATTCAAGTGTCCTGAAAGAAAGGGCACCGCTGACTTCTTGCAAGAGGTACACATCATAGTTAAGTTAGTGAAATCAAGGCTTACAAGTTTGCCAACATTTCTGTATCTTTGTGACAGGTTACCTCTCGAAAGGATCAAGAGCAATATTGGGCAGATAGAAGCAAACCATACAGATATATCCCAGTCAATGAATTCGTTCAGAAATTCAAGCAATTCCATGTGGCTGAGAAGCTAATGAATGAACTTTCTGTCCCTTATGACAAAGACCAAAGCCACAAAGCGGCTCTAGTCTTCAAGAAATACTTGGTCTCCAAAAGGGATTTGCTCAAGACCTCATGGAATAAGGAATGGCTACTGATGAAGAGAAACAGTTTCATTTACATTTTCAAGAGTGTGCAGCTCATCATATTGGCTTTTATTGGGATGACTTTGTATTTTAGGACTAAAATGCACACAAGGAATGAAGAAGATGGTTCAATATATATAGGAGCACTTTTGTTCAGCATGCTCATAAACTTTTATAATGGTCTAGCTGAAATTTCCCTCACCATAATAAGGCTTCCGGTAGTTTTCAAACAAAGAGACCTTCTGTTCCACCCAGCATGGGCTTACACACTTCCAACGTTCTTGCTTCATTTGCCAATATGTTTGTTTGAAACTACTATTTGGATGTCCATACTATATTATGGTGTCGGCCTTGCCCCAGAAGCTAGCAGGTTATAGATTGCTATTCTTACGCGCTACTTTTTTCAGACTGTGAATAACAAAAGATGCATCTTACTATGTTATCCAGGTTCTTCAAGCACTTTCTGCTGGTTTTTTTGATCCAGAATGTGGGAGGAGGACTTTTTAGGCTTATAGCTGGCCTGTGTAGGACTATGAACATTGCCAACACAGGTGGAACACTTGTACTTCTACTCGTATTTTTTCTTGGCGGTTTTATCATTCCAAAGACTAAAATGCCTGATTGGTGGGAGTGGGGTTATTGGCTATCGCCGTTGTCATATGGCTTTAGAGCCTTTGCAGTAAATGAGTTTCTTGCGCCAAGGTGGATGAACAAAATGGTAACTTATTAGTTCGAAACTCAAAAGCTAAAAATTAAAGTAAAAACTTTAATTAACAAAGGTTAAGAATAATATATATCGTTTTCACGTTGACAGAGTTCGGTTAGTGAAACTAGATTGGGCCTAGCAATACTAGAGAGCTTCAATATCCCAACCAAATCAAGTTGGTTCTGGATTGGTGCTGCCTCTCTTCTCGGTTTTGCAGTTCTATTCAACATCTTCTTCACATTTTCTCTGACTTATTTAGATCGTAAGTTTCCAGGCTCTCACCTGGGGCGTTATTAACTGATTTTCCTGCTACTTTTTGCGATATCTAATCTCCTTATTCTCCGGTTAATTATCAGCCATTGGAAAACCACAAGTTAATATCTCAAATGAAGGAACCTCAGGGATGGAAGCACAACAAGCTACCAACCAACAACCAAGGCTCAGAACAACTTCATCTAAGCGAGGCACAATTCCTTATATAATCCTTTTGTATTATTGAAGAAAATACTTTGAGTTAGAAAAAATGTTTCAAAAGCTCAACATTTTAAACACTTGCCCACATAATTAGTTCCTCCTAACACGTGATATGACTTATTACTAGGAAATACAGACAAACAGCTTGGAAGAATTCAATCGGATTCAAATGATGCTAAGAAGGGAATGATTCTTCCGTTTACTCCACTTGCCATGTCATTCGATAGCATGAACTACTTTGTTGACATGCCTCAAGTAAGTTCCCTTCTTTACGTTAGAGCTTGAACAATATTTGCACAATATATCTCATTAAGAAATTCAGATTGTATAACCTTAAACAGGAAATGAGAGAACAAGGAGTGACAGATAACAGATTGCAGTTACTATGTGAAGTAACAGTTACTATGCCTGGGGTCCTAACTGCGTTGATGGGAGTCAGTGGAGCTGGAAAAACTACATTGATGGATGTTTTATCAGGACGAAAGACAGGTGGTTATATTGAAGGAGATATAAGAATATCAGGATTCCCTAAGAAACAAGAAACGTTTGCAAGAATTTCGGGATATTGTGAGCAAACTGATATCCACTCTCCCCAGGTCACTGTCCATGAATCTTTGATTTACTCGGCTTTCCTTCGACTCCCAAAAGAAGTTGGAAATGACGAGAAGATGGTAAATAAGAAATGATCAACAATCAATGTTTTTTTTCTAACAGATTGCTAAGGAAATATAAATTGCTAGATTGTTATTGTTTATTATCTTTCAGATTTTTGTACGTGAAGTGATGGAGCTAGTTGAGCTAGAAAACCTTAAGGACGCAATTGTAGGACTCCCAGGAGTTAGTGGTTTGTCAACAGAACAACGAAAGAGGCTAACCATTGCTGTAGAGCTAGTTTCCAATCCTTCAATCATTTTCATGGATGAACCAACTTCTGGGCTCGATGCAAGAGCAGCAGCCATTGTCATGAGGGCTGTAAGAAACACTGTCGACACTGGTAGAACTGTCGTTTGCACAATTCATCAACCTAGCATTGATATATTTGAGTCCTTTGATGAGCTGTTGCTGATGAAAAGAGGAGGGCAGGTGATCTATGCAGGACCTCTCGGCAGAAATTCTAGAGATATTGTGAACTATTTTGAGGTACTTCGTTGGATATCCTACAATCTAAAAAATTAAAAGTATTTTAAGTAAGGTACGTAATTGATGAATATTAAATCCATCTATATTACACTCAGGAAATTTCCGGGGTTCCAAAAATGCCAGAAAAATACAATCCAGCAACTTGGATGTTGGAAGTCAGTTCAAGTGCTGCAGAGATTCGGCTTGGTGTCGATTTTGCTGAGAAGTTCCAACTATCAGCCTTGCATCAGTAAACTTTCATCTTTCTTGATTATAAATTGAAGTAACCCACAATCTTCTACTTTTGTAATAATGTCTATGGGTAACAGAAGGAACAAGGCTTTAGTGACGGAGTTGAGGACACCGCCTCCCGGAGCGACAGATCTTTATTTTGGAACACAATATTCACAGTCTTCATGGGGACAATTCAAGTCTTGTATCTGGAAGATGTGGTGGAGTTACTGGAGAAATCCTGACTATAACCTTATTCGCAACTTCTTCACCTTGATTGCAGCACTCGTGGTTGGGACAATGTTTTGGAAGATTGGCGAAAAAAGGTCAATCTCAAAATCATAAACATAACATCAACTAAACAATTTATATATAGAACCCTTTTTAGATTTCTTGATTTTTTTTTCCAGGGAGAGCAGCAGCAATTTGAGCACAATTATGGGCCATGTATTCTGGGGTATTCTTTGTTGGTATGAACAATTGCCAGACAGTGCAACCTGTAATCGCCACAGAAAGAGCAGTCTTCTATCGAGAAAGAGCAGCTGGGATGTACTCGGCATTACCGTATGCCTTGGCACAGGTAACATTTTTTAAGCATTCTTTGCACATTAATAACTTATTTAGTTTCTTTGTGTTCTCTGCTTACGAATGAAGATTCATTCAGGTGTTAGTAGAGATACCATACGTATTTGTGGAAACAACATATTACACTTTAATAGTGTATGCCATGGTGTCATTCGAATGGACAGCAGCCAAATTTTTCTGGTTCTTTTACATCAACTTTTTCTCGTTCCTTTATTTTACATATTACGGAATGATGACTGTTTCCATCACACCAAACGAGCAACTAGCAGCGATTTTAGCAGCTTCGTTCTACGCAATATTTAACTTCTTTTCAGGGTTTTTCATCCCTAGACCTGTAAGTCATCGTTGACACTAATGCATTAATGCTTCTTTTAGATCATATAGTTAACACATCTCTATATTTCAGAGAATTCCAAAGTGGTGGGTATGGTACTACTGGATTTGTCCAATAGCATGGTCTACGTATGGGTTCATCGTTTCCCAATACCATGATGTTGATCACCCAATAACAGTGCCTGGGATGTCATATGAACCAGCCATGAATTCGTATATCGAACATTATTATGGTTATAAACTAGATTTCATGGGTCCAGTTGCTGCAGTTCTAGTTGGATTTTGCGTATTATTTGCTTTCATCTACGCCTTTTGCTTGAGGACACTCAACTTCCAAGTTAGATAAACCACATAACCTTGTTCCAAGTATGTTTATATGCTTTTTGTTCATCATATTCAACTTGAAACTCTAATTGCCTTGTATATTTTAGATTGTCTAAAAAGTAATGTCCCTGGCTCACTACAAGAAACATGAGAACAGGTGACGACATTTTCCCCGGCGACATTTATTGCTGGGGAATCTGCACTAAACGACAAAAATAGATCCTACGTAGCACCAATTCTCGTAGAAAATTCAGCTAAATTATTATGTACTTTTCCCCGGCGACATGTCGCCAGGGATAAAGTGGTTATATTTTGACGGAATATTTCTTCGTAAACGTGGCTGAAACTTTTCCCGCTCATGTTTCCCAGCGACATGTCACGGGATTCATTGCTTATTTAAAATATGTAATTAGTGTTAATGACTCTTATGGTGGCGTGGATAGCGGTTTTTCGTGACATGTCATTGGGGATGACAATTGGGCTTTAAATTATGCAATTGGGCTTATGTTTTGGACTTTCTTATTAAGGAAACTCGACTTATGTTTTATTGGACATTTTCCCTGCGACATGTGTCGGAGATTCAATTTGACTTCGTTGACTTTAACAAAAAATATATATTTGTTTTTAAGGTGATATCGTTATACATAAACACAATATTATAGTTATACATAAACATATCGACTCATCCGTTGAACGTCTAATGTGTAACCATAACATATTGACTCATCCGTTGAACGTCTAATGTCTAACCCTAACCTATCGACTCATCCGTTGAACGTCTAATGTCTAACCCTAACCTATCGACTCATCCGTTAAACGTCTAATGTCTAACCCTAAGATATCGACTCATCCGTTGAACGTCTAATGTGTAACCCTAACATATCGACTCATCCGTTGAACGTCTAATGTCCAACCCTAAAATATCGACTCATCCGTTGAACATTTAACGTTGAACGTCTAATGTCTAACCCTAACATATCGACTCATCCGTTGAACGTCTAATGTCTAACCCCTAACATATCGACTCATCCGTTGAACGTCTAATGTCCAACCCTAACATATCGACTCATCCGTTGAACGTCTAATGTCTAACCCTAACATATCGACTCATCCGTTGAACATCTAATGTGTAACTATAACATATCGGCTCATCCGTTGAACGTCTAATGTCCAACCATAACATATCGACTCATCCGTTAAACATCTAATGGGAATAATTTTTATGATAAATAAATACTACTCCCTCCGTCCCGTATTAAATGTCCACATTTGACTTTTGAGATGTCCCAAATTAAATGTCCACTTTGTATTTCAACCAATGAGAAGAGGCTTTAGTGGGAAGAGATGATATTTGATTGGTTGAGAGTGTAGTTAGTGGGATTTTTTAAAATTTTGTGCATAATAGAAGTGGACATTTAATATGGGACGGAGGGAGTATAAAATAAAATTAAGTTAATTTTTCCCCGGCGACATGTAACGAGCGAGTATATGTGCTATGGTATACGTATCATGTTAAACGAGCGAGTATATGTGCTATGGTATACGTATCATGTTAAGCGAGCAAGTATAGGTGCTATGGTATACGTATCATGTTATACTAGCAAGTACAGTGCTATGGTATACATCAATACATTATTATTATTATTATTATTATTATTATTATTATTATTATTATTATTATTATTATTATTATTATTATTATTATTATTATTATTATTATTATTATTTTTATTATTATTTTTATTTATTATAAATCATCACTTTATTAAAACTCATAGGATTTTACAAAAATTAGTGGGAAGCGAGAAACCAACCTGGGCCTCACCTCTAGCAATAGCAAAACCAATTCTATTAAAATATGAATCTGAAGACGTGCCCTAATGTCTTGAGTCATATAGAATCGTCGAATACGCTTTAGTAAGGTTCTTGCATCCTTCTCAAGTTCTCCAAAGAAGAGAAAGAAAAGGGAGAAACCCATATCCACTATCCGCACATTTAGCATCGTATATGACACGTTTACGTTGTGCGACATCAAGAACCGACATACGGCATAAAATCGATCATCCCAGTTGCGTCAAAGCGGCGATCCCGTAAGATCAACACATACATCACGCCCACCATCCCAAGAGTAAAGTAAAATATCGGTAGGTCGTAAGGATATGTCCCTATCTCCATAAAGCCCAATATCCGACTCCTTACGGTGAAATCCGGACCGAACATATATCAACCAGAACATCACGCACTATGTTATGCCGATGTTTAATGCCAACAATACCCGCACATGAAACAGCGTGATCCCCATTAATATCTCCAGAAAATACCCTAGAACAGGCTGAACACGGCACCTGAACAGTGAAAAGAGGAACACCCAACCGATAGCACAACACACAACGATAAGCCTCGGCATTCATAATAATAATAATAATAATAATTATTATTATTATTATTATTATTATTATTATTATTATTATTATTATTATTATTATTATTACATATGTCCAAATTGTTGTAGTTCCACCAAAATGGCGCCAAGAATTCCCACAAAAAAAATGGCGCCAAGAATTCCCACCAAAAAACATGACAAACACATTATATAGAATTCACAACCTCTTATCCTCAAAACCACTCAACCTCACAACCTCTTATCTTCACACAATTTTCAAAACCTGAGATGGAGCCATTTAATCCTTTTATGTGTTCTTGTGGAGCAGGAAATATAAAATTAAGAACATCACATAGAGAATATTCATCTGGACGACAATATTATTCATGTCCTCTGTCAAACGTGAACAATCATACATTTCTTATTTATGTAAATATACAATTAATTGGGTTGTAATCTCTTATAATTTTCTTATTATGTAACAGCCCAGAAAAGATAATGGGTGCAGATATTTTATGTAGAAGGATGCATTTGACGAGTACTTAAGAACAATCTCTTCTCAAGGTTACGGATCGCACCAACAGAGTGCTCGAGTGCCATAAAAAGATCTTAGGATAAGCTTCTTTGGAATCACAAAAACATGTACTAGAGACAAGAGTAAGGTTCTTTGGAGGCCGGACTTGAAATGGCAAGGATTCCCACGACCACGCATGTCGATCGGATGCATTACTTCGTGAGCTGTTAGGTGACATGGAAAATCTTCGTATGTAGTAGTAGTAGTAGTTGTTGTTGTTCTTGTAGTTGTTGTTGTTATTGTTGATGATGATGTTGTTGATGTTGTTGTTGTTGTTGTTGATCAAAGTAGTAGTTGTTCTTGTAGTTGTTGTTGTTGATGTTGTTGTTGTTCTTGTAGTATGTATCTGTCAAGTATTTTTATAAATCAAAGCACATGTTGGATTTGTAAAGCAGACCATGTTCTTAGTTAACCAGATTATGGTGTCCAAACACCCATTTTCCAATACTAACAAACACGAATTAAGAACCATATTAATTCATCATAAATTTAATATTTTTCCCCTGCGACATGTCGCCGGGGATTCAATTTGACTTCGTTGACTTTAACAAAAAATATATATACATTTTTAAGGTGATATCTTTATACATAAACACAATAATATAGTTATACATAAACATATCGACTTTCGTTGAACGTCTAATGTGTAACCCTAATGTCTAACCATAACATATCGACTCATCCGTTGAACGACTAATGTGTAACTCTAATGTCTAACCATAACATATCGACTCATCCGTTGAACGTCTAATTTCTAACCCTAACCTATCGACTCATCCGTTGAACGTCTAATGTCTAACCCTAACCTATCGACTCATCCGTTGAACATCTAATGTCTAACCCTAAGATATCGACTCATCCGTTGAACGTCTAATGTCTAACCCTAAGATATCGACTCATCCGTTGAACGTCTAATGTGTAACCCTAACATATCGACTCATCCGTTGAACGTCTAATGTCCAACCCTAACATATCGACTCATCCGTTGAACGTCTAATGTCTAACCCTAACATATCGACTCATCCGTTGAACGTCTAATGTCTAACCCTAACATATCGACTCATCCGTTGAACGTCTAATGTTTAACCCTAACATATCGACTCATCCGTTGAACGTCTAATGTCTAACCATAACATATCGACTCATCCGTTGAACGACTAATGTCTAACCCTAACATACCGACTCATCCATTGAACGTCTAATGTGTAACCATAACATATCGACTCATCCGTTGAACGTCTAATGTGTAACCATAACATATCGACTCATCCGTTGAACGTCTAATGTCCAACCCTAACATATCGACTCATCGTTGAACTTCTAATGTCGAACCCTAACATATCGACTCATCCGTTGAACGTCTAATGTATAACCCTAACATATCGACTCATCCGTTGAACGTCTAATGTCCAACCCTAACATATCGACTCATCCGTTGAACGTCTAATGTCTAACCCTAACATATCGACTCATCCGTTGAACATCTAATGTGTAACCATAACATATCGACTCATCCGTTGAACGTCTAATGTCCAACCCTAACATATCGACTCATCCGTTGAACATCTAATGGGAATCATTTTTTTGATAAATAAATACTACTCCCTCCGTCCCGTATTAAATGTCCACATTTGACTTTTGAGATGTCCCAAATTAAATGTCCACTTTGTATTTCAACCAATGAGAAGAGGTTTTTGTGGGAAGAGATGATATTTGATTGGTAGAGAGTGTAGTTAGTGTGATTTTTAAAATTACATGCATAATAGAAGTGGACATTTAATATGGGACGGAGGAGTATAAAATAAAATTGTTAATTTTCCCCGCGACATGTCGCGGGATACCACCAAAAATTTCGTTATCGCGCCAATTACGCTAAACGACAAAAAGTAACTTTCCCAATGACTTGTCGCGGGAATAATTTTATGATAAAGTAGATCCGGTTCATCTTTCACCGCAGAAAACGAAAAAAGGGTATCCTCCTTCCTTGGCCATTTTGCAACAATTCGAGCACATCCATAAAATCAACCATCACCAACAATTCGAGCACCTCCATCACCACCACCGCATCCACCACTTCAACGTTACCAAAGACCACCGCGTTACACGAGCACGAGCACCTCCTCCTCCTCTAAACCATAATTCTTTTCTTTACCCTCTAATTGATAATTCTATATCTTCTTTTCTAACCCTCTAATTATTGGTGGTGCGTGATAAGTTTTGTTTTGGTTCGACTTACACGAATGTGGTTTGGTTGTATATATTTTTTTTAATTTTGTTAATTATAATATAATTTGGTTAAACAAGATTATTATTGTTGTAAGTTGTTAATTAGAAAATTTTGTTAAGTAATTTTTTTTGGTTTTGGCGATGCTGACAAAGAACCAAGAAGGAGAACGAGCCGAGTCCACAAATGAAGCCGACAACGAGCGAATCCACGACCAAGGTATGTTATAATTTTTTTCTCCATTTGGTATCCGGGTGACATGTTGCCGGGAATGTTTATTGTTTAAATTTTGTTAGTTTATAGTTATTATTAGTTGAATTGCCTTGAAATGTGCTCGTTTATAATTATAATAAGTTATCAATGATAAAACTTTGTTGATATAAGCCGTTTGTTTTCTTGTGTTATTACCTTAAAACTTTATTGATATGAGCCGTTTGAACCCTTTAGGAATGTTTTAGGATTTTAGTGATTAATTTTGGAAAATCCCGTCTAAAATTAATCATCCTATAGAAAACCCGTCCGAAATTAATTTATTAGAAATTAATTTCGGAAAGTCCCCGTTTGGGATGCGTTTTGAATGTTTTGTCTCATTTATGATATGAATCGTATAATTGGTTTACTATTTAAGATGATTTCGACGGTGTTTCTCCTTTACTCCTATGAATATGTCTTTAAACACATATTTGGGGAGTTGAGGAAATCTCGCCAAATTTTCTCAAATAGTAAATCGGTTATCTGATTCATATATGAACGAATCATTCAAAGAGTGGAGTTAGGATTGCCTTCCATAGTTGCACTAGGTGAACAAAACATCCGGTATTCCTCGTTTGAATGTGTTTAATTAAGTTGCATATAATAACTAAATGTATCGTTAAAACGCAGTTATGGTATTCGATGATAAGACTTGGACACTTTTACGTCATGAACCATTAATTTTATCGGTCTTCAAAATTAGTCGATCATTGCAAGCCTTTAGTGAATAGTCTTGGAAAATAAAATGTCCATGCAAGTCTTGTCGATATATATTATGGGTACACATCAAACACCTTTCAGACCACATTATGAGACAAGTCTTCAAAATTGGCTAAACCGGCAAAAGAGCCTGGTCATATCTCGACAGGGATCCCGGTCGCTGGCTAGGCTTCGAGATGAGATGGTAATAAACATTATAATTATTTTACATGCATATATACATATATATATATATATATGATTATACGCTTTGGTGTGTTGTGATTTGTCGTTTTTAATTAGTTTCATCTTATATGCGTGTGTATATACAGAGGCAGGCCTCAGACACTCAGGAGTACCCTTCACTCATTGACACCTTCTAGCGAACACATCTTTGTTGACGGGTATTCCCTAAGGATGAGGACCGCCGATATATGTAAGTTTTGTTTCAAAACACACTTTAATGAATTATCGAGAAATAATGTAGCAACCCGACTAATATATTTACTATCTTGTGTTTTGTCACTACATAGGAGGAGATGAAAAGGCTTGAGGCTACGGGTGAGTACGGAGGATGAGATCAATGCGTTGGCAAGGAGTAAGTAAGTGGGCATATTCTCGGTGTGGGTCGGGTATTGCCATCACGGGCCACATCCCAGCCAAGTATGCCCGCCCGACAAGTCGCTCAAGAGTATGCATAGAAAGGTAGACTTTATGATGAGTCTTTTTAAGCGACGCCAAATACTCGGATATGTTTAAGGAGTTTGAGTCGGGTGGTGCTAGCGGAGTGGCGGGTGTGGTGATGACGAGGAGGTGGCGATGATGAGGATGATGACGACGAGAGTAGTTGTGTTATATATTATTAGTATGCTACATTGGTACTTTAGGTTCATCTTGGCGACATTTAAACACTTGTTTCCTATCTATCATGTTGAATATTGTCTTTTAAGCCACATTTATGACTAGGAAGCAACGTTTTGTAGACTTATTTGGATTTTGACGATTTAGCTTTATTATCTTTCGGTTTTGGTAAAAGTTGTGATGTCTTTGTATTGCGTTGATCCGTTATATTGTATTTGTGTTTTGGTACAAGTTGTGGTGAGTCTATATGGGTTTTGGCATGGGTTTGATATTTGGTAGATTTTTAGGAAAAAATTGAAATCGCTCTTTGTCTGGTGTATTAAAAATTGCAGACTTTTCCCGGCGACTTGTCGCCGAGATACTACTCACTAAACGTTGACAAGTCAACGAAAAACATAGTTTCCCGACATGTCGCACGGGATACTATGCTTATTCGATTGACTAGTCAACATATAAACATATTTTCCCCAATGACACGAAATTAACTTTAGCTTTAATTAGACGTGCTAATCACTTTAGCTTAACCCGAAGATTCCCCAGCGATATGTCGCTGAGGATCATATGCCACCGTGGCACTACTTCTTTGACTGAAAAATGAGTGGGACCCACATCGTCGCCGGGGATTATCGCTGTCCTGACGAGGTTTCCCCAGCGAAGATTCCCCAACGACATGTCACTGGGGAAACGAATCCCCAGCGACAGGTCGCTTGGGAAAGACCCCAAGTGTCGCTGGGGAAACTGGTAAATGTTGTAGTGTTTATATTGCTGACTTGTAATTTCATGTATCTGAATATTTATATATCTATGAAACAAGTGTGCTTTCTTTTTTTCCTTCATAAAACCCTGATCAATGCCTATAGAACCTGAAACTTTCCACTTGGTTCCGGGTCGGATCATAAGGTAGTATGTTGGTTGAGCTCAATTCGATGTCTCTTTTCGTGACGGAATAGTAGGTGGTAGGGTTGGTTCTTAGTTATCGTAAGTTTGAGAATCAATCACTTTTGAGTGTCGTTGTACATGTTTATTGAGCTCACAAAAGACGACATGGTTGTGAAAGTGTCCATTAAAGGCCGCTGGTTACTTTCTTACTGTGTTAAGGGAGTGGATCCACTAAGAAGAAAAATAAAAATAAGAAGAATGAGAAATGTTTTTAGCCACATATTTCAAATAAAAAAAAAGAATTTCATGGGAAATATATTTTGTTTTGTAGGTACATCTAAAATGTGCGATTATGGTCCTTCTCATTTTACTTTTATTTGTTATTTGATCCTTAATCACTGTGTTAATACAAAAGTAACCAATGTGCGCTTGTCAAATTTAATACCCACTTTAAAGATATCTTGACTAGTCAAGAATGGCGAAAGGCAATATAACACACAATTTAGCTTTGGTAGTGACAAAGTTTACATTTATGATGTCAGTTACTGTATTAATCTCTAGTACGTATACGTTTTGATAAAAAAGAATGACCATTAGCTGGATCGATCAAATGGGCTTTCTTTAATTACACTCTCTCACGAGAAAAAGAATGCAAGCTTGCCACCAGAAAATAAAATGCAATAAAGAGATGTGCCAAGTTTTTTATTTCTATTTATTTATTTAAGGTTTCAAACCCGGTAAATAAATTATTCTAAAAAACATTTAAATACATAAGATGTGGGTGAATCTTACATTTCAGTCCGTTACATTAGCGGAAAAGCTTACATAACAAAAACGCTACTACCTCCAAAAGGAAAGACAACCAAAACTAACCACTAGACTACATTCGACTCAATAATGAACCAAAATAAATTAACGTCTAGTTTAACCCGAATACTTATATCAAAAACGTCACGAAAAAGCTTGTTGATGATCATTATCGTATGGATCATAATCATAATCCTATTTCCAACGCTCATAGAAGCTCTTCCTTTCAATGCCACTTCCGCTCTAAGATTCCATGAAACCCGTTGTTTCGTTACAATTCGCTTCCACGTCACTCTCACTTTCGTTATCAGCCATATCACATGCGATCTTATTTCCTACATTCGAACCAGCCTTCGAGGCTCCTATAGACTGAACCGGCTTCATATTAACCTGATTCTCCATGTTTGTACATATTAACCTGATTCTCCATGTTTGTACACGTACCTTGGTCCATATTAGTGTCATCCGCTACAGTATCTTCCTTTCTACCAAGAACATCAAACGAATTTGAAACATAAGTCGTTTTCTTACTATTTTTGGCAGCTTTTGTTAAAACTAATAAGTTCGTTGAGAACTCAGGTTGTTTAGACCTTTAATCTAGGATTTAACAATGACAAAAGATTAACATGCACAGCGGAATAAATAAGAACAATTGTTATTGAACAAGGTTTCTCGTCATCATCTCTACCCTAAACCATTACGAATACACCAACTAGCCCCAATACTACCTGATCAATGGTAATACGGTTACTCAACAATAACAGGGATCAAGGTAAACCTTGATTATAATCATAATCCTCTTTCCAACGCTCATATAAGCTTTTCCTTCAAATGCCACTTCCGCTCTTAGATTCCATGAAATCTATTGTTCCGTTACAATCCACCTCCACGTCACTATCACTTTCATTATCAGCCATATCACTTGCGATCTTATTTACTACATTCGAACCAGCCATTGAGGCTCTCATAGACTGAACCGGCTCCATATTATCCTGGTTATTCTCGTATGTACACCTACCTTAGTCCATATTGGTGTCATCCACTATAGTTGCTGCCATGCTACCAAGAACATCAAACGAATTGGAACATAAGTGGTCTTCTTACTATTTTAGGCAGTTTCTTTCATAACACTTGTAGTAGCACCATTCTTCTTTGCAACTAGTTGATAAACCTGCTTAGTTGACTTAAACTATACCTTAGGAGTGTTTCCTGTTGAGTGAAGCCATTGTTGTAGATGGAAATGTAGCTTAGCAGGAAGAGCCCTTGACTTGGAGGGGATATGGGTCCCTAGTGAAGCCATTCTCCTATTCCATTTTGACTATTGTGGATGATGGTTGAATGCTCATAATGGAAAGGTGAAATGAAAATGTAGCTAGAGTGTATGGTGCTTAGTAATGGTGATCTCAGTTCTTTGGAAAGTTACTGCAGTGAATGAAGATGAGTTATATGTTGTCTATCATAGTTTAGTTGTGTCCGAGGAATGTTTTAGTCTTGTCTGATATCGGATGATTGTATGTTTTTCAGTGTATATGATTTAGGACATGTCCAAGTCATTGTATTTGCTTTCCGACATTGTACAGTTTGGAAGTTTAATAAATATTCACCATTTGCACAAAAAAAATTAAATAAACAAAAAAAAAGAAAAAAAAACTATACCTTAGGACCTGTATTACCCAAAATTCTCTTTTAAGAACATGTTGAAACCCGTCGTTGGTCTTGACATTTTGCTTCTTAGGCTCTTCAACAACACGTTTTGGACATGTCATGTCATCATGACCAAACACCATACATGCTCCGCATTTAGGTGGTTTACATTCGTATTCCACCCTAACCATATGAAGCACATTACCATCACCCTCTAAATTTGGAATAGCAATAACCATGTTCTCATTTAGCTCTCGATCGGCTCTAACATCAATCAATGCACGGGCATAATTCAAACGCCCCATGATTGCATGCACATATAACTAGTAAACGAATCAAGCATAATCGGATTACCAAGTCGAGTAGCCATTGCACTCAATCCGTCCTCAATAAAGGCCACAATGGAAATATCATGTATTTTAACCCACACCAGAATTGAGCACAAATCTTCTTTCAACAAATTTTGTTAATACAAATAAATTGTAAAAACGTTTATTAATATTTAGCGATCTCTTTGTGTTTTGTTGATAACAAAATATAATGTTATCATAAGTAAAATTATAAGGATACGTGTTATTTTTGTAAAGCATTTACATATAGTCACTTAATACAAAGTGTTGTAATAGATCATTTGTTGTAATAGTTTATTAGGATGGGTACAAATCACAACCCATCGTGCATATCCATAACCCATGGTATTGACCCATATCCATTTGACTAGATGCATTGCATCTATTAGATACATTGTATCTAAGGAAATACCCATGGACCAACCCATAACCCATGACCCATGACCCATAACCAAAAAACCCATCGGCAAAAGAGAGCGTCCCACGGATCCCAATTAATACACTGGACGGATCCCTTAAGGGAGGGATCCGGGGAACAGTAACTAGTTTTCTTCTATAAATAGAGAGCCAGTTCTTCATTTCTCTTCACCCCTCTTCTTACTAACTCTCTCATATACTCTACTCTCTTCTAACAAAAGATCACTTGATCTAGAGAGTTGTTCTTCTTTCTTCTATTGTGATTCTCATATAGGTCCTTCTTTAAGGCGAGATCACGAGCTTACTACAAGTCATCCAAGTAAGGGGTCCTTGATTGATTTGTTTCTCCACAAGATTTCTGTAGCGAAGATCTTGTATTTGTTATTTCACATATTTGTTGTGTAATAGTAGTGTTGGTTTGGTCCTCCGTGTTATGGACTCGGTATTTAGCTTTGTACCGGAAAAAGGTGTAAGCAACATTTTGAAGGCTTCTCCGCCAAGTTGAAGGAGTTTGTTGACATAGTGCTTGAACTCTCGAGTAGGTGACTCGGGGAGTGGAGTAGGGCAAGGAAGGTGTCCTTGTAGCCGAACCACTATAAATCGGTTGTATCATTTCTATCCCTTACTTTACTTTATTTATTTGCATTACTATTAAATCTATACTTTCTCTTCATCCATACGATTTCACATAATATCGAATATAAATTTTTTGAAATTACTTAAAATCTGCAAAACTATTCAACCCCCTTCTAGCTTTCCACAATTGGCATCAAGAGCTAAGTTTATAAATTTTTTAAAGTAAACCGTATTTTAAAAACTTTTCGATCACTATGGGTTATGAAAATTACAATGAAGGTCAATCTATGCAACGACCTCCACTACTTGAAACTAATGGTTTTATATATTGGAAAAATAGATTCGAAACGTATGTGAAGTCTAAAGATATTGATCTTTGGTACATCAATGTTGAAGGCGATTTTGAAGCCACCACAAAAGATGAAAATGGAGTTTTAGTTAACATACCTCATGATAAACTCACCGATGAAATTAAGAAAAAGATTTCCAAAAATAGTGAAGCTAAAATGGTTTTGTATAATGCTTTACCCAAAAAGGAATTCGAAAGAATCTCCATGCTAAAAACCTCTAAAGACATTTGGAACTCTTTAGTTGTAACTCATCAAGGTAATCAACAAGTGAAAAACAATAAAATAGATCTATATGTTCAACAATATGAACAATTTTCAATATCGGATGAGGAAACTATAGATCATTCTTTTGCTAACTTTAATACTATAATTACATCTTTACAAGCACTTGATAAATCTTGTTCTAGCCGTAACCATGTTAGGAGATATCTAAGGGCACTTCCATCCAAGTGGAGATCTAAGGTGACGGCAATCGAAGAGTCAAAATATTTGACAATCCTCACCCTTTTTTTTGGGTAAAGGGGAGTAATCCTGCACCCTGGTAAATATATTAACCAAAGAAACGTTTAAGTACAATGGATATGAGTGAAATCCCATATCTCAGCCCGTTACATAGGCATAAAGCTTACATAACAAGATACTTCCTATTTTATAAACAAGAAAACAAACCACTACTCAAATGATAACATAGGACAAAACGAAAGAAAATTACTTCCTATGACCTTGAAGCTTGGTGCCATACATGGCATTAAAGGCATCCAAATTCCCTGGAAGATCATAAACATGCTTCGCATAGTCATGATAGTCATCATACTCATCTTCAAACTCATGGCCACCACCACTGAACAGATTAGCAGACTCATCAAATGGGTTAGCAACCACCTCATCATCAGAATAAAAAACCACGATATCTCCTACTTTAGAAAAAGGATTAACTCTCTTAGTAGATGAGACGGGCGGAATACAAGAATCACTAGTATTAGGAGCCACATCCGACTCCATCTCTTTCAAATCACTCACAAGGGGTTCTTGTGATGCAGTACATGTCTTAGTAGACTTATCTTCATGAACTTCCATTGAATGACCAGAATCCACATCCTTGTTGGTGTCATTAGAAGGACTACCAAACGCATCCGTATATTCCTTATTAAGAGCATCAAACTGGTTAGATGTAGAAATATTTGTTCCACTCGAACTAGCCACATCAGAAGCATTCTTTTTAGTGACTTCCACTTTCTTAGGTTCAGGAGGAGTCTTTTTGGGTTGATATTGAAACTGCTTACCCACAACAGGTTTAGAAAACCCTCCTTGACCCGGAAAAGTAGACCCCCCTTGCTTTCTCTTCTTCTTGTTATTAACCGTCTTGAAACCATCATTAGCACGCTTAGTAGGCAGAGCTGGAGGTTCAACAACTTTAGGACATTCAATAAGAGTATGACCAAAAATCTTACATTTATCACAATGAGGTGGTTTCCACTCATATTCAACCCGTATCTTATCAATAGTCGAACCCGACCCATCAAGTAACGGTATCTCAATAGTAAGACTGTCCCTAAGCATCTCATCCGACTTTACTTCAATCATGCATCTAGCAAAACTACTACGGCCCCACGAGTCCTTGCACATTTGGCTAGTGAAAGCATCTAACCTTTTGGGCGTGACTATCAATGTGGCAAGGAGACTAAGGCCATCATCAGAAAACATAGCAAGAGGAACATCATGGAATTTAACCCACACCGGGATGTTGGTCAAATCCTCTTTAAGTAAGTTGGTGTTCAATGTCCATGGTTTAAGAATAATAGGTACATTTCTAATCAACCAAGGACCGTTTTCAAGAACATCATCAACACCTTTCTTGAATTGAACTTAAAAAGAAGAACCCTTTGCATTCATCATTACCTTTTGTAAACCAAACTTAGCCACGCATTGCGTACAAAGTAATCAACAAGGAAAAGCAAGTCGTTGACCAAGGAAATACCCATACAAAGTATTATCAAACCTAGAGTTCACCTCTTCAACCACTTTCATCGGGACAGAAAGATCCACACCATTAGCTTTCTTATTACATTCTAACCTACGAAAGTTTGACGTGGGTTTCTTAGGTTCAGTAGAAGTAACACCAGCATATGATGTAGAAGGTTGTTTCAAAGCAGACACACCAACCTTCTCAATACCAACAACCCCATGTGCATTCGTATCAACCTTATCGTTAACATTAATAGGACTACTAGTAGCATTACCATTAGAAGCCTTAGGAACACTCGTATCATGAGGAGGTTTGAATAATAACCAATAGCGTAGCATCTCTCTAGCTCCTTCTATGATCACGGCACCTTAAGTCGCTCAAATGGATTAGCCCTGAATTAGTAGCATCCACAATACAATCGGTTTTAATGGTTTCCATCGTCACCTACAAGAACAAGTTTTCCTCAAATATTTGTCTTTCAATAGCCCGAATTTTCATTAAAGTATCATGACCTTCAGGCGTGTCATGATTAGGTGCATCATGACTACGGCTCGAACCAAGTGGAACCGGCTCCACTTGTCCATCAGTACGAGAACTACTCCCCTCGTTAATCGGAGGAGGGCAGGCATCCTTATCAACGTTAGACACACCCTCCATCAACACGACAATAAACCAACCCTAACCAAAAGAACACAATCAAAACAAGAAAAAAAACAACCCGAGCCAAACCACGTAATCGCTCGATAATTAAACCCTAGTAAAAACTAGGGTTTATAAGCAATAAAGAATGATGAACTAACCCATAATCAATCCAATGATAGTACGATGGAGATCGGTTTGCATGCAACTGAATAGAATAATAGAAGTATGATTGGTTTAATATATCAAATTAGCAACAATGCGAATTGAATGTAATTCCCAAAACGCCAAAATTCTACCGACCCACTAACACAAGAACTAATTAATGCTCACCACCACAATAATGATAGATGAAACAATTTAAAAGTTAAAGGAATTAAGTGAATCGTAGGAGAAGAACGGTTAAGGATTTGGTATTTAATCGTAAATCGCAATTGTCGTTAATCCTCACCCTTGATGAACTCATAGGCAACTTAAAGGTCTATGAGCTTGTCCTTGCTAAGGATTCAGAAGCCTCAAAAGTGAAAGAGAAGCACAAATCTCTTGCCCTCAAAGCCAAGAAGGCCTCAAGTGATGAAGAGAACTCCTATTCGGATAGTGATGACGAGGAGTATGCCATGGCGGTAAGGACTTCAAAAGTTCTTTAGAAGGAAAGGAAGATCGTCAAACAACCGTATGACGACAAGAAAGGATTCGGAAAAGCAAAGAGGACGAGCCAAGGGATGATAGCGCTTGCTTCAAATGCGGGACCCAAACCACTTTATTAGTAAGTGTCCCAAACGCGTTGATCAAAAGGCATTCGTGAGCGGTTCATGGGGAATGAGCGAGGAGGAGGACGAAGAAATTTGTCTCATGGCAAATGAAGAGGTATGTCACGAATACTATAGTAGCTCATCATTAGATGATGACTCATTGCATAATGAATACGATAAACTTTGCAAAATTAGTTTAAAGGTAATCAACAAAAACAAGTTTTTAAAAAATCAAAACCAACGTTTAGAAAAGGAAGTCATTGAGTTAAAGGCAAAATTAAAATGTATAGAAAAGGCAAAAATAGCAAGTGGTGAATGTTAAATTTGCGTTCAACTTCAAACACTAGTTGATCATCTAGATTCTAAGATTGCTAGAATGAACACTAATACTTTAGATATGATATTAGATAGTGTTAAAACAGGTAACAACCAAAAAGGTATAGGTTTTCGTGAAACTAGTGCATCAACTAGCGAAAACAAAGAAACACAATTCATTAAGGCACTAGAAAAACAAGCCATTGTTGTGGCGGATCCCACTGGATCCACAAAAGGGAACCGCTAGTGTACGACCAGGGGATCCATGGGTCTCTTTGAAGCAAGCGATGGTTGTAACATAGCTTCCTCTTCTAGAACTGATTTTGTCATCGTTAATAAGAAGAAACCAACTCATATTACAATTAGACAACCACCCTCAAGTTATAATCAAAGTTTTGTAAGAAACAAAGGTCCATCATTTTCAAAACCAAACACATCTAGGAGACCTAATAATGTTTTCCCGAGAAGTAACCATCAAATGGGATGGAACCCAAATATGCAAAATAGTTTTCCATTTTAAAACTTTGCCCCATGGAATGCATATTCACCTTATCCATACATGTCTAACATAAATGAAACGTTTAACACTAATGGACCTATGAACAAATGGGGACCAAACTTTTGAGTTAATTGTTTTTTTAGGTGTGCTTAAAGGTCAACCTAGATCCGGATGAATGGGTGCACGAGGCACATGACCGGCAATAAAGATCTATTCTCCACATATGAATCCTTCAATGGAGGAAATGTGGTGTTTGGAAATAGCAAAAGCAAAATCATCGGTAAAAGTACGATTTCTAACAAATCTCTAACCACTAACGATGTGTGTCACGTAGAGAACCTAAACTTTAACCTCTTAAGTATAGGACAAATATGTGATAAAAACTGCAATGTACTTGTTGGGAATTTTACGTTTGAGTTGATAAGACAAAAAGAATGAAACAAGAGGGACTTAATATGACAAGAAGGAAACCTACAAAAAGATGGAAGGACATGCTTGCAAAAGAAGTTTTATTTATTAGTCCTTAGTAGAGATTTGTAAACCCTAATCCTCTAGTATATAAAGAGGACATAGGGTGTAGGTTTAATATACAAGTCTTCCATAATGTAGTCGACTAAAGGGGTGTATGTGTGTAACCTAGGGCGTATAATCTTGTAAGCGCCTAGGTTATTAGTTTAGTTAGTAGACGTGTTCCTATAAACGTCTATAGTTAGTTAGTTAGTCAATGGTGAATGAAAACCTTGTGTCAATAACAATTATGTTTTGTTTTATCCGCTGCGTATTGTCATTGTTATTGTTAAACCCTAAGTCTCAAAACGATCTCAAGGAGTCCTAACAAACTCCTCAATTGGTATCAGAGCTTGGGAAGCTCGTTACCTAGGGATTCACAAGGTTTCTTGGCGAAAAAGAATGAAGAAAATCGATTTTTTGCAAAATTCGCAACTTTTCTGCAGCACAGTTTTCAAGAGGGCATAACGTTTTAATGAACCGTTGGATCGGGCTAAAATTCCAACTAGAGCTTCTTGGTATATCTATCTTTAATCTCCTGAAGGATTGTTGATCCGAGCTCTCAATCAAAAGTTATAAGTCATCAAGTCAAGTCTTTGGCGAAAAAATTAGTAAGGTTACTACTGACCTTTGTTTGAAACGATCAACCGTTGGATCGTGACGAAATTTTGGTGGATGTTCTCTATATACTCACCTAACTTTCCACCGAGAGGATCTTGATCCGGCTATTATGTGAAATCTTGCTTAAAATCTTGCTCTAAGTTCAAAATCTTCTTGTGAGTTTTCAAAATCTTGTTAGGGTTTATGCAAAGTCGCCATGAATGCAAAGAAATCTTGCTTGAGGTTTCAGCATTGTTACCCTTTCACAAAATCTTCTGCTTGACGAAGTATCGCCGCTGACAAAATCTTCTCTTGACGAAAGTATCGCTTCTCATTCAAAGTCTCACCGCTTATTCGACAAGATCTTGCTAAAGCGAAGATATTCGGTTGAGGGAAGTCAAGCATGATATTTGTTATGGATTTTTTTGACGACACACACACGAGTTATTGTTCACACACGGGAGTTTGATTGTTGTTCTTAAAAGATTTTTAAAAAAGCTCAAGTTGATTTTATTGAAGAATTGATTACGAAGAGGATTATTTATCACTTATTTGAAGGTGAAGTGGAATTACTTGGATACGTGTTTTATCATACCTTTTAGCAGGAGGTAACTTGTTCGTGCTTCAATGATTATGACAAAGAATTGACATGACACTTAAAGGAGTGACGTTATTGTGCTCAGTGATTATCGTCAAGAGATTGAGGTCTCCCTATACATAGGTATACGTTCAATGTCATCTATAGTGCAAGATATAAGATACAAGTTTGGGTTATTTTACTTCTTCATCAAGTTGGTTATACTTAGTTTTCTTCATTAGTGATCATTACATGGAGCCTCTGATTTGAAGAATTAAGAAGATGGTTAACATATGGGTTTCGGGAAGCTTATTGTTAAATGTTTAATCATCTACATGCATCACTCAAGGGAAGTGTTTGATTTTACTATTGTTGATCATTATTCCTATTGCTAGTTGGAGTTTCTCTGTTTTGAATCCATTTTTCTTATAGTGCGTAATGGTGGGCGATTTTAAACATTGAAGTCTTAGATTGGAAGTATGATATTGGTTTGTGGTGGTCAAGATCATTATTTGCATCGTTCCCTATTTGGATAATAACAAAAGGGAAGAGATGTTTGAGTGGCATGGCATGGATTAAGGGAAGACAAGGAAGACATACTTGTTTCATTCATGGTGAGATCCCGATCTCAATTTCTACTCGCGTCTAGGGAAGTTCGTTTCAAGAATGGTTTTGTCATTATCAACTAGGGAAGATTGTTGGGAATTATACGTTTGAGTTGATAAGACAAAAAGAATGAAACAAGAGGGACTTAATATGACAAGAAGGAAACCTACAAAAATATGGAAGGACTTGCTTGCAAAAGAAGTTTTATTTATTAGTCTTTAGTAGAGATTTGTAAACCCTAATCCTCTAGTATATAAAGAGGACATGGGGTGTAGGTTTAATATACAAGTCTTCCATAATGTAGTCGACTAAAGGGGTGTGTGTGTGTAACCTAGGGCGTATAATCTTGTAAATGCCTAGGTTATTAGTTTAGTTAGTAGACATGTTCCTATAAACGTCTATAGTTAGTTAGTTAGTTAATGGTGAATGAAAACCTTGTGTCAATAACAATTATGTTTTGTTTTATCCGCTGCGTATTGTCATTGTTATTGTTAAACCCTAAGGCTCAAAACGATCTCAAGGAGTCCTAACAAACTCCTCAGTACTTTTTACCGAAACCGGTAGTAAGATATTAAAAAACGGCATCACCATAGGTAGAGGAATTAGAAAACATGGAGTCTACGTCATTAAAATTGGTAATTAACCTAAAGACAAACTTTGTCTTACCTCTATGGATGATACTTCGACCTTATGGCATTGAAGATTGGGTCATGCCAATATGCGACTTCTTCAATCGCTATCATCCAAAGATCTAGTAAGAGATCTACCGAAATTAAAATATGAACATCACTTTTGTGATGCTTGTAACATAGGAAAACAAGTCCGTTCTAGTCACAAAGCTAGAAACATGGTGTCTACAACTAAGTGTCTAGAGTTACTACACATGGATTTATTTGGTCCATCCGCTATTAAGTTATGGAGGCAACTACTACACTTTGGTTATAGTGCATGATTATTCTAGGTACACATGGACTAAATTCTTAAAGAACAAAACTGAAACATTCAATTATTTTGAAATATTAAGTAAGGAAATCCAAAGATAATTAGGAAGTCCTATAGTGTCTATTAGAATGGATCATGGTAGGGAATTCGATAATAAAGTGTAATTTGGAGCCTTTTGTGACGCTAATGGTATTACTCACAACTTCTCGGCTCCTCGCACTCCACAATCGAATGGGTAGTTGAAAGAAAGAATAGAACCCTACAAGAAATGAGTATGCTAAATGAGCAATCCATACCTCAAAAGTTTTGGTGCAATGTCGTTGATACTTCAACGTACATACTTAATCGAGTCTTAATTAGACCAATCTTAGGTAAAACTCCATACGAGTTACTTCAAGGCAAAAAGCCTATGTTAGATCACTTTAGAGTCTTTGGTAGAAAATGTTTTCTTCTTAACACTAAAGTTTACCTTACAAAATTTGATCCTAAATCAACCGAAGGTATCTGTTTAGGTTATTCTCCTAATAGCAAAGCTTACGTCATATTAAATAAAGAAACAATGAAGGTTGAAGAGTCATTAAACGTAAAATTTGATGAAAGTCCACCCAAACCTACTCCACATCTTGTCGATGACGAGATTGTATAAAGCGAAGCTATTATAATAAAGAAAAGGATAAACGAAGAAGAAAAACCGTTAAATGATGAAATCATAAATATTAAAGAGTCCAAAGATCACCCCGTAGATAAAGTAATAAGAAAGTTAAACGAAAGAACCTTAAGGTCTCAAGTCCAAAACCAAAGTAGCCTATTTTGTTTTCTCAACCATAGAACCTAAGAATACACAAGAAGCCATAAAAGATGAAAGTTGGGTAATGGCTATGTAAGAAGAGTTAAATCAATTTGTTTCTAACGATGTTTGGACACTTGTCCCTCCACCTAGTAATCAAACCATAATAGGAACCAAATGGGTATATAAAAACAAGTTAGATGCAAGCGGTTGTAGTGTCTAGAAACAAAGCTAGACTCGTTGCCCAAGGTATAATCAATAAGAAGGAATAGACTTTGATGAGACCTATGCCCCCGTGGCTAGATTAGAGTCTATAAGAATACTTCTTGCTTATGCTTGTCCTAATTATCTTAAGGTTTATCAAATGGATGTCAAAAGTGCCTTTCTAAATGGTTTTATTAATGAAGAAGTATATGTAGCTCAACCTCCGGGCTTTATCGATTTTGAAAAACCTAAACATGTGTATAAGTTAAAGAAAGCCCTTTACGGTCTTAAACAAGCTTCAAAAGCTTGGTATGATAGACTCAAGTCATTCTTAATCAAACACAACTACACTATGGGGTTAGTTGATAACACACTTTTTACTAAGAAAAAAGAATCACATATAATCATTGTTCAAATATATGTAGATGATATTATATTCGGATCTACTTGTCAAGACATGTGTGATGATTTCTCTAAAATCATGCATGACGAGTTCGAGATGAGTATGATGGGAGAACTTAGTTTTTTTCTTGGTCTACAAATAAAACAAGTAGAAGATGGTATCTTCTTTAATCAATCTAAATACATAAAGGAGATGTTAAAGAAATTCGGTTTAGAAGAGTCGAAACCCATTAGGACACCAATGTCATCCGACACTAAACTCACAAAAGATGAAGACGGCGAATCCGTTGATAACACAAAATATCGTGGCATGATTGGTAGTCTTCTCTACCTCACGGCTAGTCGGTCGGATATCATGTTTAGTGTTTGTTTATGTGCTAGGTTTCAAGAAGATCCTAAAACATCACATCTAGAAGCCGTCAAAGGATATTTAGATATATTAAGGTACAACTCAATTAGGATTGTGGTATCCTAAGGTGCGGGTAGAAACAATTGTATATGCAGATTCGACCATGCGGTGATTATGTTGACCGAAAAAGTACAAGTGGGGTATGTACTTTTATGGGATGTTGTTTAACATCTTGGTTCTCAAAAAGCAAGCGGCATTGGCCATTTCAACAACGAAGCGAATATGTCTCCACCGGCAAAGCATGCCAACAAGCACTATGGATGAAACAAGCGTTAGTTGACTACGACATTCATCTAAGTGACATAGCCATTCTATGTGACAACAAAGGTGCCATCGATTTAAGCAAGAATCTGGTATTGCATTCTCGCACAAAGCATATAGAGATTCGTCATCACTTCTTAAGAGACAATGTTCAAAAGGGAAACATCTCTATTGAGAAGGTAGCATCCAAAGACAACATAGCCGACGTCCTCACCAAACCGTTGAAGCTGGAACAATTCAACCTCCTTCCTCTTGGTCTTGGTCTCATGGAACAATCGTCGTAATTAGCTTTTAAAACTCTACAAGGTATGTAAACACTAGCCTTCTTCCTTCTGAGTCTAGGATCTCTATTTCACGCACAACTCACAAGCAATACGAGAATTTTCAAAACCCAAGATAAGTTTTTCACTTATAACTCATTTTTTTCTCTTATTTTTCAAGATAAGTACAAGTTGCAAACACCTAATTACATACACATTTTCTTTTCAAAGGATAAATGTTTTATTCACACATAGAAACCTCTTTTCAAAATGCTTTCTAAAAATATACCTCTTCCCGTATCACTTTCACAAAAGCCATTTCTCACGTCTAGGAAAAATCCCTTTTTCATTATTCATACAAAGTAAAAACCCGTTTTCATTGCATCTCATGTCTTTTGAATGCTAAAGAGGACACACAACTAATATGTGTTTTCGGGTACATTCATTTAAGCAACAATGAATTAGGAGCACTCGGGTTATCTCACATAATAGTGTGCTTTTTCACTTCTAGTTTATTTTTTTTTCTTTTTAGGAGTCGCGATAACCGCAACTCCAAATGGTTTGCATATAGGCACAAAGGTTTCCAAAAGGAAAATTTTTGAGCTGCCTGAATCACCAGTACCACAGATTCAGCCTTAATGCTGGACGGATCCCTTAAGGGAAGGATCCGTGGGATCCGTGAGACAGAAGCAAGTTTTATCTTATATTTTTTTCACTTTGGATGAAAACTTCAATATTTTTCATCATATTATTTTTTTTGGAGTATGTTCTTTAATGCTTGTGTTCTCATGATCACATGCCTTAAATTCATATATAATCATTAGATTTTAATCCACATTTTGGGTCAAGCATTCATTACAATGCATTATTTTTCTATAAATAGGATTCCCAAAATGCTTGCATATTTATCTCATCTTCACAAACAAACACCACCATGTCTTCCAAAAGATCTTCCAACTTAGATGAATCACCTAGTGCAAACAATCCCTTTCAAGAAATCCAAAATTTTGTCCTCCACCTTCCAAAATACCAAAACAAAATCTTGAAATCCATGCGGATTAGCATCCGCCTTGTTATTTAGTAAAACCATCTTGAATGGTTCATCACCAACCACTATTTCACCACAAGATGCTTCCATTATAGCACCTCCTTCATCACCAACAAGTACACCAACTTCATCACCCATCAACTCACCACCTAAGGTCACTCTTTTGGAACTCCTTAAGACTCCAACAAGATCTCAACAACCAAAACAAAAAGAAATAGTCTTTTTAACACCTCCCACTTCTCCAAACACAATTTTCAAAGACCTTGAAACCTCACCACCACTTCCAAACATTCCGGACTTTGATCTGCTTTTTGATTGTTTTCCACCACAACTTCCGCATCTCACAAATCAAAGTCATTCGGAAAACTGCCGCACTCATTACCCACATCACTTACATTGTGAACATTGCCAATCCACTAGGGATATTGCAATAGAAATTAGGGAAGAAATGCGAGTCATACTTAACCTCATTCTTGATCGCATCAATATCATTACTCATCAAAACCTCCATCCATAACCTTATGCAAGCATGGAAGGAATCATTATTACTATTTTTATTTTTAGTACTTTTCTCTTGAGTCATTTTTAAGAACAAGTCTTGTTCTTACTTTTACATGCTTGTATGTGGCATAAATACCACTACATTTTGTTGTTTTATTACAAGGTCTTGTTTACATACCTTGGCTCGCAATCTTGATTCTCGTCAATCACAAGATTATTTATGCATGTTACTACTAACTCTTTCTTTGTAGGATTTTTTATTTTTCTCACTTGACGCCCCAATCTAGGGGGAGCTACCGTCAAGGGGGAGTAAGCGATACGTGGACTATTTTTCCACATTTTATTTCTTCGTTGGGTTAACTTTTTGTTTTGACAAAAAGGGGGAGAAGAAGTAAAACTTAGGCTTTCAAAACATACATCTAATCTTAAGTTTTACTCATCATAACATTATGTTTTGTCATCAACAAAAAGGGGGAGATTGTTAATACAAATAAACCGTAAAAACGTTTATTAATATTTAGCGATCTCTTTGTGTTTTGTTGATAACAAATATAATGTTATCATAAGTAAAATTGTAAGGATACATGTTATTTTTGTAAAGCATTTACATATAGTCACTTAATACAAAGTGTTGTAATAAATCATTTGTTGTAATAGTTTATTAGGATAGGTAAAAATCACAACCCATTGAGCATATCCATAACCCATGGTATTGACCCATATCCATTTGACTAGATGCATTGCATCTATTAGATACACTGTATCTAAGGAAATACCCATGGACCAACCGATAACCCATAACCCATGACCCATGACCCATAACCAAAAAACCCATGGGCAAAAGGGAGCGTCCCACGGATCCCAGTTAATACACTGGACGGATCCCTTAAGGGAGGGATCCGTGGGATCCGGGGAACAGTAACTAGTTTTCTTCTATAAATAGAGAGTCATTTCTTCATTTCTCTTCACCCCTCTTATTACTAACACTCTCATATACTCTTACTCTCTTCTAACAAAATATCACTTGATCTAGAGAGTTGTTCTTCTTTCTTCTATTGTGATTCTCATATAGGTCCTTCTCTAAGGCGAGATCACGAGCTTATTACAAGTCATCCAAGCAAGGGGTCCTTGATTGATTTGTTCCTCCACAAGATTTCTGTAGCGAAGATCTTGTATTTGTTATTTCACATATTTGTTGTGTAATAGTAGTGTTAGTTTGGTCCTCCGTGTTACGGACTCGGTATTTAGCTTTGTACCGGAAAAAGATGTAAGCAACGTTGTGAAGGCTTCTCTGCCAAGTTGAAGGAGTTTGTTGACATAGTGCTTGAACTCTCAAGTAGGTGACTCGGGGAGTGGAGTAGGGCAAGGAAGGTGTCCTTGTAGCCGAACCACTATAAATCGGTTGTGTCATTTCTATCCTTTACTTTACTTTATTTACTTGCATTACTATTAGATCTATACTTTCTCTTCATCCATACAATTTCACATAATATCGAATCTAAAGTTTTTGAAACTAACTTAAAATCGGCAAAACTATTCAACCCCCCACCCCTTTCTAGTTTTCCACAAATTTGCTTTAGGCATCCACTTCTTTAATATAATAGGAACGGATCAAATAAACCATGGTCCATTCTCCAACACTCGGTTCATACGATCAACCGAAGAAATATTGAATAAGAAAAGGCCCTTTGAGTTCATCATTGCACGTACAATGCCATATTTCTTTCATGCATTCCTCACGTAGTTCTCGACTACCGGGAATGCAATTCTATTACGTACAAATACCCATACAAACTGTATTCAAACCTCGTATGAACTTCCAAGACCGATGACAATGGGTTTTGAACTTCAGCCATTTCATTATTTGGTTTACCTGTGTCTAACGATCGAAAGTTCACATCTCGATTACCAAGTTCATTACTCACCAAATTAGCGAACGAGACAAGATTAGGCATATCCACTCGCTTCAAAGAGCTAGTGGTCACCGCAACCTAATATTTACCGTTTGCAGACGATTGACCCTGTCAACCTGAGTATTAGCCTTGTTCATGATATCATTGAAACGCTCACATGCAACACTAGTAATTGGATCAGAAGAGAAATCATGAGTTGTATCCATCCTACTATTATCACGAGTTAATTGCTCCTACTCAGTTATAGTTACACGAGATGGGGTTGTTACGTTTTCCACCCCGTTACCTCCTTGTCTTCCACATTTTGACCCACATTACTTGAACAGTAGCATCAACTGACGAACCTAGATTCTGTGAATTTGAGACTTTCCTTATGAGTTATGACTTATTGATGCTTTTCAATTAAAGGAAATTTTTTGTTAACTTGTCGCGTGTGAACATGAGTTAAAAAAATGTTAAATAAACATAGTTATTTCTTAAAATACATATATATATATCTACATAAAATAGAGTTATTCTAAGTAAAATAAAAAAGTTAGAATCGAATGAGAACAAATTTTAAAATGCAAAAGATGAAAAAATAACTATAATTACATATCAGAGATGCGGTGACTTTAATTATATACATCTCTAGTCTTTTTTATGCATCCTAATATATTTGTCAACTCAAAATTAGATGCATTATATCAAGTTAGGTGAATTTTATATATTTTTTTGTACTCCTCGTGTCAAATGTATTGCTAGTACATTTTCAATTTAAAGTTAATGCATCATTTTCAATTTAAAATCACTTTCGAAATTAATTGGGATGCATCTGAACGAATAGAGATGCATTCAATTAAAGTTAATGCATCTCTTAAATATGTGATTGTAGTTACTTTTTCATTTTTCTTATTTTAGAATTTTTCAAGGCAGATCCCTAATAAAGAAAAACAATACATTGAAACATGGCAACTGATTTTTATTAAATCCTTTTTTGCATATACCACCATGATCCATATTAGAGAATCTCTCTACTAAAATATCTCGTGAACACATATATTAATGCTTAAAAGTTAAAACAATGGTAACACTTCTAAAAGGAATAATATATCTTTCTAAGACCATGGGGTATGGTAACGAAACACCCACGCCATTCACATGTGGCAGCCATTTTGGCGCCGCCAAATGTGCGCCACCACACCACCATGGCCTTGCGCCAATTCCTGCGTGACTATACTGGCGATGCGTGATTTCTGCCTCTTCTTCTTTTCTCTTTTTTTTTGGTTTTTTTGTGGTTTGTGACTGTTTGTGTTGTGTTTTTTTAGTGTGCGTGATTTTTTTTTGTTTTACAACTGTGTGTGTTACTGTGTTGTGTTGTTTTGAGGTAGAAGAAGGTGAAACAAATATGTGGTAGGCGTGTGTTTTATTTTTATGTACGTAAAATTATTAGGGTAGGATACTTGGGCCGAATTATTAGAATTGTTGGGCTTTGGGTTTGCTCACATAGATACATAGCACAATTGGATATTTAAGTGTTTTTAATTTCCCTGGTTTTTTTCCTTAACATTTGTTTTTAGTTTCCTATTGTATTTTTAGTTGAAGAATAATATTTAATTTGTGTGAAAATTTGAAAAATAATAATGTGGGGCTCAAAAATGTGGTTTTTTAAAGTTTAGTATCATTTTAAATTTTTCAGTATGTTTTTTTAAGTTTCGTATTGTATTTTATTTGAATTAATGAAATTAAGTTTGTATGAAAAATGTAAAGAAAATAAAAATGAATGTGGGTGGGGACCAAAATAACGTATTATGAGTGTAGGGTTGTTTTGGTGTGTGAGTGTTAAAAGTGTGAATCTTTGAGATGGCGATGTGGGCGAAAAGTGGAATTTGGCATCTAGTAGTACCCCATGGTCTAAATTAACGAGCAACTCACCCACATTATAACGGGTTGGAAAGTGACGAGACAACCGAGACGAATCAAATCCAATTTAAATATCAAAGAAATACAGACCAACTGAACCAAAAAGCAATGTGCTGAGGAATCATCTAAAAAGCACATAATGCATGTGGTGCATGTTAATCATTTAAATCATCCATCTCTAAATTGCTTTGCTAGTTTAGTTCTACTTGATAACTTAGTGGATTATTTTAAGTTACGAAAAGCAATCAGTTGAGTTTATGTATAAAAGTTTGTTAATATCTTATAACTAACTACTAATAAACAGTAAACAACCACCAAAGTGTTCTAGTAGGTAAGCATCATATCATGATGTGTTCTTAAGAGGTTCGAGGTTCAAATGTTATCAGATATAAATCTTGGAGGTGGCAAAAAAAATTCTCGGACACTGTCACGGGATGCTCCAGTTGTGCTGCGTACGTCTGAGTTATGATTTGTCTTCCTCAAATAACTTAAACAGAGAGTATCACACCTATTTACATGTTTATACAAAACTACTAATGTGGCAAAACGAACACTAAAAGATTTTAATTGTTAGAGCCTTAAAGGCTTAAAGAGATTTAAGTGAAAATAGCATTAAATCTCAGTACGTAGCAAATCTGACCAAAATTAAACGAAGGAAAACCATGCAATAATAGGGCCACTCTATAATTCTCCTGGCTCATTAATTTAATCACGTAGCTACACTGAGACAGTGATTTAAAGAATAAGTAGATCTTGTTTTAACAGAAATGAATAAATAAATACCAAGATCAGATTCTATATCAGAAAAGTTATATTGGGACAAAACACCTTTTTGTAATTAAACATATCGCATTAGTCATGACACGTTCATGATCACTCAACGTAACTTTTTTCATGATTTTTAAAAATATAAAAAATGGAGCAGAGTTTATCAAATGCTTTTACTAACAACACGGTTAAAACATCATATTTATATTTATTTATTTTTTTAAAAGGTAACATATTTATATGATAAGTGAAGCAATTATTGTGAGGACTTTTGAATATTTTGTTGTTTGATACTTGACATATATATTGTTAATTGTTGTGGGAAATAATTTTTTATGTTTCATTGATCTGCAAGTTGATTTAAGCTTTAAACTTATTTGCCGACTAATATTTTTTTTAACGGCAATTTATATAACACCTAGCAAAGAGCATGGAAAATAAAGTTACAAAAAAGAAGTGAAGGGATTGTAAGGGTCCGTGAACCACTCAACCCAGCTATAGAAATTCTTTGTATGTCTATTGAAAATCTAAATAAAAGAGTTGAGTTTAACATTAATAAAGATAAGATCCTTGTTGGGTTAAGACATGCTTGGTCCGCAAGAGTGAGGATGTCTATTCACCGAAGACCATAGATTTCGAATTTAATAAATTTTATAAAAATATCCTTTTTGAATTAACATTTTTACCTTTAAAATAAAGTAAAATAAAAACTTTATGTTTAGCTAAACGAAACGAATAAAATAAAAATCATCATAGGTCAAAATGAAACGAAGAACCAATGAGTTCATTCTTGTAGCCTATTTTCCTACTTTTCTTTTTTTTTTTTCTGGCAAAATCAAATAAGACATGTATAAATGAAGTAATTCTCAATACTTGTCTATTTTTCATGTGGATTCTGATGTCACATGGCCAAATAATTACTCCTTTATAAGGACAAGAGCATACAATAAAGTAAAGAACGTGGTTTAAATTAAAAAATATATTGGGACAAAACGTGGTATGTATTAAACAAATATAACAGTGTCTAGTGAATACTGTCACTTATATTATGACAAAACATTCGTTGTTCTACAGATGATGAAGGTGATTAAAATAATATAAAGGCTGCTCCATTCGTCCGATAATAAGTCTCTACCTTTAAATGCGCAGAGTTTTAAATAATAAATACACTTTATCAATATATCATTTTCACTTACTAAAATCTTTTTTTTATTGAAATAAAAGTGATTACTTATTTTGAGATATCTCAAATAGCGATGTGGACACTTATTATGGGACGTAACGAGCATTAAATACGGAGTTTAAGCAATACAATGGATGTGTACTTTCTTAAATGTACCGTTATAGTACGTGTACTCAAAATATTACTCGTGCGATACGTTAACATTCATTTTTGTACCAATATGATACGTGGATGACCGGTAAACCGATAAAAACTGATTTTTTTTAGCAAAAATAGTCTCTTGCAAGTTGTTTCCTTTGCAAAATAGACCCATTTAAATATTTTCAATTGCAAAATAGGTCCTTTGCGATTTTTTGCAAAATAGGTGCTTGTGCGAATTAAGTCCTTGACAAATCTTTATTTTTTAGCAAAAACTTGATTTTTCAAATTTCGCAAATCTTGAAGAAATTAGGTTTTGTTGTGATTTTTTCAAAAATACTCATTTTTTAACCAAAACCCAAAATACCAATGGTTTTCGGAAGATTTGCGAACTACTTGCAAAATTTGAATTATCACAAGTTTGCGTACAAAAATGGTCCTTGTGCGATATTTTTTCAAATTCGGTTCTTACATTTTTTTTTCTTTTTTCGAATATTGTTTATTTTTTAAAAGCGCAATTCTTTTTTTAATAGCATGAAAAACTTTGGATATTTTGGCGAAAATGGACCTCGCGCGAACGTTTTTTAAATAGCATGAAAATTTTTATCTTTAGTTATATCTAATATTGTTTTCACTTTTAAAGTAAAGGCATAAGTGTTAAAAAAATTATATAAGGACTAAATTTATAAAAACTATTTGCATAGGGACCAATTTAGTAAGTTTAAAAAAGGACCAATTTTGTAAAAAGAGTTTTATAGCACGGACTAAAAATCACATAAGGACCTATCATGCAAAAAATTGCAAAAGATCTATTTTACAATAGAAAAAATTCGCAAGGGACCATTTTTGCTAAAAAAATAACGTTTCAGCAAGTTTGGCCGGTTTGTTGGTCATCCACGTATTACATTGGTACAAACATGAATGTTAACGTACCACGCGAGTAATATCTTGTGTTAAGAGGGCTTAAATCTTTGCAGTTCATTTCTACGTTGTCGTGTTCTATTTATATAATGCACAAATCACTTCATATTAGTAGAAATCAAAACAAAATAGCTAAACCATCACTAACTATTCAAGGCGTTTTACACGTAAAAAAGTGAGAATAATATTTGACATTTTTGTGGCATACTCGTTAATTCTTTAGCTAAATTATTAAGTGTGACTAAAAAATAAAACGTTTATGTTTCGTAAAATAAATATCATTCAAACCTCCAACACAGCCACACTTTTGTGTCGCTAGTCCAGTAATTAAAACCACTTCTTGTATAGTGACACTTTTGTGTCACTATCACGAATAAAAGGTTTGAATAATCACACGATTTGAGTTAATGATCTCTCACTTTATCATATTCAACGTATTTCATGATTAGAGAAAAATTATGATAGGAGAAAAAAAATATGATATTGAAGTATTCCAATTCATTAAAGTTTATATATTGTTTGCATACGTTATTTGCTTGTTGAATTATTATTGCTGACATGAGATTATATATACGCCTTATTAAACCATGGGTTGAGATATTGATACGGTGGCTATGTTTTTATTTCAACGGTGGCTATGACTAGTATGACACAATAGTACTGTTGCTACAGTAACTGCTACAGTAACTTGTCCTTTTTTTTTTTTTTTTTTTTTTTTTAGAAATAAGTGTGTATAATATTTGAGTGTATAATAATGTATATAATAAGTGTGTGTGTAATAATGAGTGTGTGTATATTAATGTATTGTACATGTATAATTATTTAGTTTGTATAATATGCGCTAAATATTATGTATAATATACGCTAAATATTACCACATTAAATAAGCGCAACAACAACTTTTATTATTAAATTAAGCGTCGGTGTTAACATATTATTTAAATACACAACATCTACTACATATGAAGATTATTCATCTCGTTTAATAAGCTGCAACAACAACTTTTATTATTAAATTAAGCGTCGTTAACATATTATTTAAATACACCAACATCTACTACGTATGAAGATTATTCATCTCGTTTAAAGATCATGGAGCCTTGCACCGTACGACAAGCGTGATCCTCGAGATTCCTTGCCAATTCTAACTCCATCTCCAGCGTCTTTATTTTTGTCTTTATGACTTGATCTCATTATCTTTAACAGCAGCATTTGAGCCTTCTGCGTTGAAGATGAGGCTCGACTTAAATACCGTCTTTCAAATTCATCTTTCCAATGAAGTATCGACACCCATAGTCATTTGTACAGGGTGTTACATGTTAAGAAAATAATAAAGCGTAATTTTAACAAACAAATTATTTACATAAAACCCTAAGCAAGCGTATGATTATTTACCACCGAAAGAGGACATGCATGTCTGATCGGCCGGAAAGGATTTCGTGGTTCAGTTCTATAATAAATCCTCTATTACATCGACACCATAAAGTTTCCTTGGCCCACGACAAAAGAATTTGCATGAATCGATAATCAATCATTTACAACATAAAACATGTATCATTTACAATGTTATTATTAATTTAAATATAAGCGATAATCAATCATTTACAACATAAATCGATAATCAATCATTATGTTTACAACATAAATCATTAATCAATTATTTTCAACATAAATCGATGTCGGTCACTATGTTTATAATTATTTACAACATGAATCATTCACTATGTTTATAATTATTTACAACATGAATCATTAATCATTTACAATGTTTTGTATGTATATATTATTTACTAATTTGGAAGTCGATGCCTATATAATAATTCCCCTTTGGGATGCGACATCGGATCATGCCTCTCCATTGTGGGTGGAGATGCGGAAGTGGAGAATGTTCGTCAGCGTCGAACAATGTAATGACCTGCCGTTCCCCACGCGGGCTATCACAAGGGGTCGAGTTCTTTGTGAAGTGCGGACCATTGATAAGCGGAAAACACATATTCCAACCCACATGAGATATAAATGCAATGGGTCGTCTAATCGATTCGCAATAACCAACCCGTGTTTGGCATGTCCATATAGCGATCGATCGGTGCATTTCCTTCTCGGACCGGTCTATTGTGCGGCGAGTTCGTTAAACCATCTTCCCCCAAACCCATGTAAACACGCCAATTTAGGTCCATCTGTTGCAATAACATACGCCTAACTTGGCGCCACCAATCTTGTTGTTCCCAAACACCATGGGCCGCGAAACCCATAATTTCCGTCACCCGCATTATATATCACGATTATGTATGGATGCCAAAGGGCTGGAAGCATACCCATCAACATTTTCGCTTCTGCATCTCCATTGTACAACTTTGTGTCTTGTCGACAAAGGACTAGGACCCGTGAAAGAACTATGTCGGGCGGGCTCTTTGTTGAAGTTCGGGACTTGTCTTGATCTTGTAGCGGTGCTTCTTGGTGATTTTCGGTTGGAACTTCATTCAAGTCGGGTTTTCATTCAAGTCCGGGACTTGTGTAGCCTGCCCATTTGTCCTTCTGCTCGGGCGTCCACGGGTATTTTTGAATAACGAGGTTCCGTGTGTCATCGGATGCGAGTTGGTATATCGATCTCAACCGTTAGCATATTATTCTTGACAAGCGGCGCTTTGGTAAAAACATTCTGAATTGTCGAATGTCATCTCTAAGCGAGTATCATCATCATCATCATCATCATTCTTGGAAGAGCCATCTTGACGGTGGCCTATTGATATTAGGCCACGGAACATGTAGGTTCTCCAAAAATATTAAGTTCTTCTAGTGGAATGGGAGTCACGAAATCATTAAAGTGGTATATTACAATGGCCGTAAATCACTAATATTAATGGGAAAACAACTTGATAGTTATAAATGTACTTACCATGAATCACATAGTATTGCATCTCGTGAAAGCATGGCGGTCAAGTAAATTATACGCAACTTATGGCTACAATCTTCTACGGTGATAGACCGATGGAGTTCTTTGTGCATGAGTTGGAAAGCATGGTGAAACTTTATACCACAATTCTTGAAATAGTGGAAAATTACAATCATTTATTTTCTCGCCGATGCTTCTATTTAAACTCTCTTTTATCGAATTTTCTTGTGCAAAGATAATCTTATCATTGCACTCAACAACTTTGTCTAAATTGGATTGTGTCTTTGCCCGAATATAATTTCAACAAGCGTGGTGAGCCTCGACTCTACACGTTGTTGTCGGCGAAGAAGCGATATTCATCGGTGATGTCAGAGACAAACATGTATACGTAATCTCGCGCCGGTTATCCGGATACTCGTGATCGGCGAAAAAAAGCGATGAATTAATCAAGGTCATTCGGTGCTTATTAATTGAATAATAAAAAATATATAATTAACAATTTATTACGCTCAAGGTTGACCAAGCGTTGTCGTGGCGCTCATCTTGTTGCTCGAACAAAGGCGTGTCGGACTTTAACCAACCGATCCCATCTCTTTTAATGGAGTCGTACTCATCTAACCCGCATCTGTTTCTCATAAACCTCATCAAATTTTGCTCTATATGCCATCGACGGAGTAATTTGCGGCGGTAGGGAATTACGCTCTACATGCCCTAACCAGCGCTAAATCTCAGCCGGTGACAATAACACGTGGGTAGTATCTTTCGTCTATCACCTCTTTTATGCGTTGCAATACCCATTCAAAATTATGCCCCTTTTCACCGTGTATAAAGGCATGCGCCATTGAAAATGTTTTATTCGTTGGAGTTACTCAACAATTTCCAACAATGGCAATTTAAAGCGTGTGGTATTGTGCGTAGAGTCCATCAACATGATTTCGGGGGCGTCGCCATAGAGCATTGAGTGGGGTGAACAAAAATAGCTCCTCAAGCTCATTATGGTCATTCACCCTCGGGCGATATGCATAACTGAATCCGTCATATCGCGTAAGGACTTGAATTTGAGTTCTATCACTACTACGGCTCTCCGGAACTTATCAAGTGCGTTATAAATAGTTCTAACGCTAGAACCGTTATCCGGATTCGTCCCTTTATTGTCGAAAGTATATTACGTGGTGATGCGCTATACTCGACAATTCTTTGACCAAACTCGACTCATCATCTTTTAATCGCATTGCATATGGCATACCATGCAGCGACTCTAGCAACTCATGATTATGGCTATCACACTTCACCCTCAAAATCCAATTATATTGTGTTGGTCTATATTTCGCAACTAATCTGAATGGACAATTGCTTTTTTTGTTTTGGTTTTCCGTTTCCCCTTCTAGTGATATTCATAAATCCGCTCTTTGTACACATATAATTAATTTCCATCATCGACCATTTTCGATTTGGTTCTCTTTTTAACAATGACAAAACCGAGCCCCGGGCTATATTTTGCACCAGTCGGTTATTTCTTCGTGAGAGGAAAGCACGAAAATACATAACAAATTTTATAACACACTTTTTTAACTAATACTTTTTAATACTTTTATAACGGAAAGCCCGAGGCTATATTTACCACTTGTCGATAAATGGGCAATCCTCGATACTTCCTCGTGAAAGCGGAAAGCACGAAAATAAAAACACAACATTTAAAACTAATACACAATTTTATAAATAATTTTTTATAAATAATTTTTTAACAAAGTTTTATTAAAACTTTTAAAACTTTATACTAATACATTTAAATTTCATTTAATACTTTTATTTTAATAAATTTCATTTTAACAAAGTTTTATAAAAATACAAATTTGTACATTTTAATAAATTTCATTTTAACAAACTTTTATAAAAATTCAACTTTTACATTTTAACATAATTTCATAAAACTAATACTTTTATAAATAATATACTTTTATAAAAACTTTTAGTAATATACTTTTATAAAACTTTTATTAATAAAACTTTTATAAAAACTCTTATATATGTGTGTGGTTATGAAAGCGTGTGCGTGTATGCAGCGTGTGCTGCGTTTTCTTTCTGTCTTGAGTTGATATGTTGCCTTCTCTCTCACCCTCATTCATTCAACTATGTTTCTCTCTCACTATCTCTATCTCTAAACTTTTAGATTTAGATCTAAAACATATAAGATCGTGGTGTTTTTGGTTATGTTGTGGTGATCACTCTCTGTGGTTCTTTGATGGTGAGTTTGTGATGTTGAGTTTGTGATGTTTGGGTAAATCTGGGTACTTTGATGGTGAGTTTTGATGTTCCTATCATTTATGGGTAGATTGTGGGTTTAATTTCATGGATTTGTAAAAAAAATAAAGCGCCTATTTTTTATTTTTAGGGTTTACTAAATCTGGGTACTTTGATGGTGATTTTGTGATGTTCCTATCATTTATGGGTAGATTGTGGGTTTAATTTCATGGATTTGTAAAAAAATAAGAAACGCCTATTTTTTATTTTTAGGGTTTGGTAAATCTGGGTACTTTGATGGTGATTTTGTGATGTTCCTATCATTTATGGGTAGATTGTGGGTTTAATTTCATGGATTTGTAAAAAAAATAAATAACGCCTATTTTTTTTTTTTTTAGGGTTTGGTAAATCTGGGTACTTTGATGGTGATTTTGTGATGTTCCTATCATTTATGGGTAGATTGTGGGTTTAATTTCATGGATTAAAAAAAAAAAAAAAAATAAACGCCTATTTTTTTTTTTTTTTAGGGTTTAGTAATCTGGGTACTTTGATGGTGATTTTGTGATGTTCCTATCATTTATGGGTAGATTGTGGGTTTAATTTCATGGATTTGTAAAAAAAATAAATAACGCCTAATTTTTTTTTGTTTAGGGTAAGCGATTCAAGCTGCTTATGTGAAGGCGATTATGTGTTGTTATGTGGCTTGCATGAGTTGTGTGGGTGCAACGGGTAGGTTAACACCTTGATGCGCCACCATTGAGTGGTATGAATACACTGCAGCTACCCGGTCCACAGGCTCTGTGTGGTTTCTTTGGGAAGCGCTTATGTGCTTATGTGGCTATGACATAGATATGACACAAATAGTACTCATGTGCTTATTAAGCTGCACGAGTTTTGTGGGTGCAAAGGGTAGGTTAACACCTTGATCTGCCACCATTGAGTGGTATGAATACCTGCAGCCTACCCAGTCCACAGGCTGTGTGGTTTCTTGTGCAAGCCTTGTGCACTGGCAGTTGCACACGAGCTCGAATTAGACCCGTTGGAATACTACGTTACGGTGGGGTTATTCATCTGTGGCTATGTTTTTATTCATCTTGTGGCTACAATTTTATATAACAAGCGCTTATATGCTTGATAAGCGGTTTATTCTTATAGTGATTTGAAAATTGTTTTTTTAAAAAGCGAGATAAGGCAATGATGATTTTGCAAAAAAAAATTATTTTGCAACCTTTGATGTTGCGACCATATATGATAAATATGATTTTGGCTTGGCATTTCGAATGGACGGCAAAATTTTTTATTTTCATTTGCAACCTTTGATGTTGCGACCATATATGATAATATGTGATACTTGTCTCGAGCCTAATGTTATCTCTATTATTAATGTGTAAAATTGTTACCTCACGGTGATTGAGACATATCGGTGACTGAGATATTTGAGGTTTCTTTGTGGTTTGTTAGTTGCGGCTTTCACTTGCGACTTGTGTTTCACTAAAATTATAGCCACCGTATAAATAACTTGATGATGTTTGTATGATGGTGAGTGCGACTGAGATATTTGAGGTTTCTTTGTGGTTTGTTAGTTGCACTTTCACTTGCGACTTGTGTTTCACTAAAATTATAGCCTTTGTATAAATAACTTGATGTTTGTATGATGGTGAGTTTGTGATGTTGTAACTTGGTGATGTTTGAGGTGAATATATTGAGATTCTTCACTAGTGACTATTCACTTGTGACTTTCTTGTGACTTTCTTGTGACTACCTACCAATCCTACGGATGGGAGGTTTCACTTGTGACTTTAGGAATCTTTCTTTTGCTTTTGGTATTGTGCAATCGATCGTGCACTTGTGTGCGATCTGCTATGATTGGACAAAATTTTTTTTCAAAAAGGCGATGACGATTGGTTTTATAACGAGCAGACGGCAAAGTGATTTCTTTATCACTTTGCAACCTTCATATCCGAGCCAGCGCACTTTTCATCTGCTGCACTTGCACAATTTTGTGTGCTAATGCACTTGGACAAAAGCGCTTCATATCCGAGCATGTGTGCAATCGCTTGTGTGCTTATGCACTTGGACAAAAAAAAAACTAGGCAATGATGTAATCGAGCTGTGTCCAATCTGCTTGTGTGCTTATGCACTTGGACAAAAAACTTGGCGATGATGAAACTCTAATCAGACCTTTATTCAATCTGCTTGTGTCTCTTGCACTTGGACAAATCTGCTTGTGTGTTCTTGCACTTGGACAAATTTGCTTGTGTGCTCTTGCACTTGGACAAATCGCTTTGTGTGCTTATGCACTTGGACAAAAATAACTTATGACAAAAATACATTTTGGGACAAAATAACTTATGACAAAAATACCACCCAAACCGGCCAATAAAAAAAAAAAAAAAAAAAAAAAAAAAAAAAAGCGCAAATAGTCTTGTTGCTCTGATTACCTCGTCTTATTCTCTGATGCCTCCTCTCTAGACCCGTGTAAATTCCTATGGGTAGACCCGTAGGAATAGTGTGACCCTAAACCATCTTGGTACGGTTGAAAGGAAAAGTAAGAATGGAAAAAGGTTCCATTGCTATGTTTGTTAGACATAAATAATATATGGAAGCATGTAATTAAATGTCCATTCTCAACTTTGACTTTTCATTATTTTAAGAGAAAATTACTAAAAGAGGCCAATTTTTCAAAGTTGATATATTTTTAAGATTTTTTTCTCATCTCTTTTCCAAAAGAGCCATGCTCATTGCTGCTCGATGCTCAAGCGCCCACTTTCAGTACAAAACTCCATTATTTTTATGACACGTGTCATTCCTTTTGTTGCTTTCGACTTGTTGCTCAATTGCTCGACTTTGTTGCTCATTGCTCGACTCCACCCAAAATTTGACGCGTGTCATTCTTTTGTACTTGACGGTTGAGCGATAGCGATTGAGCATGACTCTTTGAGAAAGAGATGAGAAAAAACTTAAAATAGACCAACCTTAAAAAATCGGCCTCTTTTTGATAATTTTCTCTTTTTTAAAAGGGCAAATGGTCTAAAAAACCTATCAACTTTCCACTTTTTACTTTTGTGACAACAAACTTTTTTTTTTCCTATTAAAACAATACAACTTCTTAATGACTGTTATTGTAACCAAATCCGCCACTTGGCATACTTAATTACCATTTAACCTAGAAAAATAGTTTATAAGGATTGGGGACTATTTTTGCCATGAACCAAAGATGTGGACCAAAGCTCTAATCGTACTACCACTTTGTAAAACATAAAAAAAAAAAAAAAAAAAAAAAAAAAAACGTTCTTCCTCGAACCTTTCTTCCCCAAACCTGCTACTACCACTTTATAAACCCTAATCAATGAGTTCTTCAAGTTCAGCACAATCACGCCTAGTTTGTGGTAATATTCAATACTACTGTAACTGTAACCGTCTACTAAAGGTTCATACTTCAACCACAAGGAGGAATCCTGGCAAGAGATTTGTCAAATGTGATGATTGCAAAGTGTACGAGTTTCTTGATGAAGATCTTCCTACAATTACTACAAAGAGTTGGTGTTTGGATTCTTTGAAAAGCGAGCACATCGGCCATAATCCGTATTCTCGACACATGGTTGAGGTTTTGCTAAGGAAAAGTCCTTTGTTGGAAGATGAGTTGAAGGCTACAAAGTCAAGTTGCGGTTGTATGATAAGTTATTTTACATTATGGTAGGATGCTTGTGTTTAATTTGTGTTGTATTAGGTATGATAATTGGCAAGTAATTATGGTGTTGTTGTAATGGTTTTATGTTATGGAATGAAATTCTTATCTTTTGGTTACATTCTCTTATAGTTGTGTTGCATTCTAATATTTGCATTCTAATATGTGTTCTTATAGTTGTGATTTGTAGACCATAGTAAAGCAGTGAGCATAGATTCATGATAGGTGATTGAAAACACATTTATTTAGGGCATACATTAACTAGGCGAAAGACAAAGTTACGATAAGACAAAGTCTTGATAAGACAAAGACAAAGTCTTGATAAGACCAAGTCTTGATAAGACCATAAGTAGGTGCTTCTAACCCATCCTTTTCTTTCCCTTTCCCTTTGGATACGCAATTTCGGTTTGACAACATAAGGTTTGACACCAAATGCTTCAAGGCGGCTTTGCGAGCAAACCTAGAACTTTAGGCCTTGCATCAAGAGAAGCTTTTGAATCTGTTTTTGGGTTAGTTGCACATCATCCTCTGCCTCATCGAGTAGTTTCAACATAATGAGAGCTTGAGCCCACCTTTGGTTGATAAAACTCTAGCTCATCGGGTGGAACTACATCTTGCAACGGAAAATACCACATCCATGTGTTACCGTTACTTGTGTCATCTCGGGTTGTGCATACTACGATGTGTCACTTGAAATGCATATTACTTGAAAAAAAAAAAAAAAAAACAAAAAAAAAAAAAAAAAAAGAAACATAAGTATGTTTTACATGTAAGAGATGGAAAAGGCACATTTTGATAGTGATTATATAACCTTTTCTCTTGTTGGATCTTTTGTTTCGAACTCATTTTAGCGACAAAGTGTGAATAGATGATGAATATGTTTGATATGGTTTTGTATTCACACTATCTCGCCCTTATATAGAGGTATGGTATTTGCAAATGTATTGATGCGATTATTGCAAATGGGCTATTTGAGAACCGACAAAATGCATAGACACGAGAAAATGGGCTATTTCATGACAAATGTATTGATGCGGTGACATGACAAATGCATTAAAATGATGCATTGTTTAAGTGCCATTAGATGAAAAAGTGTTGCATTATTTGCAAATGCATTATTGCTAAATTGTACAAAGTGAGAAAATGAAATAGTGAAAAAGTCATAAAAGTTCTTGCATGAAATAAGCAGTAAAAGGCAATAATGCTACAAATTGTACAAAAGTGATTCATTGTGATCATACATACTTGACCTTCATACAAGAGAGTAGTTTAATTTTGACCATCGTATGCCCTCACATGATATACAAAATGGGCTATTTGTAGATGGTCATTTTAAGCTGATAACATACCTAAATAACCATATGGCGGTTAAATTGTTTACACATCAAAAGATGATTAACTATGCCTCATAAGATATACAAAATGGGCTATTAGTGACATACAAAAGCTAAAATATAAGTTAGTTGCACTTATATATCAAGTGCATTGTCTTTACTCTTACGACCATCCATTTTTTCCCAACTTCTTTAGTATGATTCTTTCACTTGGTCTTGATTTTATGAGGTGGTTTTTACATTGTGCACTTGATCTTGTATTTGGTGTCTGAATTGGAGTTAAATCAATCTCTTCTTGAACACATGCTTGAGGCGGACTTGAACACATTCTTGACCATCATCTTGCACTTGTTCTTGACCATCATCTTGCACTTGTTCTTGAGGCAGTTCTTGACCTTCATCTTGCACTTGGACTTGAACACATTCTTGACCTTCATCTTGCACTTGTTCTTGAGGCTGTTCTTGACCAAACCATCTTGCAAATCTTTGAAGTACATGCCTCCTCTTACCATGCCTTGTTGGAATTCCAAGTGTTGACCCAACTTTTCTTTTGAACCGGCACTTCCCGCATCGGTCCTAACTCTTTCATTAGACTCACTTCCCAATCGGTCCTAACTCTCATTAGAAGCACTTCCCCATCGGTCCTAACTCTCTCATTAGAAGCACTTCCCATCGGTCCTAACTCTCTCATTAGACCCACTACCCACATCATCCATAGCTCCTACATTAGACCCACTCCCGCATCAGTCCTACTTCCACCCGCATCATGAACATTTTGTTTTCTAGGCCTACCACCAACTCCTTTTGGTTTTGGTGTCTTTGCCATAATAGGTTCTTTGCAACCTTTTATATTGTGTCGGGCTTTTGGCAATTTGTACAATGCATTAGAACACCTACTTTAGACACTCTTGTACCACTACCACCCTCACCTTTAGGTGCAGAATCTTTTCTTTCTAGGCCTACCGAGGCATTTTCTAGGCTTTGGTGGTAATACATTTGAGTACATGCTACGATCGGGCCAAAATCCATACCACCAATGGGTTTTAGGTTCAAGTTGTTGTAAGCTAAAGAATACATATCATCCTAAACCATTGTGGGACATAAGCCTCGGGTGAACTATTCGAAACATTATGACCTTTGTGGAGTGAACACATGGTATACACGAAAGTTGCCACATCCTGCAGCTGCAAGTCCTCTTTGTTTCATCAGCGGTGAATCCATCACTCCCTTGTCTCACCTCAAACACATTCCCACCGGTGGTATCACATGCGAACACTGCATAAGAAAATTATCAATTTGTATCAAAGTATCATAAATTGGAAAATGTAGGTTATTGGACACTAACGTTGTTGGTCTTTCGGCCATTCAATCTTTTTGAATGTTGGGACACACCCCGACCTTCCACTTGACACTTACCTCCCTCATCTTTTGCATCCTTTCAAGGATAATAACTCTAATAGCTTCTAACATGGTGATCAGTGGCTTATGCCTAACACTCACAATGACACTATTGAAGCATTCACTAAACCCATTTTCAACTGCTTCACAACCTCTGTCAACCTCAAAGAATGCTCTGGACCATGTCTTGGGATTCTTATCCATAAGCCACTTATGTGCACCAGGGTTAGCCTTTTTAATCTTATCCATTATTTTATTGAACAGTTGAGGGTATGATGCTTTAGATGCTGCCCAGAATAGATTCCTAAACTCCAGTCCAGTGTAATATTTCTTAAAGCCTTCATATATGTGTCTTGCACATTGCCTATACTCGACATATGGCATGACTAGTTTCACGACTTCAATAAGACCCTACAAAGACATGTTAGTGTATTAGATAATGTTTAATATTATATTAACAATTGGGGAAAAATAAATGTCTAAAGCATACCTTGTGTTGATCGGATATCGAGTTAGACCTTGACCTTTAACTTTACCCAAATCATCTTCAAGCAACTCTAGAAACCAACTCGAGTTATCTTTGTTTTCAACATTTACCATGACCCAAGCCACGGGGTAAATGTGGTTATTCCATCTCTACCAATTGCGACAAGTATTTCCCCTTGATTAGGACTTTTCGAAAACAACCATCTAAGGCAATAAGCGGCCTACATCACGATTTCCATCCTTAGCTAAGCGGACAAAACAAACATAAAACCTATCAAAATATGTCTTATTATCGGGGTTGTTTGTCACTCCCAACTTCACAGTTGACCCGAGTTGGTGTCTAAAATAGCTTTCCATAAGATCTTAGCATACCATAGTGTTACCTTCTGATCATTTCATTCGATTCAAAGCAAATTTCTTTGCATTAACACATTGATTATTGTAACCTTACATTTATACTTTTTCATCACTAGGTCATTAAGCTATTCAACCTAATCTCGGGGTTATCCCTAATCTTTTCACCAAAACGTCCCTATCCACTTATAGTTGACCAATGTGCCAAGCGGAAATTCCTAACACATGTATGCTCATCAATTAACGTTTTAATCGAAAAGTTCTCTCTTGACATCCAACTAGCATAACATCTCCAAGGACATTGTGGCAATTCATTACTACTAGCACTAGGATACGATTTGCTTCCTTTGTTTACCGATGTCTGGATCGACCACCCTTTCGGGTCTTTGTCCACACTAGCGACTACCATCTTTGAATTACTCTTCTCATACCATAGTGAGAAGCCATTAGCAGGCGTAGAATGTCGACACTCCTTGAACTTGTTCACACTCACATACTTTAAACATGTACGCAATTGTAACACAACATTTGTTAACATTCATCTTCAATAAACAACATAACAAATTTGAACTTTAATTTAAGTATACTCAACATACTCACTCTCTGGTTTCCTCGGTCTCAGTGTGTACTTTCATCATACATGGGTACCTTTCAATACTTGTTTGAGCGATGATGAAAGGGTCTTGAGTGTTTCCTCATCATCGGTAGCCTTAAGCTTTCTTAGTAGCTCATCCATGAACAAATCATGATCATTCCTAACATCGGGAGCGGAAGAAGAATTTAAAGGCATACTATTTGCTTCATTTGGCTCTTCCATACGCTCTACCTTATCCTATTAGCTTTGATCCTATTTCTAAGCTCAATCAATTCCTCTTCACGGGACTAAGATAATCAAGTGACTTATCACTCTCATACTCCCAATCATAATCACTATCGAATCATCATCATTTTCACTAACCCTAGTACCTACACCACTAGTACCTACACCACTAGCACCTACACCACTAGCTTTGGTGAGAAGATTCACCTTGAGTTTGACATACTCCATCTCATTGACCTCCATCTCATCTATGCTAAAATCATTGCAATACCTTATTTTTGGATGACTTTACTCTTAGCAACACTAGCATCCATACTTGCTCTATCTACTTTACCTAAGTACTCGGATAAGTCCATATCAAAGTCTTTGGAGATATACATCAAGCTACTTTGAATACCACGACCGCATCAAACATATAGTTTAACTCACTATCATTAGTGACTCTAACTAAACCATCCTCCGACTCATGATTTGGGACTACGTAATACACCCTTCAATATCTGTTTCAACTCTTTCTTCAAGATATTGGGCAAATTCTAAGTAAGGCATCCTTAATGAAATAGGATTGACTATACCATGCACATACCTTAGGGGACCATGCTTGAAATACCCGTCCCAGTTTATAACTAAATTTGTGTTGAGCAAGTATGAGGTATCATTACGAAAAAAAATACCAAGCGCTAAAATTAGGGCTTGATGAATATTTACGATTAAAACACAATTAAGCGATTCAAATGAAATTACATACGACTTGTTACAAAACCATAAACAATTGGAAAGGAGCAAAGTGAATTTTTAATTTGGTGGATTAGGGTTCTTATTGGAAAAGCGGGTTTCATTTGGGGTGGGGTGATTTTGGGGAAAACTTATGGGGTATATATATTAAATGCGTATTAGGAGCTTTGGTCCACATCTTTGGTTCGTTGGCAAAAATAGTCCCCCAATCCTTATAAACTATTTTTCTAGGTTAAATGGTAATTAAGTATGCCAAGTGGCGGATTTGGTTACAATAACAGTCATTAAGAAGTTGTATTGTTTTAATAGGAAAAAAAAAGTTTGTTGTCACAAAAGTAAAAAGTGGAAAGTTGATAGGTTTTTTAGACCATTTGCCCTTTTTAAAAACTTGGAGAAAGATGAAAATGATAATTTAGAGGACCCTTTCTCACTAATTATTCCTTCGTGAATCAATAACGTAGAAAAAAAGGAATAACATTTAAAACATATGCAACACACAAACTCTTTTCTTCTTCTTTTTTTCTTTTTTTTTTAAAAAAAAAAAAAAAAAAAAACCCCCTTACCGTAGACCTTTTTACTTCATCAATTCTGATGCACGGTTTAATTTCTTTTTAGTATCACAATATATATGATTGTTTATCACACTAGAAGATTACCCGCGTCTAACGGCAGCGGTATCTAGTTTCGTTAAAATTTTAGCGGCGATTAAATTTGTTTCGTAAATCAGTATTTTAAGCGTTAAAGAATCCATTTTGAATGATTATATTGTTTTTCCGATATCGTTGTTTTGTATTTGAGATTGTCTTTTTTGATAGCATTTTTGTAAATTGAATTAATCAATTAATATTAAAATAATAATAACGCCAATTTTGTTGGAAGGAGCAATTAACACCATTATTTTGTGTCCATAGAGAGTTTTGTACATAAATAGTTAGTGCATATAAACAAAGAATGCGAATACAAACATTTATTTTTCGTCTTTATGCCTCTACCTTTCACTTTTATATCGTATAATTTCAGAGATTAGCATTCATGTGAATATGGTATGTTGGAGTCAATTTTGTATTTTAAGAAGAGAATGCATTAATCTCTCCAAGATTAACAATAGTTTCCTTCAAACGCCTTGGTTGAATAAAGCTTTTAAAATTTCCATTTAAACGCCTAGGCATGGTTGAATACAGGTTTTAAAGTTTTCATTTAAACGCATAGACATTTAAACGCCATAGTTTCCTTTCTCACCACAATAGTTGACCGAATTCAGTTTTAAAGTGTTGACCGAAAGTCAGTTTTCCACTTTCAAAGAAGACCATTTTTTTCTTTATAGTTAGTAGATAATAGATATAATAGAGCCTAAATAGTCTACTGCAAAGTTGACTAATATTCAAGAAATTTGAATTTTGAATTCTTATTCTAGCATGATAATTTTAGGTTCTCACATTTTTCAATGTACGGTATTTTCCATATCATCACAACCAAGAAAACCACTTTGAAATATCAACCAAAAATCAATAAACAAAACAACCTAGAAAAAACCATGAACTGAACTGATTCTACAGTATATCTTGTTAAAATTCCGGCATATCTACCGCAACAAAACCACCAAAGACTTACAAAACAACAGTATAACAAACTCAAAATGCCTAAGTTTACATACACTTACAAACTACCAACAAACATACAAATTGCTAATAAACTTACAACTACATACAAGAATTTACTAACTAAAAAAAAAAAAAAAAAAAAAAGAACAAAAAAAAAACATTTACTGGCAACAAAAGCAAGTTCGATTGCGGTGACGACACATTCGAGCGACAACGGCGACCACGGTTGACTCCGGCGGCAATAACAAATCTATTAAAAAAAATTGTCAAAAAAGTTATATAAACTCAAAGCTAAAAAATAATACATATATAGATTAGGGGTGGCAATCGAGTCGTGTTCGTGTTAACCTATTCGGGTTCGCGTGTTGTCGGGTTAGTATAGCATTTACCCAAACACGACCCATTTATTGTCGTGTCAAGAAACTCGACCCAACCCACTTTGCATGTCGTGTAACCCATTTATGACCCGTTTAACCCATTTAAGTAAATAGATCAAGCGGTGAATAAAGGCGGTGGTTTGTCGATTTAACTAGTTTAAATGCTAAAAATGATATAAGTATCTAAAATATGATAAGAATAACATACAAATAACTATGCGATAATTTTCTGAATTATAAGCGTCAATTTTCATGATATCTAAGGTATAAAGTTATAATCCACTCATACTAAGTAAATAACAAATTATATTTAATCCACATCCAACATAAAAACCAGGGGCGGCAATTCTCGACACGACACGATAAACGACACGAACACGACACGAAGTTAAACGGGTTTGGGTTGAAGATAAACGAGTTTGGGTCAAAAGCAGGTCAACCCGTCTAACCCGTTTAATAAGCGGGTTGTGTTTCAGGTTGAGTAAATATTAAACAGGTCAACCCGTGAACCCGTTTAAGTATACAAGACTCAAAATAAAAATATAACCTAGTTATTTATGTTGGATGTGGATTAAATGTACTTTTTATATACTTAATATGAGTGAATTACGATATAACTAAAATATCATTGAAATTGACACTTATAACTCGAAAATTGTCGTATAGTTATTGTATGTTGTTTTAATATGTTTTAGATCTTTATATCATTTTCGCATTCAAACAGTTAAAATAACAAACCACCAACCTTATTCATTGCTTGACCTATTTAGTTAAGCAGGTTAAGCGGGTCATGCGGGTTACCGTGTTATGCGTGCGGGTTTGGTTGAGTTTCTTGTTCGATAATAAATGGGTCGTGTTTGGTAGAAGTTATACCAACCCCAACACGCGAACGAATAGGTCAACAACAACACGACTCGATTCCATCCCTAAAAACCAGTTATATATTTTATTTTTAAGATCTTATATATAAGCGGGTTCGCGGGTTGACTGTTTAATACTTACTCAACCAAACACGACCCATTTATTAAGCGGGTTAGAGCGGGTTGACCCGATTTTGACCCAAACATGTTTATCCTCAACCCAAACTGTTTAACCGTGTCGGGTTCGTGTCGTTTATCGTGTGGGTGTAGAGAATTGCCACCCTAATATAGATAGATCTAAAAGTAACCACAAAACTTGATATAAATCTATCAGATACTAAAAACAATTAAATAACACTATTAACATAATCAACTCTATACAAATATTAACAACCATTAAAATAAGGCATACTATAAAGTGCGACAATAGTTTTTTTCGGGCAACACAAGCCATGCAGCCGCGACAGTAGATTTTTCTGGCGAGAGAGCGGTAAGCGCCCGTTCTATTTCCTGCAAAGTAGTGGTGGCGGAACCAATTTTCGGCGAGTCACGACGTGGTGTTCAAAAATTGTAAAAACCTTAGATCTACAAATAAAATCTATAGATCTGTTTAAAAAAATATAAAAAACTTGATCTATTAATAAAACTCAAAAACAATTACCTCAAAACATGATGGTCGTGAGTCGTGGTGGTTATGGGTTTCGATGGTTGTTTGGTTTAGTTGGTAGAGTCGTCCAGTGGCGGTAACGATCGGTAGAGGTGACGTCCGGTGGTAGGGGTTCGGTGGTGGGAGTTGTGGTGGTGGGTATGGTGGTATTATTTTGTGCGTGTGTTTTTAGTGTGAGATGAAATGATGTGTGTGTGAGAGAAAGAGATAAGTTTTCCAAAATTACAAAAGATAATTTAACCTTGACTTCAACTTTCAACTTTTAATTTTCACTTTCACCTTTTACCATTTTTCTATTTGATGTATTTAAGATTAAAATATTATCTTCATTGTTCTTGGTATCTTTGGCTATAACTTGATAACTCGATAATAATTCAATTATTGTTAGTGTAAAGTGATTAAATGCTCAATTTAGAATCTATAATATAATAAAAAGGCTTGGGTTACATAGTATGCCATTTATTAACAAGTATATGAATTCTCGCGCAAAGTAACGGTGTATAGTGACAAATAATTATAATTGTGAAATCATGATTTTGGTTCGATCTTTAATGCAAAACGTGTGTCTTTAATACAAAGCGCGTGTTTTTGAAAATTAATATAGTATTTGTTTTTTAAAAGTTGTCAAGTTTAGTATTGATCAAGTTTAAGGTATATTAAAGTATATTTAGAAGTAATTTAGGCAAACTATATTAATTTAAGTTTTCAAGATTTCAAACATTGGCATTTACTTTTTATAAGTAGTATAGATTTGTATCTTGTTTTAATAACTCACGCAAATGGAATAGAAAGATGATATATTTATATATTAATTCTTATTGAAAAATTATACTATATAACATTCACTGAAGTGTTTTGGGAGCCGACACTGTTCTGAAGCCGCCGACTTAGAGGTCGGCTTGAGGGACTGGGGCGGCTTGTGTGCACTGTGGAGCCGCAGCTTGAGCCGACACTGTACACACGCTGAGGCGAGCAAAGCCGATGGCTTAGAGGGATTAAAATAAGAGAAAATTACCAAAAGAGGCCAATTTTTCAAGGTTGATCCATTTTTAAGACTTTTTTCTCATCTCTTTCCCAAAAGAGCCATGCTCAACTGCTCGATGCTCAACTACCCACCTGCTCAACTGCTCAAGTACAAAAGAATGACACGTGTTAAAATTTGGGTGAAGTCGAGCATTTGAGCGATCAAAGTCGGCAGTTGAGCGATCAAGTCGGCGGTTGAAGCGATCAAAGGAATGACATGTGTCATAAAAATAATGGAGTTTGTACTTGAGCAGTTGAGCAGGTGGGCAGTTGAGCATCGAGCAGTTGAGCATGGCTCTTTTGGAAAAGAGATAAGAAAAAAGTCTTAAAAATGGATCAACCTTGAAAAATTGGCCTCTTTTGGTAATTTTCTCATAAGATAATGCTTAATGGGTGGCTTAGTGGGTTTTTTGCCACTTAATTTTGTGTTTGTTGCATGCCGTACACTTGTATTTCATTATTTGTCTTTTTTAATACCAAAACCACATCTCACTTTTCATTTGTTTCGTTTTTCTTTTTTACAAAAATTACATACACACAGCGATGGAGGTGAGTATATTGGAGGTGAAATTTATTTATTTATTTATTTATTTTCTCAAATTTGGAGGTGAAATTTATTTTTTGCAGCATATGTTGTTATTTAGGGTTTATTTATTTAGCTAGTAAAAGGTTAAATTGTTTTAGGGGTTGACGAGTATACTTTGTAAACATCAAAGATTCACATCAATATACAAGGTTGGGAGGTCGGGATTGGTGATAAATACTCCCTCCGTCCCATATTAAGTGTCCACAATAGAATCTTGAGATGTCCCAAATTAAGTGTCCATAATGTATTCCAACCAATGAGATAAGACTTTAGTGGGTGAATATGATATTTGATTGGTGGAGAGTATAGTTAGTGGGATTTCCTAAAACTTTGTGCATATGGAAAGTGGACACTTAATATGGGACGGAGGGAGTACTAAACATGGTTAGGGAGAAAAAGGTGAAAGAATGTGTTATTAGATTAAAAGATGAATGATACAATACAATACTTTTCCACATCCTTCATGGAGAGTTATGAGGGGTATTTATAAGCTCTTAACATCACTAATTTGCCTTGTGTACATGATTAGTCCCTGCGAGCACAACTATATTACATATCTAGTCCAATTCACGTGTAAAACATTATCTTCACAAAATAGCAAAGCTAACAATCTCCCTCCAATATTGTGTCACACGTGAATTGTTACAATGAGTCCTATAAGTACATAAAAAAGTAAAATAACAATGTTGTTGAAGCGCATAGTCTCTAATGATGTTATTGTAATCAAGATACTGAGGATGACTTTAAGCTCTTTCTTCCGTTGGTCTCGGCTTTGATCTTTGGCACTAACGACTCTGATCGTTTTCAGCTCTGAACTCCTTATGCATTATCCTTGAAGTTCCTTCTTCTGAATACTTTGGCATCGATCTTTGGCGTTGGCGGCTCTGATCTTTGGAGCTCTGAACTTCTTGTACAGTATCTAGTTAGGTTATTACTTTCTCCCAAGTAGTGAGCCTTTTTCTATAAGATGCTCCCTCCCAAACTGAAAACCCTTCATAAAATCTCTTTAGTCTTCAAACACGAAGCGAAGAAGGTCGATTGTTGACTGTAGCACTATGGTTGTGATCACTTATTATAAGACGTAACGAGTATTAAATACAGGGTTTAAGCAATAAAATAGACTTGTACTTTCTCAAATGTATCGTTATTGTATGTGTACTCAAAATATTACTCGTGTGATACGTTAACATTCATTTTTGTACCAATATGATACGTGGATGACGGTAAACCGGTTAAAAAGTGATTTTTTTTAAAGCAAAAATAGTCTTTTGTGATTTGTTTCCTTTGCAAAATAGATCCCTTTAAATATTTTTATTGCAAAATATGTCCCTTGCGATTTTTTTCCAAAATAGGTGCTTGTGCGATTTAAGTCCATGACAAATCTTTTATTTTGTTAGCAAAAACTTTTGATTTTTCCAAATTTCGCAAATCTTGAAGATCTTAGGCTTTGTTGTGATTTTTTTCAAAAATACTCATTTTTTAACCAGAAAGCCAATATACCAATGAATGTAGGAAGATTTGCAAACTGATTGCGAAATTTGAAACAAGTTTGCGTACAAAAATAGTCCTTGTGCGATTTTTTTGCAAATTTGGCTTTTTCGTTTTTTTTTCTTTTTCCGAATATTGTTTAATTTTTAATTGCGTGATTCTTTTTCTAGTAGCATGAAAAACTTTAGGTATTTTGGCAAAAAGGTTGTGCGAATATTTTTAAATAGCATGAAAAAATTTATCCTTGATTATATCTAATATTGTTTTCACTTTTAAAGTAAAGGCATAAATGTTAAAAGAAAATTGCATAAGGACTAAATTCGTAAAAACAATTGGCACAGGGACCAATTTGGTAACTTTATAAACAAGGACCAATTTGTAGAAAAAGTTTTGCAGCAGGGACTAAAAATCGCACAAGGACCTATTATGCAAAAAATTGCAAAGGATTTATTTTTCAATAGAAAAAATTTGCAAGGGACCATTTTTTCTTAAAAAATCACGTTTCGGTAAGTTTAGCCGGTTTGTTGGTTATCCACATATCACACTGATACAAACATGAATGTTAACATACCACGCGAGTAATATCTTGTAATAAGAGGGTTTAAATCTTTGTAGTTCATTTGTACGTTGTCGTGTTCTATCTCTACTATCTTATAATGTATTTGGGACTATTCCATTATTAGCAAGGCTTAAAATTCAGATTTTTAAACTTGCTTGTTATAGAAATATTGTTTTTTGATAGTCATCAATATCATTATAACATTGTAACAGCCCATTTAATCTTCATTATAACAACCTTCAATATCAATAATTATTAAAAACGTGTAACCGCTAAAAATCATTACTATCAATAATGATTATTAAAAATATCTAACCACATCCACCATATAAATTCACACAAACCATTTCATATCTCTCACACACAAAAATAGTCTCTCAATATACCCTCACTTTCACTCCTTAACTCTTACGGGGTCTTTTTTGCAAAGATTCTTTATATGTTTGTTAGAAAAACATTTAACTAAATAACATTTTCTCGCTGAAAAATATAGTCATAAGGTACCCACCGCCGTATTGCGCGGGTACCCTGCTAGTTTTTATAGTGCACAAATGTGACAACTCGTAATTTCAGGTCATTTTACCAACTTTGAAAATTTCACTATTCATCTCGGGAATTTACTATTCACGGTTACTATTCAAAATTTTACTATTCACGTTTTGGAGTCAAAGTAATATTCGAGCGTGTTTCAAAATTACTATTCACGTAACACTATTCATTCCAGGAGAAAATTTCTATTCATGCTTCACTATTTCATCGTTTATCGTAAACTAGGTTTCTGAGTATCAAGTCAGCGTAACCTTAATAGTTTAGCTGCGAATTCATGAACATTTCATCAAGGACATTTCATATAGACTAGGTTTAGTCTACATATCATTAGCATTGTTATCATCATTTCAGTTCATGCATGGATTTGCATTTTTCATTAAACGTTTATTTTCCTATTAAATAAACGCTATCGCGTAATCAATTAATTTGAACATTTGATCCGACACTTCCAAAAATATTCCTAATATATTTTTATACTCATTTTAAGACTATAAAAATTATATTATTAGTTTAACCGATGTTTTCAATTTATTTCAAATATAAATTGTTATGTTTATATATTTACGACGGTTTTCGTAAATTCAAAATGATAAATATTTATTCACTCAATTCTTGTGAGAAATGTATTTTTATACTTTTTATGACTTCAATATATTTTATTTTGTTCCGTTAAAATCTATTCTCAGTTAACGCTACAATTAATACCTAATTATAATTAAACACTACACTTTATACTAACATTTAAAATCATTTAGCTCCAAATTACACCTCACCCCTAAATATCTAAGGCCGGTCACCAAGTCACATAAGTGACCAAATTGCATTTTCCTACTTAACAATTACACATATATCCATTAGACTTAGATATTATTTCACTAAACACACATAGTACACTTTCAAAGGTGAAATAAAAATGGAAACTCTCTCATCTTCATTGGGAGGTTCGGCCATGTCCAAGAAACCAAGAGGAAGCCATAAATTTTCAAGCTACAAGTGTTTAATTAGTTCATGTAGTGATCTAGTTAAAGTTTTGAAATAAAAACCTTAAGATTGTTAAGTATTCTTTGCTCAAAAACTCTTAAACCATTCAAGTAAGTTTTTCATATATTTTACTAATCATTCTTGATCATTCATGGGTTATTTTTATGATCCTATAAGAAAACATGCATGTTACATATGAGTCTATACCACTTTTAATGTTTTTATTACTTGTTATTCGTTATAATCATCCTATAAATATTCCTATGAAACATATCACTTTTGGTAATGCCTAGGAACCCATGACACCCTAAGAAGGTGTATGGTAGGATTAGAATAGCTTCGGAGTTGTTTTGAATTGATTAGAATAAAAGACACTCTTTTTGAAGAGATCAAGGTTTTATCCCACTCCTGGATTCTGCATCGAAACAAGCGTTTTAAACCAAATTGGAATGATTGGGTCATAAATCCCATATACTCTTGTAACTCTTGCTTGATCTCTTTGTAACTTTTTATCTAGCTCCTTGCTAGTGTTGTTTAATAAAACCGCCTTTCAAAAAAAAGGTTTTGCGCGAGAAAAACTCATTTCGACAAGTTTTATAAAGGGTCTGTCCATATTTTTGAAATCTGGAAAATCCGACAGTGTATAAAAAATTTTAGCCTAGATATTTAGAAAATATACTTTAAAACGAAAACGTGGTCGCTTGAACGGGTTAAAACGGAGTTATAACGAAGAAGATATGAATTTTTCAAGTTAGACGACGAAAACTATAAAATCCTGAAAATTCAGCATGTTGTTTTACCTTTTTACGAGTCAAAAATGGGTCTTAAGCGTTATAAAATGTGTCGACTTATCAAAAATATATTGGTATACTTTTAATGAAGCTAAGGACATATAAAGCGTGAAAAGCGGACTTGTAACGATTAAATTACAGCGTTTAAACAAAGTTGCCGTAACTATATTATATAGGAAAAAAATTAGTATATTTCTAATAGACAAGTATTACGGTAAACAAGTGACCATATTGAAGGTCGTTTTTTCACATTGATGTAGAACTTTTTATAAAGTGATGTCTTCTAGTAAAAGTAAGTTCGCCAAGCATATTCTCCAAAATGTCCGACCGTTTGTCTAGCGGAGTTGTAGTGAATTAAATACGGTCACTCAAACTTGGCGAAAACCACCCTTAAGCGATATTTTGGACTAAAGTACCATACTTAACCTATATTTTCTTTGTGATCGAGACCTCTAGGATGGAAACTTAAACACTAAAACTTTGAGATAATGATACAAGCTTCCTAAAACCGTTGAGTTCGTTTCCTAACACTCGGCGTGCACCATTTCGACTAGCTTTTCGAGGCCGTTTAGTCACTTTCATGAAATTGTCAAATAGCGTTATCTTCTGACGAAAGTTATAATTTCATAATAAATCATTAAATGACTATCGTAGGATATCATTTCAACGAAAATACTTGTAAAGTATTTTATAATATGACGAGATGTCATAAACATGCATTCGACGATAAATTCTATTTTTCAAAAAGCGTACAAGTGGTATAGATTACATGTGGATTTGCATGCGACATTGTTTCATAATTTACATTAGAACATATCATTCATAATAGGTCACGGTCGGAGGTTGCGCCTCATTTCGATGTGCCATTATATCATCATAATCATTGCAACAAGTGAGTTTTCATAGCCCGATTTATTCAAGTTTTTACTTTATTTCAAACCTACGGGGAGAATACATTGCACATCATTTTTATTACGATACCAAGTATATAAAATTCATTTACATTGCTTAAGTTACCTCATGCCAATTGAATGTCCCATTAATTCGAAAGAAGCGAGGGTGAGTGGATAGATCTATCGAGGTGACTCCTCCATCCGGGTTGGTGGATTCAAGCTGGTTAAGCGGATGCATTTCATTTAATAACATTATTTGAGTTGTTTGGCAAACACTCTGTTGGGCGAACATCATGATCGATCTAGTTTCGGTGTCATGGACTTATAACAATTGTAACATTTTATGTGATATTATTGTCATACATGGCTTATACTTGTGGTAGTCGTATTAAACATTTTACATGAACTCTATGAACTCGCTCAACCATTGTGTTGACACTTTTAGCAATGTATTTTCGAGTTACTAAGACATTCCCTTCATGGCATGCATGTGGACATATCATAGAGTCGCGGTGACGACGCGTCTCACATGGGATTTATACACTTTAAAAACATCGTTTGACTTGTACCAAACTTATTTTCGCACATAGTAACTTTCATTTGGGACCTATCTTTGTAACTCGAATGTTTTAATATATCAAGCGATGTTCTTTTCAAAGCGACACTTTAGGTCGTTCAATATACTTGTGATTGTGATGTTATGATGATCAATCCCGTGAATTCCATTCACGCAAAGCATGTAATTTGGGGTGTGACAGATTGGCATCAGAGCTTCGGTTATAGAGAACTAGGTTGCATCATTGACCCTAGAATATAACTACATCATCATAGCATCTCATCATTTCATCATAAGTGCATAGTCACTATACATGCGGTTTTATACGCACATTTTACGAGTTAGTTACTTTCATTTCAAAATCGATTGTCACATTAATGCCTTCAGATACCCATCCCATCACTTTGACATGGAGAATGCCCTGTCATTCCCTATCACACTTTTAACATCAGTTGACTCAACACCGATAACATCAGATGATGAGACTGAACCCTTTTAGGAGGACAAAGTTGCACGTACACCATCACGATCACTATTGATTCACTGTAGGATCAGGACAGTTTTTATCATTCTGTCGGGACAGAGCATACCATTTGGTAGGACTTACAAGCTTAGTCCTAATGAACCTATTTTCTTAACCCACCACAAGGAATTCCATTCCGCTGCAAAACAGGTAATTTGGGGTGTGACAACAAATCACTTCATATAGTAGAAATCAAAACAAAATAGCTAAACCATCACTAACTATTCAAGGCGTTTTACACGTAATAAAGTGAGAATAATATTTGACATTTTGGTGGCGTACTCCGTATTTCTTTACTTAAATTAAGTGTGAATAGTAATTAAAACGTTTATGTTTCGTAAAATAGATATCCTTCAAACCCCGGACACAGCCACAGTTTCGTTTCGCTAGTAAGTAAAAGTTTAAAACCACTTTCTGCATAGCGACACTTTTGTGTCACTATGACTAATATATGTAAACCATTAAATAGACATTTTAAGCGAGCAAACCATTTAGGCGAGCAAATCATTTGCTCTTCAATTCATTTCACTCATATATAATCGCTAAAAGACAGAATAAGGAGAGCAATGTTTTGCTCTCCTTTCCAATTACTCTCTGCCTCGCTACAATAATAACATGGAAAGCAAATTTTTGCTCGCCTAAAATATCAATTTTGATAAAATGAGTTTAAAGTTCATTTTGAAAAAGGAAAAAGTAAAGTGTTTATTTGGGTGCGTTTGGTATCCCACTATGAGAATGAGATTATGAATATGAAAGTGATTAAAGGTGTTTGTTTAAGATGAGGGGGCTCACCACTATGATAATGAATGATAGATATAATTAATACTCCATATACATCAAGTGAGCTAGGTATGGATATTTCATAGGTGAAGGACCCACCACTACTATCAAACTCATACCCATTATCATTCATGGACAGCATACCAAACGCACCCTTAAAAAAATTTCTCGTTGAAATAATGTGTCATACCCATTTACATGACGCTATTTACAAATGACTTTTTTCTACAGCTATTTTATAATCACAAGCAACCTAAATGTTAAACAAGTAAAATGTTTGAATAATCACACGATTTGAATTAATGATCTCTCACTTTATTATATTCAACGTATTTCATGATAAGAGAAAAATTATGATAAGAGAAAAAAATATGATATTGAAGTATTCCAATTTTTTGTTCAAAAAAAAGAAGTATTCCAATTCATTAAAGTTTATATATTGTTTGCATACGTTATTTGCTTGTTGAATTATTATTGCTGACATAAGATTATATATACGCCTTATTAAACAGTTTAGATTCGTACGGTGGAAAGGATAGGAAAGGTAAGAATGGAAAAAGGGGTCTATTCCTATGTTTGTTAGACATAAATAACGGAAGCCTGTAATTAAATGTCCATTCTCAACCTTGACTTTTCATTTTTTTTAAATTAGAGAAAGATGAAAATGATAATTTTAGAAGGACCTTTTCTCACTAATCATTCCTTTGTGAATCAATAACATAGAAAAAAAAGGAATAACATCTAAAACATATGCAACACACAAACTCTTAAAAAAAAAAAAAAAAAAAAAAAAACCCACTTACGGTAGACATTTTACTTCATCAATTCTGCTGCACGGTTTAATTTCTTTTTGGTATCACAATGTATATGATTGTTTTATCACATATTATCTTCGTTGTTCTTGGTATCTTTTGCGTAATTCTATAATAATCAATTAATTGCTAGTGTAAAGTGATTAAATGCTCCATTTATAATCTATAATATTAAACTTTAGTAAAGATATGAATGCAATTGCCCCTATAATAAAAAGGCTTGGGTTACATAGTATACTAGTTATTAACAAGTAGACAGGTTCCTGTGCACAATGACGGTGTATAGTGAAAAATAATTATAATTGCGAGATCATGATTCTGGTTCGATCTTTGATACAAAGCGTGTGTTTTTAATACAAAGCCTGTGTTTTTTAAAATTAAGATAGTATTTATTTTTGAAAAGTTGTCAAGTTTAGGATTCATCAAATTTAAGGTGTATTAAAGTATACTTAGGGGTATTTTAGGTAAACTACATTAATTTAAGACTAAAATACACAGTTGGTCCCTAAACTTGGCACAACGCTTCGCGTTGGGACAAAACTCGGCCTTTTCATCGCCACAGGTCCAAAACATGGCCTTTATATGCCAAATTAGTCCTTTGACCAAGTCAATATCTGATTTTTGTTTTGTAGTCGAGGGTATTTTAGTCCATACACATTTATACTTTTATAACACATTTATATTTTAGTCTTTCATCTTTCATCTTCGTCATCATCTCCCCAAATCATTCATCTCCCCAAATCATCATCTCCCCAACATTAGGCTTTTAACCATTACATGTTCTGCACATTTCAAGAGAGTAAAACCATGGGGAGCTTTTAGAGTTATCTCAATCATCCATAAAACATTGAAGTATAGTAATACTACTTTAAAAAAACACCAGCCACCTTCGATTGAAGTCATAAAATCATAGCTTGTAACCAGTGGTCGTCTCTGATTCTTCGCTTCTTGCACTTCACAGGCTTCAAGTGACGATTCCATAAATAACATTAGCTTTTAAACACTGTACCCGTTCATGTTAAACGAAATTTTTCATCATAATCTGAAATGACGAGGGAGACGACCACATCTGCTCTGTGCTCTCAGTATCTCTTTGGCAAAATCTTGATTTCCAGTAAGCAAAATAGATGCATACATTCATCAGAAGTTTGAAAAATAAACAAGAAGTAATAGGACTATTATTATGAGTTTAGAATTATAAATATCTATATCTTGTAGTTATAAACATTGTATTATTATGAGACAAGTAGCCAAAAGAATGATTTTGTTGGTGACATCTTTCCAACAACAATACATGGATGATCTTAACAGATGCCTGCGGGTAAACTTTTGTCATATTTCAAGTACGAGTATATAGGATTTTCCATTTCAAATGACCTTATTTTGTGTATAAAATTCTGGTTTTAGACATATCTCAGTCCATCAATGTAACGAACTTCTAATGACTGTGTAACTGAGTACGTATTCAGAAAATATTTGTGCTAATGCATAGACTTTTGATTCCTAAGGATAATTAGATAATTTTATCCATCAAATAATTATTTCCAAGTTTTTTTAATTGCATACGTTTGTTTGTCTCTGTTCTTGTTGCAGCCTTAGTTTGTTATGTTGTTGTTGGCTCTTTCAGAACTGTTTCGGTGGTGGTCGACAAGGACCAAATACTCCTTTACTAGGTCCACCTCCTCCTCATCATGGCCCCATGGATTCTCATCTTGGAGATTTAGGAGATCCTCACAGTCCATTTGGGGCGCCTCATCCACCGGGTCTTCCAGGCCATTTCCGCCCTCCAACTCCACACGGTTACCCTGGACCTCCCCCGCCAAGATATCGACTACCATCACTTTTAAAACTTGTATATGTGGAATCCAACAAGTTGAAATGTATACCACATGCATAAGTTTGGAAAGTAACAACTGCATCCACCCATCTATAGCCACAATCACAATGGGGCCATCGACATAATCATTGTATTCAAATCATGATAGGTAATCTTCAACATTGTTGAAGCATTAATGAAATATTTTTGCCAGATAAAAGAGAAAAGGTTTGTGTCACCAATAATTTAAAGTGACCGTGACACTAAATTCATTATATTATCGACCACGCTAGTGGGTTGCAACCATCCACAGGTCAAGATCACACACAGTATGCAAGCAACTACAAACCTCCAGTCAGATCCATATCAGCAATTGAAAATTGAATGCAAATCATGCTCAATAATTCACAAAATTTTCAGTGCAGTCACTATTCTTATAGTCCTTACAATGTCTATAATAAGAAAATAAAACTAAAATCCAAATGAACATTGAGAATGCAATATGACCATCAATATGAAATCTTGAATCCAAATTTAAATATGCAAAACCAGTGACTTCCGGTTTTTTAAAATAAAAGTAGGATTCTAACATATATGGCATTTCATATCTTGAAACGAATAGAAACAATACAGTATACATATGAACCAAAGTGAAGTTGTACGAGCATAACACATTCTTATACATTATACACATTCTTATGATTTTATGACTTCAATCGAAGGTGGCTGGTGTTTTTTTAAAGTAGTATTACTATACTTCAATGTTTTATGGATGATTGAGATAACTCTAAAAGCTCCCCATGGTTTACTCTCTTGAAATGTGCAGAACATGTAATGGTTAAAAGCCTAATGTTGGGGAGATGATGATTTGGGGAGATGAATGATTTGGAGAGATGATGACGAAGATGAAAGATGAAGGGCTAAAATATAAATGTGTTGTAAAAGTATAAATGTGTATGGACTAAAATACCCTCGACTACAAAACAAATATCAGATATTGACTTGGTCAAAGGACTAATTTGGCATATAAAGGCCATGTTTTGGACCTGTGGCGATGAAAAGGCCGAGTTTTGTCCCAACGCGAAGCGTTGTGCCAAGTTTAGGGACCAACTGTGTATTTTAGTCTTAATTTAAGTTTTCAAGATTCAAGATTTCAAAATTTGACATTTACTCTTTGTAAGTAGTATAGATTTGCATCTTGTTTTAATAACTCACGCAAATAGAATAGAAAGATGATATATTTATATATGAATTCTTATTGAAAAATTATACTACATAACATTCATTGAAGTGTTTTGGGAGCCGGCACTGTTCCGAAGCCGCCGACTTGGAGGTTGGCTTAAGCGAGTGGGGCGGCTTGTATGCACTGTAGAGCCGCGGCTTGAGCCGACACTGTTCACACGCCGAGACGAGCCAAGCCGATGGCTTAGAGGGATTAAAATAATGCTTAATGGGTGGCTTAGTGGGTTTTTTGCAACTTAATTTTGTATTCGTTGCATGCCGTACACCTGTATTCCATTATTGGTCTAGATGTTTTAATACCAAAACCACATCTCACTTTTCATTTGTTTCATTTTCTTTTAACAAAAATCACATACACACACAGTGATGGAAGTGAGTAAATTGGAGGTGAAATTTATTTTTTGCAGCATATGTTGTTATTTAGGGTTTATTTGTTTATCTAGTAAAAGGTTAAATTGTTTTAGGGGTTTTGGTTAGAATGACGAGTATACTTTGTAAACATCAAAGATTCACATCAATATACAAGGTTGGGAGGTCGAGAGGTCGGGATTGGAGATAAATACTAAACATGGTTAGAGAGAGAAAGGTGAAAGAATGTGTTATTAGATTAAAAGATTAATGATACAATACAACATTTTCCCACACCCTTCATGGAGAGTCATGAGGGGTATTTATAGGCCCTAACATCACCAATTTGCCTCGTGTACATAATTAGTCCCTGTTGGCACAACTATATTACATATCTAGTCCAATTCATGCGTAAAACGTTATCTTTATAAAATAGCAAAGCTAACAATCTCCATCCAAGATTGTGTCACACGTGAATTGTTACAATGAGTCCTATAAGTACATAACAAAGTAAGATAACAATGTTGTTGAAGCGCATAGTCTCTAATGATGTTACTATAATCAAGATATTGAGGATGAATTTAAGTTCTTTCTTCCGCAGGTCTCGGATTTGATCTTTAGCACTTACGGATCTGATCGTTTTCAGCTCTGAACTCCTTATGCATCATCCTTGAAGTTCATTCTTTTGAATACTTTGGCATCGATATTTGGCGTTGACGGCTATGATCCTTGGAGCTTTGAACTTCTTGTGCAGTAATGATCTAGTTAGGTTATTACTCTCTCCCAAGTAGTGAGCCTTTTTCTATAAGATGTACACCTACAAACTGACAACCCTTCATAAAATCTCTTTAGTCTTTCAAACACGAAGCGAAGAAAGTAGATTGTTGACTGTAGCACTATGGTTGTATGTTTGGGGAGCAACATATCAACATAACTCACATAAAATGCATCCAAGTTGTTTAATAAGCCTAATGTACACATTATTGGTACCTCTTCGGTTCCAGATTAAGCACATTTCACTCAATCAACCAAATCATGGAAGATGAAACAATAATACTCGGCTAACCTACCAGAAAAATCAATAATGTATATGTCAATAGCCCTTCTTCATTGACCCGTCAAATCTCGATGTACACTACATGCGAGTTATCGGAATCATTATAATGTTGTGTACATGCCGTAAAATCAATCTTGATGCAACACCTGTTGTGTACAATACCCCATGAGTATATGTCGATCTATGAGTCTCTTTACAATCTGATCTCTTCTCTTCAACCTATAAGCAACCTCTTCAAAATCCAACTAGTTGGTAATGACCACGTATGGACACAACCCAATATAGCCGACATAAAAATGAAGTAGTATCCCCAGCTATGTGACTTCATGGTTGTACTAATGAATTTGTGACTTAACTATACTAAGAACTACAACGTAACTCCTTAAAGTATCAGGTGCACAATAAATAATCACCCAGACAAGTTATCTTGAGACATACAACCATCCAACCAGCTTGGCTCTAAGATAAATAAGTACACCCGTAAAATGTCACTTCAATCCCAAAAAAAAATATCGTAAAAAAACTCGGTAGTCACAAAAAAAACCCGATACTAGCCATTGTCATTTGGTGAATCTTGATAAGGATCGTTTACGAGATTGATGTTTGATGAAAGTTTGTTTATAATGGATTTCGGTATTACAATTAAGGTATAAGCGGTGATAATAGTGAAACGATTTGGTGTTTGTAAACCGAGAAAAATCTTTAATCCATCAATAAATCTTAAACTTGAGCTATTTGGAGCCCGAAAGTTCCAGTCGGTTTACTCTTCGTTCTCATCGTTCCAACGTTCGATTTGATAGGTTATGGGCCAACAGTGGACACTGGTAGCTCAAGTTATGATGATTTGAAGTTTTGTCACAAAAGTCAAATTTCGGCCTCTAAAATGTCACAATCTCGGCTTCAAAACATCTAACTACCTCGGCTTGGTCAAACCTGAGCTCCATAGTATCTCGGCTCCTAGGTATCTCGACCTCATCCAAAACCAATTTTGGCTTATACCTATTTCGGCTCCAAAACTAATTTTGGCTTCTACCTATTTCAGCTCCAAAACCAATTTGAGCTTCTACCTATTTCGGCTTCTTCCTATTTCTGCTCTAATTTCAGCTTCACACCAACTTTGACTTCAATCCAATTTCTGCTTCACACCAACTTCGGCTTCACACCAATTTCAGCTTCAATCCAATTTCGGATTCACACCAATTTTGGTACTCAAAGTGTGAATTTCAGCTTCATGAACACCATCAAGCCGAAACTCGCTGTTGTTAACCAAAAACACCAAAAAATGTGTTAAAACTTAAACCTATGATGGATTTGAGCTTAGGAGTGCTTAAGGAACATTTTTTGTCGATCTTTAACAACCTTATATCATCAGAACACCATAAATTTGAATCAAAGAGACCAAAAACCTTAGAAAATTTTGAAAACCTTTAAACACTTTTTGCTTCAAAAACCTTCAAATCAAGCTAAATCTTTGTATTTGATTTAACAAACACATAAAAAAACATATACGATAACAAAGATTCAGCCTTTAACACGTGAAACTCATAAAAAATTCAAGACGCAGGCACAACTATATTACGTATCTATTCCAATTCACGTATAAGGCGTTGTCTTCATAAAATAGCAACGCTAACGTACTTGGTTATGATTCTTGTTCAAAATTTGGTTTGCATTTTATGATTTTGCAGAATTCATTAATGATGTGGGTGGTGCTTGCTTGGCTATGATGGTTCGGTCACTCGATAAGTCATTATTTTGTTTTTTTAATGATTATGCTTGTTATATTGTTATTGTTAGTTTTAGTTTAGTGAGTTAATCGATGTGTTAGGTTTCTTGCTCAGATCAGCTTGCTTGGTTTTACAATCTCTCCTCACGAATTAGTACTCATGAACTCACTATGGTGTAGGGCTTATGTAGCCCTTACGCCATTTACCTTCACTAATAAAAAACACTTCAAAAGTCCTTCCATGGATACGGTGTATAGTCAGCGGGCTAAATACGTCGTATATCCCTACTAATATCAACCACTCCTTTCAAAATATAAGATCAAAGAACCATCAAAATGCATAATAGTCTAACAGCATAAAACGTAAATTTAAAATCCTACAAGTTCATCAAACATGCATAAAAAGAAATAACAGGAAATTAAAAATTGTTCAGAATACGAAAAAAAAATTCTTAAACCAAAGGATGAGGAATCACTCCTCATCCATGTCATTCCCGGCTCCACGGGAAGAAGATGAAATGTCTGGGTGGAGATAATTCTGGTGGCTGGTAAATATGCCATAATCATCTTTAGGAGGTGCTGAGGAGGTTCCTGGAATTGATGTGGAGCAATCATGAATGATCCACCCTGCTGGTCCCCAATGTCTGAAATATCAGGAACATAGGTGTAGGGGGTGATCAAGCTGGGGAGCTAGCAGCTAGCTCATGCGATCTCCACTCCATGCATAATATCTATTTCTCTCTGCCCTCATCTTACCGAACTCCCTATAAGACTGAGTATACTGCTCACACATACCAAATACCAACATAGTCATCTCATCCATATCATCTCTAAGATTATTTATCTCCTCATCCATGTCCATCATTGTCTTATCCACAATTGTGAGCCTGTGAGTGAAAGTCATGTTAGGGCGATGTCTAACATTCCCCTCTTTATCCTGATTTAGTGGTGCCCACCTAGCATCCTCAGCAGAAGTACCACTACTACTAATGGTTGCTACCAACTAGGGTGAACATGCCCCATTATGCTCAATGATCCTAAGCTCAAGCAATTTCCCTTCATCAAGCATAATCATCTCTTTCTCCCTAGTCATTATCCTCGTCATAGCCTGACTCATAAGACCTAGGTTCCTAGCCAACCTTCCAATAAAATGAGCGCCCAAAATCTTGCTCCTAGTATGGGCTCCCTTAGCCCCCGAATGACATAAACCTAGCCAGATGCCATGGAACATTGACCAATGGGCCATCATCCATGGTATGAAGGAAAAACATATCCTTCACAATAACCTTTTCCTTCCCAGAGTGTCTTGTTACAATAGATGTGGAAATGAGCCTGTGAACAAGGTGGCGAATGGAAGTTTTGATGTAGATCTAGGACTCTGGGTTTTTGCTTTCCAATATTCCCTTAGTAAATATGTGTGCAAAATGCATATTAGGTGTCGGGTCATCGGGTTGGGTTTTCAAACAAGCATCATAGTAGGCTTGATAGAATGGTGAGTTCATCTCAACCTTGATGTGGAGCCCCATAGCCGCGAGAAACTGCTACATGGTCATGGACCGAGGCTCACCACATAGTTGGAAAGTAAGGGTGTCACGAGTATCCAAATAAATAATTTGGTCCTTTAAGTCCACCATGCTCAGAAATTCCAACAATTACTCCCTCATCACGATTCCTTAATCTTGAACAATCTTAACAAAGCCAAAGAAGCAAACGTCCTCTCATCATTCACAAACTTGAGTCTACAAAACCTTTCCAATTCCTTAATAGCTTTCCCATAATTAACTCTTCTAAAGTGATCGAAATTAAGTGTCTCGGGCCTTGCTATCTTTTTGGCCTTGAGTCCCTTGTACTAATCCTTATACGCTTTCCTTCGGATGTTATCGTAGATGGCATAGTTAAACCTCAACCAATCATGTGGGTTTCCTGAAAACGTTTGGATGCTAGTAAAGATGTGGTGAGTAATGATTATGCATAAACAAGTTCCAAAAATATAGCATCAGTAGAGTAGTTATCTACAGCGTAACTAGTCTATTTTATATAAGTATTTCTTTCTCATAACATATTTACGTCGTATCTATCCATTCTACGTACGTTGTATCTAAGCTGCACACAATACCATCATCAGATCAGATCCTATATACGACATATTTCTCTCATATGTCTAAGCCGTAACTATGTGAAAATGTAGATGGTATGTAAGCATCAACCACCCTACAGTCATAAAGTCGTAAATTCAACCACGTGCGCTTCCGACAAATGCCTAAAAATCTACACCTTATTCTATTTTGGTCCCATTCAAAGTCAAAAGGCGAAAATCCTTTATATATACATTCGAAAAATCATCCTAGTGGCAAATGCAATATCCTTCATATGAAACAAATCAAACACCTCTAGAAACATAAGCATGATTATCAATCAAAGTCAAGATCAAAACTCAAAAATTTCCAAAACTTTTCGAAACCCTAATCCAAGAACCGCAAATCCAAACGCAAAATCAGTGTTTAGATCTAGCAATTAAACATCTACACATCATCTACATTATCAATCAAACAAAACCCCCATGATTTACAACACCATAAATCAAGAATTAAGAACCCTAATTAAAATTTCTCAAACCTTAATTTTTGAGTTAGACTCAAATTTTACACAAAATTTATTACCAAATTAGGATTAGAATCATTACCTACCATAGGGAGAAGATCAGAAAAAAAACTAGTCGAGTGTAAATTTTTATTTTCACCAAAGGGGGTGAAGTTAAAAGTGGTAAAAAAACTTATGTATCCGGCGGAAAAAGTTTCTTTTTATATCCCCCACTAGTTACGGCGTAGATGGCTCGAGCCCATTACGTCGTAACCAAATATTGACTTGTCAAATAAAATACAAATTTTTATGTATACACCACATTTAAAAAACAGGGCCTACGTCGCATACATTTACTGTTAAAGCATGATTTTAATTGACATTTCAAAAGTTTAGCATGCGAGAAATCCAAAAACATACCTCAAATCTTTAATAAATCAGTTGCATCAGAGATGATTAAGACAATCAATAAAGTATTATAAACAATAAAAGTATCAATAAAATTAAAAGGAAAAATAAATCAAACCCCCGGGTTGTCTCCCAATTAGCACTTCTGTTTATTTTACGAGTCGTTAAAGTTCGCCTCCTCTTGATATCTACATTGAGCAATTGTGGAGAGTATCAGCCTCCATGTCTTTCATCATCGATCCATCCAAATTTTCCATCTCGTGGGTCAAGACTCTCATGAACACGCTTTTTTCCTTATTCATTTATCATCGTGAACCTTGCAAGTACATAACATGGTTTGTGATAAGGAATTCCAAGTTCCTGGCAGTTCTGTTTCTCATATTCTTTATATTCCTCATTTGTTTCATACTTATCTACCGAAGGTTCCACCTCTTCAAGATCCTCCTGTTCAAGTGTTAGTTTCTAATCCATACACAAATCATTTTCAATTAAAGCATGATTGTCAGAAACATTAGTATTGGAGCCAACGGATTCAGTGTCAGTTTCTTGTGTAGTGAGCTCATGGTTATTGTCGCTATTGTTATCAACAATTAAATCTTTTTATTCCTCAATATCCGGACCCAAGCTGTATATTCTGAAAATTGATCTAAATCAATTTCATCACGATCTGCTTCATCAATGTATCCTTGTAGCTCATATTCAGTCAACACACTTAACTTATCTCTTCTTCCTCCTCATCCTCTTCTTCTTCTTCTTCTTCGTTGTCGGTCGAGGACCAATCCAGAAGGTCGAGAACATATGGTAAATGGTGTGGTATCGTACATGTGAATAGTCTGGTTGATATCTTTATGATATCAAACTCTTATTCATGTTCAACCTGCATTAAGTTAGTTCCTATTGCATCGGGGTCTCTACGCCGTATCCGTGAGGTGGTTACAAAGCTTGGTCAACACGTTCATGTTACTTACGCCATCTATACATCGATCTTAATACCCCATATTTCACTTGTTGAATTAATGTTTCTCAGATATAATCCTTTACGTTGTAAATCATTCGTTGCATATGTGTCGTAGTTACTTTCGTAGTTACTTTCTGCTTCAAAATACTTTGTGTTTCTTCCAATATTCAGCCATGTCTTTGTCTTCATGTTTCGTTGCCTGTGAATGTCCTATTACATAAATAGGAAATGATTAAGTACCAAATCACACATAAAAGTCATAATTACAAGCAATAAGTGAGGAACATCGATAGAAAATATAGACATTATTTAATGTTATCATATATCCATATTAAAAAGAAACCGAAACCGAAAACAAATAGATAAAAAAAAACCAAACTAAAACTGAAAACAAATAAATTAAAAGAAACCGAAATCGAAAAACAAATAAATAAAAAGAAAGCGGAAATAAATAAATAAAAATAATAATAAAAGAAACCGGAACCAAAAACAAATAAATAAAATGGAGTCGAAAAAAAAAAAAAAAAAAAAAAAAACCAAACCGAAAACAAATAAATTAAAAAGTGAAAATAAATAAATAAACTTAAAAGAAATCGAAACTGAAACCGAAAAAAAATAACTAAAAAGAAACCGAAACCGAAAAACAAATAAAGAAACTGAAACCGAAAAATAAATAAATAAAAAGAAATCGAAACCAAAACAAATAAGTAATAAACACAAAATAAAAGATGAAAGACTTATGAAGACTATTGAAACAAAATAAAATAATATTTATTATATAGTCCTTAGTAGTATTTGTAACCTAGACTCTCTAAATAATAGCGCCTAGGTTATTAGTTAGTTAGTAGGCGTGTTCCTATAAACGTCTAAGATTATTAGAGTATTAGTGATTAGAAACCTTGTGTCAATAACAAAGTATTGTTTTGATTATTCCGCTGCGTACCATGTTATTAATCTTTGTTATTGATCCCTAGCTGAGCTTATAAACGATCTTATCATAAAAGAAACCAAAACCGGAATCGGAACCGAAAAACAAATAAAAATAAATAAGTAGAAGAACCGAAACCAGAAAACGAACAAAAATAAATAAATTAAAAGAAACCGAAACCGACAAAGAGTAAAAGGAGCAGAAAAAATATAAAAAAAGAAAGAAACAAAAAATCCTTATAAAAAAGGAAAATTTAAATAGTGAGCTTATAAGCGATCTTATCAATTGGTATCGGGCGGGGAGCTCTTGATATAGGGAAGGTTTTCGAAGAAAAGATAAAAATTGAAATTGTTAAAATTTTCGTATCTTTATGAAATGTTTGTTTTAAGCAATGATAACTTTCGTTAACCGTTGGATCGGGACGAAATTTTAGGTGAACGTTCTCTATATGACAATCTAACTTTTCACCGGATGGATTTTCGATCTGAGCATTTATGCAAAAGATATAAGGTGTCGAAGTTGGCTGCTGAAGGCAGTTTTCAAAAACGAATTTTAGGGTTTTCAAGGTTTGATTTTTGTGATTTTCTTATTCTTATGGTTTATTCAAACATGGAAATCAAGTTTATTATCAAACTCATATATCGCATCACATGGTTGTCTATTTAAACTTGTGCGATATTCATGATGGAATTTGGAACCTATTCTGCTGACGATCTAAAAATACAAAGTTTATCTTTTATTGTTTTGAGATCTTTTCAAGATTTTAGGGTTTTCGAGCAAGTCTACTAGATATTCAAACCCTCGAATGAATCTTGATGCTTATTGGTTTAACACAAACAGTCATAAGGTTAATTGGAAGCTAGAGTTCATAAAAACCCTAGTATCTTTCTTGTTCGTTGATTTATTCCTGCTTTGCTCTTTTGATCGATTACACTTGAATGGTTTAGGGTTTACTCTTGCTCGTTATTGTTTTTATTCCAAGTCTTGCTCCAAGGTTCGGCTCCAAGGTCTTTGTTTAAACATAGTTCTTGATGAGGAACAAAGTCTGCTTGAAGTTAGTGGCTCATTGGAAGAAGTTGAGTGTTCTAAAGAAAGTGAAGCGTGTGAGCTTAGGCATTCATGAAGTTATCAACATAGGTTAATGAAAGAGGCGACATATGTTCTTGTTTTGGTGAGAAACAAGGTTGATAATATGATTGTTAGTACTCTGGCGTTTCCTCTTGGTGCTGCTTGAAGGAGATTAGGCGAATGAGGTGATTACTTGTGTGAAAGTGACAATGGAGAGAATGTAATGGAGCTCATGCATTGGTATTATGATGTTTGACTTTTACATGCGGTTTAATTCTCCTCATACGCATGGTTTGATCTTGTGGGATAATACAAAGAATACAAGGTACAACCTAAATAAATGATTGGATAGCACACAAGTGGAAGATGGTCGTGTTACTATTGTGTGAGGGTTTGCATAATACATAAAGGTTGACATATGAAAAATTACGAATTGATTATACAAAGTGCACATGGTTTATTGTCAAGGCGTCACATGATCAATTGGTTAAAGTTGTATGGATAAATTGGTTTATTAAATTGCTCATCCTTATTACGATTGGTTTTCAAATTGGGTACCAAAATTAGGTAAGGTTAGTTTCTTGGAGCATGTTCGTTAATACTAGTCTGCTATTGGTTTATTTGTGCTAGCGAGAAAAGACAAATAGAAAACAAATAAGTATGCTCATGATAAAATCATGGTTTTGGTCGACTAAAGGTTCTTGGTATTCGACTACTTGTTTAGGGTTCAAGATTTAAACAAAGCGGGTTAAAAATAAAAATCGTGTCTGCTTTGTTAAAGACCATTAGTTAGAGAAATAGAAAAGAAGTTTCTTCTTTGTTTATAAACCGAATCGCTGAACCGAACAAAAAACAAATAAAAATAAATAAGTAGAAGAACCGAAACATTGGTTTTGATGGAGCGATAAACAAAACGAACAAAAATAAATAAATTAAAAGAAACCGTCTTAAACCGACAAAGAGTAAAAGGAGTCATTATCAACTAGGGAAGATTGTTAGGAATTATATTTGAGTTGATTATGACAAAATATGAAAGATGAAAGACTTATGAAGACTATTGAAGACAAGGGACTTATTTGTTAAAATAATATTTATTATATAGTCCTTAGTAGTATTTGTAAAAATATAAAAAGAAAGAAACAAAAAATCCTTATAAAAAAGGAAAATTTAAATAAAAAAATTGAAAGTTAATTACATAAATTCATTGCGTACCATGTTATTTCGTTAATTACTAACGATCTTATCATAAAAGAAACCAAAACCGGAATGATTGGTCTATATGGACTTAAAAGGACTAACGTCTGTTTAGTTGCTATGGACTTAACGAGCAAAACAAATTGCCATTTGGTCAAAGGACCAGTCGATGCAAAATGGACAACCACATGAACGATCAGTGTAATTATTGAAAGTTAGGGACGAAATTTGATACCGTGTATAAACCACAAGGACGATTTATGTATTAACTCTACATTTTTTATTGGCATATTTCATTTTATGCATTAAAAAGTTATATTTTATTCATAATATGCTTTAAATATTTGTACATTGAAATGTGTAAATAAAAAATTAAAATATGATAATCACCTCCTTTAAAATATAATGAAGACCAATAATTTTGAAAATCTGACATTTTTTAAAAAGAATAATAGTACAAAAATGTATTAAAACTGAATAGCTATTATAAAGAGTAAAAGTAGTTAAGAGGCTACACATATATTTAGAAGAGAGTTGATATTCTCCCATCACATTTTCTGATGCAAATACATACAATTTACACAAGTTATAAAACTCACAGTAAAACACTGTAATGTACAGTTATGTTATTTGCATAAAAAATTATTTGCATAAAAAAAGTATGATGAGACTTTCAACTCCCTATTTAAAAAAATGAAATCATTTTAGCCACATTTCTTAAGGCAAATAGCTAGAGCCCAGTACAACCGTTGACTTTGATATGTTACCATTGACTAGACGAATGGCTAGAGCTAGGGGTGTTCATCGGTTCGGTTATCGGTTTGTTCGGTTTATTCGGTTCGGTTTGTTTGGTTAAATTTTTTTCGGTATAACCGAAAACCGAACCGAACCGAACTTAAATTTAACTAAACCGAACCGAAAACCGAAAACCGAACCTCCAATAACCGAAAACCGAACCGAATAACCCGAATTACCTAAATTTAATAATTTATTCATTTATTTATATATATTTTTTGAAAAAAAAATAATTTTCAAGCTTAAAAATATTATATATATATTATAAAAGAGTTTTAATATATTTTTTTAATATAAATATATAAAAAATATATATATTTATTTAATTTCGGTTTTCGGTTTGGATTGCTAAAACCATAACCGAACCGAAAACCGAACTTTTATTTCGGTTCGGTTCGGTTTTGGCAATTTCGGTTCGGTTACAAGTTCGGTTCGGTTATTTTCGGTTCGGTTCGGTTTCGGTTTTCGATTTATTCGGATATTACCCGACCCATGAACACTCCTAGCTAGAGCCTGTCAGTGAACATTAAATGCATATAACACATACATACTAAATTTATATAAATGACGTATATAATAGATTTATAATGAGAATAACAAAAATTTAGACCTTTTAGAATTCAAGAGTTGAGATCAATATATATCTCATATTTACCATATATTCAATAAACCAATCTTAGCCATTCATTTTTAATCAAAGTTAATAAAAAATCATTCTCCGCATTTTTTTTGAAAACAACATATCTTCAAACTATAAAAAATACACCATCGCGACGAGAATTAAATTATATTTCTATTAATATGCACGTTTCTATATTTTCGACAATTTTTTTTTTTCAAAAATTCCGCCTAGAAAAATCATATATAATTTGTAAAATCATATTTGATTTTCAAAAATCATATATGGTTTTTAAAAATCGAATCATATATGATTTTCACAAATCATATATGATTTTTACAAATTATATATGATTTGTAAAAATAGAATCATATATGATTTTTCTAGGCCGAAATTTTGAAAAAAAAAATTGTTAAAAATATATAGTAGTGCATATCTATAAAAAGATAATTTAATTCTCGTCGCGATTGTATGATTTTTATCCCGTAACAATTAACGGTTTGCGAGATATTTAATTTTTAAAAAAAGGGTGAAAGTTTTTTTTTAAAATGAATAACTATTATTGGTTCATTGGATCTATGGTAAATTTGAGATCTATATTGAATTTTGTCCTAGAATTCATAATATTAGCTAAAATTTAATTATACCACTATTTATTTTAACAAATTATGTACAGCCTCTTTGCCAGCTTTTATTTATTTTATTCTTATTTATTATTATCATTTTTTTTAAGTTCTTACAGGTTTATGTGCTGATTTGTATGCTAAATTTTCAGCAAAAACAGTGTTGGACACGTGTTTATGCTGATTTTTAGAACTGGTTTGTATGCTGATTTCTAAAGTAATTTCTGTTGATTTTTATGCTAACTTTTATTGTAGAAATAGTGTTTGGACAGGAGAAATAAGTGTATATAGTATGATTAGATCAGTTGGAAAACCCCTTTCCTTTGGGCACAAAGGTCAAGGGTTTGATTCTCACTCCATGCAAAAAGGTCGGAGGTTCTTCGGAAGCAACCTCTCTACCTTCGGATAGGGGTAAGGCTGTTTACATCTCACCTCCTCCACATCTCGTGAAAAACGGGATTGGGTAACGTTGATTTTTTTTACAAGAGAAACCTATGGGTTTGGACATGTTTATAAGCTGTTTTGATTTGTTTATAAAACCGGTTCGACCTGACGGATGAACCGGTGAATTGGCCGGGTCGATCACATACCCGGTTTTCAAAAATTGTAAAAACAAACAAGCCGCTGGTGAAAACATTCGGGGTCTTAGAGTTGAAACGGATATAAAAAAACACAAATCAAATTTTCTAAATTATACTTTCTCCTGATCAATCACATATTCTTCTTAAACGATCACAAACATGAATAGCTAATATATAAGAGTAAATTGCATTTTTGGTCCCTAAGGTATGGCTAAATTGCAGGTTTCGTCCCTAACGTTTCGAAAGTGCAACGATAGTCCCCATTTTGAAGGTTTTGCTGCATGTTAGGTCCATAATCTGCAATTTATGGACCAAACATGCAACGAAAACTTCAAACTTTTAGGGACTAAATCTGCAATTTAGAGACCAAACATGCAACAAAACATTCAAAAAATGGGGACTACCGCTACACTTTCAAAACGTTAGGGACGAAACCTGCAATTTAAACGTACCTTAGAGACCAGAAATGCAATTTACTCTTAATTTTATACAAACAAACATTTGAATAGCTATTATAAAGAGTAAAAGTGGTTAAGAGCCTACATAAATATTTATAAAGACAAAATCTTTTTAGCCACATTTCTTAGCAAAACTATTTTAGACTTTGATATATTACCATTGACTTGACGAACAGCTAGAGCCCAGTCAATCAACTTTTAATGCATATAACACATCCGTACTAAATTTTGAAATCTATACTATTATATAAAGTGTTTAGGACATTTTAAATAAACAAGTCTTAAAATTTTTAAGATAAAAAATATTTCTAATAAAAATAACCCGCTAAACTTGTAACAAAAAATACAATTAATATAACACTTGATACAAAACAATAATGCATAAATCATCTAACTTGTAACATTCGTGTATATTAATGCCAGAATTAATGATATCATTAAAATACTCACTAACAAGTACAATTAATATAGCACTTGATACAAAAAAATTATGCATAAATAATCTAATTTTTCTTTTTCATTAAAACACTTCTAATAAAAATAACCCGCTAAACTTGTAACAAAACAATTATGCATAAATAATCTAATTTTTCTTTTTCATTAAAACACTCACTAAATAAAATTTACAAATCATTAATAATATAATTAAAATACCTCATCACTCAAAAGTACATTTAATATATCAAATGGTACAAAATAATACTACGTAATGCTTAAATCATTTTGTCACTTATATCTTTAAAATACCCACTAAATGAATTTTACAATTTATTAATTTATATTATTAAAATATATTTTCACTCAAAAGTACACTTAACTTTAACACATGATATAAAACAATAGTGCATAAATCATCTTATCTTTTCTTTATTATTTGAAACACCCACTAAATAAAATTTATAAATCATTAAGCGGATCATAAAAACCAATTTTTTATGTAGTCAGACTTTCTGACATCACTTTTTTCAACCACGCAACGGACCACCATTCACCACAACAACTTAGCAATATAAACCATTTTACCCATATATTTTTTAAAATTGCATCCATCGTCCTTATGGTAAATTACATAAATGATCCCTGTGGTTTAGCGAAAATTGTGTTCATAGTCCCTAATTTTTTTTCGAATTTTTTTTCAACTTTTTTTGTTGAAATTTTATTCGTCACATGTGAATTTTTTTTGTCACAAGTGAGATTTTTTTATCGAAATTTTTTATAGAAAATATTACGAAAGAAAAAATTCAGAATTTTTTTTCACATGTCACGGAAAAAAATTTAAAAGTATTTTAGAAAAAAAAAATTGACAAAAAAATAATGAAGGAAAAGAAATTGAAAAAGAATTTCAAAAAATAAAATTGAGTTTTTTTTTTCCAAAATTTTCTCCAAACGACGGGACCATTTATGTAATTTAGCCTAAGGACGGTGGATACAAATTTCGCTTTCACATGTCACAAAAAAAAAACTTAAAAAGAAAATTTAGAAAATTTCGACAAAAAAATTACGAAGAAAAAAAAATTGTAAAAGAATTTCAAAAATTTTTTTGGAAAATTCTTTTTTCCAAAATTTTCTCCAAATGTAATTTAGCCTAGGGACGGTGGATGCAATTTTCGCAAGCCACATGGATCATTTATGTAATTTGGAAGGGTAAAAATGTCATACTACTCACATAAAGACAAAAGCGTCAACATTAGAGTTCACAAGAGTATTTTTCTTAGTTCGCTACTCTAAAGTTGATTTTTTGACAACTATAATGCTTTTTTAAATAATTATTCCTTTATTAATTGTCCACCAAAAAAAAAAATATATCATCAAAGGCTATTTTAGTCTTTTTATTATCGATTACATTTTATTTTATCATGACAACCAAACATAATTATAATCGAAATGCGTCATTCCATTACTTCATTTATCCATTACGACGTTCATTCTATTCTATCGCTACTTCATTCCGTCATACCTATTTGGTTGCTATCTTAGAATGAAATACCAATGGAGCATTAGTCCAATGGTTGGAGCACTTGTGCTTGAGTCAATTGACCCAAGTTCAAGTCTCATCCTTGGCATTTGCTTCATATAGGTACCCACATCCGCAAAACCTATGGGCACACTGAAGAGACTTTGTGGAATAAGAGCTCAGGGGTCCGAGTTCTTGCTCGTGCTCACTCAGGTTGGTGCCCACTGGCAGAGAGAGTTCGAGCTATTACTTGTGGGATGGACAATGACTGGTGTCAAAAGGCACCCGGGGTTAGGGTGTTCCCGCCAATCTACACCTTTTGTGGAATCTTAGAATGAAATAGAGCATTTACGCATGTTGTTTAGTGCAATGCAATGAATGTTGAAAATGAATGAAATATAGTAAAATGTGATTACATGTCGTAATAGAATGAAAAAAAAAGTAAGAGGTGGCTATGTAATGAAATTGATAGTTACATATGTAATGGAATAAATCTTTCAATAAACTATTTTATTTTCAAAACAAATAACATTTTTTCATTTTATCGTAATAATTTATTTCATTCCAACTTTTATTCATAGATACCAAACATTATGTTTATGGTGGGGTTTCCGTACGTTTCGTATCATGGGCATCTTTACACATGAAATTTGGTTCGGTTGTTTCACATTGTCGTGCCAACTAAAATCATTAATGTTGGCCCATGAAATAAATTGATGATCATAGTAAAACAAAAATAAGTTGGTTGGCATAAATATATATTACTAGCGTGTAATCGACAATGTGTGCGTCAGTTAACTTAGGATCTATAAGGGCGAGCTTCGTGAAAATAATCAATATGAACAGTGCCAATCATGAGATTAAGGAAATGAAGAAGATTAAGAGTATAAATGATGATATTACCCACATTGACCAGTCAAACAAGTTGCTAACAGGTTTCGTAGTTAATAATGGTATTTTTCAAGGTTTTTAAGATCGGGATTTTACTTAGGATCGTTTTTGTTTTTGTAAGATCGTGATCGAGATCCTAAGACCCTATTACAATGTCATTTGTTAATAGTCTTTTTAATATTGTTCAAATCCACAAATTACTATATATCATAAATAAAAAATTATAAGAATACTTTATGTAAACATTTTTAAATTATGAATATTGAATGTTTAGGAAGAATAACATGTTGTTTTCTTAATTCTATTAAAAGATAACTCATAACTTTGTGGTTTTTTAGTTGCGGTTTGAGAAACGTAAGATCAGATCGGATTAGATCTTAAGATCCTACGATCAAAATCGGGGTCCTGTAAGATCTTAAGTTTTTTAAGATCTTACGTAAGATTCGGATCGTTTTTGCTTTGTAGAAAAAATCGTGAAATCATAAGATTAGGATCACGATCCTGACAACTATGATATTTTTGTGATTATGTTGTTCAAATTGAATAAAATTCGTAAGTATGTAGAGCACCTTTACCTTTTACCTTAAGAACTTTTTACATTTAATTGGAAAATTAGAAATTGAATACACAATAGTAAAAGCTAAAATGTGTCAATTTTGTTACATTTTCAAACCATTGTCTCTTTTGAATATTCTGACTATATATAATTGATGAATACTTTTGAAATCGCACATAGCTAGACCAGGAAGCAAAGAATGAAGTGACGTAAATGTTAAATTAAATTTAATAAAAGGCTTTGAATAATCGCGCTATTTAAATTAATGACATACGTAACTTATGATTAGAGAAAATTTCAACATTGATCACAAATTATTTAAAAAATATAATAAACAAATTAAAGTTATTCATTTTTAAAAAACTTGCTTTCATCTATTTAAAAAAGTAAATAAATCTCACAAACCGTTAATCATTACGCGAAACGAATAATACGATCACGACGAGAATTAAATTATCTTTCTATAGAGAGACACTTCTATGCTATACTTTCGACGATTTTTTTTCGAGTTTTCTTTTTTGTGATTGTTGAAATTTAAAACTAGAGTTGATTTATTATTTTAAAAATCACATCTAATTTATGAAAATCACATGTGATTTGTGAAATCACATATGATTTTTAAAATAACAATTTATAGGTGATTTTTTAGGACGTAAATTTTGCAAAAAAAACTCGACAAAAAAGTTCGCCAAAAATATATCGAATTTCTAGTTTGTTGAAAGATGAAAAAAGTTCTCGTCTCAAATGTGTATTTGTTGTCGTTTAACGATTTATCATTTGCAAGATATTTTATTTTTAAGAAAAAGGTTGAAAATAAGTTTTTTTTTTTTTTTATGAAAAAATTTTTAGCTAAAATTTGTTAATTTGTAATTTATATTCATCTCATCTCCTTATGATTATTACACTTATTTAGGTTTTACTGAAAAAATTGGTCCAAGATTAGTTTATATAAAATAAAGTTATTTGTTGAGTCAATTCAGAACCTGATAGTCTATAACTAAGATTTGAACATAAAATAAACTAAGTGTAAATTAAGTCACTGGATAATTGAACATTCAAAGAGTCATCTTCAAAGTTCATCCGAGACTAATAAAGTCTCACCACATCCTAAAGCAGAACTCATCAAGTGAAGTCTTTTAACTAGAAAGAAGATGATGGAGTTAATTAGTACTGACAATAACTCACTGACTTCCCTTGATCTCCTCGACAATCAAGAGCATTCTGAACTTAGATATCTATGAAAAAATCTAAGTATCTGAAATGTTTAGCGAGAACTTTCTTGGCAAGATAAGTAGAAAAACACCTATCAAAGAAAGTACATGAGTTGGTAAAAAAAAAGCAAACAATGAGATTGGATACAATCCAAGAATAGAAGCATTTATTACAGTTAGGTAGCATTGTACTAACTGATTAGGTGCTCGACACGCTCTTATTACCTCACGGGTAACCACCTTGTATCTTTCCTATAAAAAAGAATGTTTCGAAAAGTAAATGTTATCTCTTGCAATTAATGTGATACAGATTCAAGAGTGTGTTAACTCTACCATAAAAACCATGTCCCTGAACTCTTTTAGTGTGGTTAGCATAGTTTTTTCTTAAACACTAACTTTGGTTTGTGTTTAAGTTGAGTAAAGAAATCTCCAGATATTGTCATTCAACTTAGATTATTATTAGGAAAAACACTAACTTTAGTTTGTGTTTAAGTTAAGTAAGGAGATCACTAAATATTGTCATTTAGTTTACATTATTATCAATCTTAGTAAATTCATTGATTCATTTATAATAAGAATTTAAACGTTGAAATACTTGTGTAAATCTTTTTTAATTGTTTATTTTTGTGAAACGTTTTTGAGTATGCTTTGTTAAGAATATAATGAAAGTTGATTAGTTTACCTTGTTAATCTTTGTAACCAACGGGAACAACATTAGTATTTCACACGAAGAATGTAATAGACCTTGTGATATGGTAGATTTAACAATAATAGCAATAAAACTAAACTAACGACAAGTCTATACTCTATAATTAGCAAGCCACGATTTCTTAAATATATCGGTATATATTACAAACCTGACATGTTATTAATAATTGCGAATTAAACATAAAGTAATTCCCCAACAGCGACAACTTTTACTAACATAAATGTAGGTCATAAACCGACTACTGAAAAAGTAATAAACAAATGAAACAGGACAAAATATATCTCGTTAAATAGCTTTTAAATCGATAATACAAAGTTGCAAACGCTAGAAATATGTCAAAGTACATTTGAAAAAAAACGTAGCAAGTAGAACTTAACTGATCTGATCTTCCGATCAAGATCGAAGATAAAAGTTCCGAAAGCAAAAGGTACGTGATCATGGAGGAAGGAAGCTTTATACGAAGCGTAAGTAGAAGTTTGAGTAGAGCAGCTGCTAATTTGCACATGGAAGATGTGTTCTCGATGGGTAGTAGTGGAAGTCGTAGTGCAAGTCATCGTAGACGGAGCAGCCGTAATGCAGTGGCAGACGAAGAGGCCTTGCGATGGGCTGCTTTGGAGAAATTACCAACATATAACCGAATACGAACAACCATTTTCAAGTCTTATGATACTCCAACTCATGAGCTTCAGAACAAAGCACCACCTGATAAGCTATTGTTGGATGTTAGTGAACTCGACTCACAAGCTCATCAAGAATTCATAGACAGGATCTTCAAGGATGCTGAAGAAGATAATGGGAGGTTCTTGAGGAAGTTTAGAGAACGTATTGATAAGTAAGCCTTTTAACTCTAAAAAAAAAGGGAAAAAAAAAATCAATCTTGTTTATATAATACCATAACCTTTGGTTCATCGATCTAGCTAGGGCACACTTGATGTCAATATAGAGATGAGAAGTTAGTTAACACTATGTGTCATTTAGTGACAGACCTAGTGACACAAAAAGGTGTTTTCCTTTTTTGGTGACACCTAATGAAACGTCGCTAAAACATTAAAGAGTTTTTAAAATTTGGGTCACAAAAAATGTCACACACCTTCTCCTCCTATTTTGGTAGGTTTCTTCAATGTTTTCAAACCCGGGTCGACCCGGCCGGTTCAACAGGTCGGACCAGTGCCCGGGCACAAAACGAGTAAAAAAAGTAAGGTTTCTAAAACCGGGTTAACCGGTTAGACCCGCCGGGTTTTGAGTGACCCGGGTCAACTTGGGTCTTGTAACCCGGCCGGGTTTGATTTTTTTATAAAAACCGGGTTAACCCGGGTTGACTCGGCGGTCGAATCGGTTGACCTGTTCAGAAAAAATAAAAAATAATAAATGAAAAACCGGGTTGACCCAGCGGTCGAACCGATCGAACCGGTGCCCGGTGACTCGACCGGTTCTATTAAAAACCCGGTTTTTAAAACATTGGGTTTCTCGACAAAAGGTTAAAACTTATTACAGTATTACTTTTATTGACACATTTTTTTTTGAAAAATGTTATTTTCTTTTACAAATTGTTCTTACTTATTCTCCTACTCACAGAATTATGTTTAGATGCAGAGAGGGAATGAGTGAAAAAAAATAGATATAATATTGCTATGTGTGTAGAAAGATATTGTGGAAGGCTTTAACAAAATTATTTTTTTTTCCTTTTAAGATATTGTTGACTTTAGTGACACTTTTTCATGTGTCAAACAAAAAGAAATTAGTTTAATCAAACTCTCTTATCACTTAATTACGAAACATCACGACCCTTCGTATTTCAGAGTTGGTGTCTCTCTTCCAACGGTTGAAGTTCGGTTTCAAAATTTGACCATAGAAGCAGATTGCTACATCGGTGATAGAGCACTTCCATCGCTACCAAATGCCGCTCGAAACATTTTGAATCACTTATGGGTTCAATCGGGATCAGTTTGTCTAAGAAAACTAAAGTCACCATTCTTAAAGATGTATCCGGGATCATCAAACCATCAAGGTACTTATAACATGCATTAAATTAATTTGTATGTTTATATTTATTCTTAATCAAGGATGCTATCTACAGAATGATGCTTTTGTTGGGTCCGCCATCTTCTGGGAAGACAACTCTTTTATTAGCTTTGGCCGGAAAGCTTGACTCTGATTTAAAGGTTAGTGTAACTTTCTATACTATATTTTAGAATCATGTCATTTTCTGAATGCTTAAAATATTTTTGATTTTCTTTAATACTTAATTAATAGTAATTTCTACTCGTATAAAACAATAAATAGTTTAAAAAGTTATTTTGTAGAAATTAAATTTAAACCTTAATAAGGCAGGCCCAATAGCTATGTCAATTTAAAGGGTAGAACCTAAATCTGGTTAGAGATGTAACTTGTTCAAAATAGGAAAAAGAAAATGACAAAAAATTTCAAACTTATATTTAATAGAATGACGAAATATTCAGATTTTATCAAACTACACATTTTTTAGGCAATTAGCAAATTTGTGAGAGTTTTCTATTTTATAGTGACACTTAAAAATCAAAAGTTTGAACAAGTGTGTCACTAAAGTAAAGGTAAAAAAAGGTTTCACTTAAAACTGGTGTCACTAAAAGTGTCGATAAACACAAAAAGGGTAAAAAATGTCGCTAATAACAAAAACACTAAAAGCTGTTAGTAAAGGTAAAAAAGTGTCGCGAAGGAAAGGGTCACAAAAAGTTAGAAAAGGGCATTAAGAAGGAAAGAATGTCAGCCCGACACGACGTAAAGCCAATGTCCGGAGGATAAAATTATCATTTAGAGCGTTATTTCATTTGAATTGGGTGAAATCAATGATCATTTCGTATAGAGTGAATACCTAATCAGAATGTTTTTGAGTGAATTGTAATCTGTTAAAGAAATTGTAATGTAATATGAATAAATTGTAATTTGTCAAAGAATTATAATTTTAATTTTAGCTAGTTATAATGCGAATGAATTGTAATATACAATCATTATAATTCAAAATAATAATAATTATAGTAATTATAAAATATTTAATAATAGTAATAATAATAATAATAATAGAGAATTAAATTTGATAAAAAGTAAATAATAATTAATATAATACTAATAAAATATTTAATAATAATAATAATTTCATAAAATGAATTTTGTATTTAAAAGAGTTGGAGCACAACCACGTCTAGACACTTTATGTAAATTATTATTATTATTATTATTATTAAAATAATAATAATAATAATAATAATAATAATAATAATAATAATAATAATAAAAAAGTGCTAGAAAGTAAATAATTATTAATTTAATAATAAAAAATTTAATAATAATAATAATAAATAAAATAATAATAATAATAATAATAATAATAATAATAATAATAATAATAATAAAGAGTTAAATTTGATAAAAAGTAAATAATGTAAATATATTATTTAATAATAATAATAATAATAATAATAATAATAGTTTATAAATATTGAGGCTTTAAAGTAAAACTTTTAAATTATAACATAATTCAAAACTTCATCCAACTTCTTATATAATCGTAATTCTCTCACTTGATTTAATTGGAGTGACTGAATTACAATTACAACAAAAACTAAACAACCCAAATAATGTAATTTGAATTACAATTTCCTCCAATTTGCAAACATAACAGCCTAAGTAATGTAATCAGATTACAAATACATCTAATTACAACAAAACCCTTTAGGGGCGTTTGGTTCACAGAATGTTTTTGAAGGAATTGTAATCTTTGGAAGGAATTGTAATTTGATGTAATTATAATTTAAAGAATTGTAATGTGTTGTAATTGTAATTGATGAAATCTGTCAATGTGTTTGGTTGACTCATGAACGTAATGTAATTCAATTTTTTATAAAACTTAAAAGTTAATATAATAACAATAAGAATAATAATAATAATAATAATAATAATAATAATAATAAAAATAAAATATTAATAATAAAAATATAATAGTAATAATAATAATAAATAGTAATAATAATAATAACAATAAAATAATAATAATATTAAAAATAAAAATAATAATAATAATAATAATAATAATAATAATAATAATAATAAATAAAATAATACTAATAATAATTAATAATAATATAATAAAAATAAAAATGATAATTAATAATTAAATATAATAATATTAAAATAAATAATAAATAATAATAATACGTTATTATTATTATTATTATTATTATTATTATTTATTTATTATTTATTATTATTATTATTGTTATTATTAATATAAATAATAATAATTATTATTATTATTATTAAATAATAAATAATAATAATGATAATAATAATAATGTATTATTACTATTATTTATTATTTTATTATTTATTTTAATATTATTATTATTAATTATTAATCATCATTTTTATTATTATTATTAGTATTTATATATTATTATTATTATTATATTATTATTATTTTATTATTATTATTATTATTATTATATTTTTATTATTTTATTATTATTATTATTATTTATTATTATTATTTTATTTTATTATTATTAATATTATTTTTATTTTTATTATTATTATTTTTATTATAATAATTTTGATATTATTAATTATTATTATTATTATTATTTATTAGTTTTATTATTATTATTAAAGTAAAAAATTCTGAATTATAACGTAATTCAAAACATTTCATACAACTTCGTATATAATCTTATTTCTCTCACTTGATTTAATTATAATGGTGAATTACAATTACAATGCAAAATCAATTACAATTCCTTTCAATTTTCCAATCTGCAAACATAACAACTTAAGTAATGTAATCAAATTACAAATACATCTAATTACAACAAACCAAACCCCTTACTTTTTGAAACAGTGTACAATAGGATTAAATCTTAATCCTCTATTTCCAAATCATTTACAAAAAGGTTTACATACTCTTCTATTTGAAAAAAGACTGAATCTTCTTAAGATCTTTTAATGAAATGAACAAAAACTACGCTTTTACTATACAAAATTTTCTCGCATTTTCAGTTATTAAACTCGTACACTATGTGTTCAGTGATCTGATTTAACCAAATTCATCATGTTTTCTTGTTGGAGTTGTAGAATTTTCAGCATGAGTAATGTGTGTAGTGATGTTTGCTTCATTGTCTTTCATAATTTCGCTTTTTTGACCTTAGACGGACAATGCGAAATATTCTAATCTTTGGCTCTCCACATAGCTAGTCGTCATATATATATATCCGAGTTGTTTTTACCCTTTACTCATTGACTCTTTGTTCTCCTTAATATGATCATGTCGGGTATATGAACTCCCTTTTAACATTCGGCATCATTTGGGTTTTCAAATGGACAAAACTGAATCACGAAAACTCTAGGAGAATCTGTTACGTGTAACTAATCACATGAACTGCACTAGTTTCAGATGAATTTTAAAATTGATCTTATTCAATATGAGGGGTGACTAATTAAACTAGACAAATATATGAACTAAACAGGTTCAAGGTGAGATTACTTACAACGGTTATAAGCTAAATGAGTTTGTACCACGAAAGACGTCAGCCTACATCAGCCAGAACGATGTTCATGCTGGAGAAATGACCGTCAAAGAAACCTTAGATTTTTCAGCAAGATGCCAAGGAGTGGGATCTAGAATAGGTAACTAATGTTCTGTTTCAAGAAAATTTTTGTATCAAATTACGAAATATGATGTATTAACTAGCTAAATAATGAAAATAGAATTGTTGGAGGAGCTCGCAAGAAGAGAAAAGCAATTAGGGATCTTCCCAGAAGCAGAAGTCGATCTTTTCATGAAGGGAACTGCCATTAAAGGAGATGCCAGCAGTTTGATTACTTACTACACTCTTAGAGTAAGATTTAGCTTTTCAAGTTCTATTATATTATACTTTTATTTAAGCTAACGTTTCTTTCACAAATCAATATATTCATATGCCTTTTAAACGAAATTAGATATTGGGCTTGGATTTCTGCCGCGACACTGTTGTTGGTGATGTAATGAGGCAAGGAATCTCTGGTGGACAAAAGAAGCGATTAACTACAGGTATACACATGTTCACACTTGGTCATGAAAATGTAAATTATTAATGTTCGACCTAACTTGTATGGAATATTTTGCTTTATTGTCCAACTAAAAACAGGAGAAATGCTTGTTGGCCCTGCAAAAACTTTGTTTATGGATGAGATATCAACAGGTCTAGACAGTTCCACTACGTTTCAGATAGTCAAGTGCATGCAGCAAATTGCTCACCTCAACGAGTCAACAATCATGATGTCTTTACTACAGCCTGCTCCAGAGACCTTTGATCTTTTTGATGATATCACACTACTATCCGAAGGTCAAATCGTGTATCAAGGACCACGGGAAAGTGCACTTGAGTTCTTCGAGAGTTGTGGATTCAGGTGTCCTGAGAGAAAGGGCACTGCTGACTTCTTGCAAGAGGTACATATACCATTTTTGTAATTTTGTAAATTTTAGGCATACCTTTTTTTTTAAATGTTTTACATATTCATTGCAGGTAACCTCTAGAAAGGATCAAGCGCAATATTGGGCAGACAGAAACAAACCATACAGATATATCCCTGTCAATGAATTTGTTCAGCGATTCAAGCAGATTTCTGTAGGAGAGAGGCTATATAATGAGATTAAAATCCCTTATGACAAGAGTCAAAGCCACCCAGCTGCTCTTGTCTTCAAGAAATATTTGGTCTCTAAAAGGGAGTTGTTAAAGGCCTCGTGGGATAAGGAATGGCTACTGATAAAGAGAAACAGTTTTGTTTACATTTTCAAGACGGTACAGTTCGTTATCTTGGCTTCTACCATGACGACTGTCTTTATAAGGACTAGAATGCACAGGAGGAATGAACAAGATGGTTTACTATATATAGGAACAATTGTGTTCAGCACACTCTTAAATATGTTTAATGGTCTAGCTGAAATCGCCCTCACTGTTATGAGGCTTCCTGTAGTGTTCAAGCAAAGAGACCTTCTGTTCCATCCACCATGGGCTTATACGCTTTCAACGTTCTTGCTTCGTATACCAATAGCTGTGTTAGAGAGTAGTCTTTGGATGGCAATAGTATATTTTGGTGTTGGTCTTGCCCCTGAAGCTAGCAGGTAACACATTGCTATATTGTTGTGTGATAATTTTTTTGGTTGAGATTATTTACTAACACTAGGATGCTCCCATGGTGTGTAGGTTCTTCAAGCACTTCCTATTGGTTTTTATGATCCAGAATACAGGAGGGGCACTATTTAGGCTAATTGCTGGAGCGTGTAGGACAATGAACAATGCAAATACAGGTGGAACCCTTGCACTTTTCGTCATATTTCTTTTAGGCGGCTTCATGCTTCCTAGAACTGAAATTCCCAACTGGTGGGAGTGGGGATATTGGGTATCACCCTTGTCATATGGCTTCAAAGCTTTTTCAGTAAATGAATTCCTTGCACCTAGATGGAAGAACAAAAGGGTATGTTTCCTTGATGCTCAAAACTATAATAAAAAAAGGGAATAATACTCATTATATATGTTTTGATGTTCACAGAGTTTGGACAATGCAACTACCTTGGGTGAAGCAATACTAGAAAACCAGGATATCCCGACCCAAGAAAGCTGGTTCTGGATTGGGCTTTTCTCTCTTCTAGGTTTTGCAGTTCTCTTTAACGTCCTTTTCACATTTGCTCTCATGTATTTAGATCGTAAGTTTCTTAGCTTGTCCCCCCTTAAGGCATATACTATCTTTTTCCAAGTACTATAAGCGCTATTCGCTAACAAACCTTCCTTGTTGTCCAAATGGGTAATCAGCCCTTGGAAAACCACAAGCTATCATCTCCAAAGAAGCAGCCTCAGGCATGGAAACTCAACAAGGTGAGTAATTTCAGCAAGGAAAAAAGGCCCAAGAACATAGAAGTTTACAACATGATTTTCATTTCTGTTTTTTAACAGCATCTGAATTTTAAGATTCGCTAGTAGCTAGAAAAAATATTAGAGTTTAAGATCGAGTTAAGGCATTTCAAGGGTTATAAAACCACTCCACTCAATCACAAAAGTATTTTCTATATCTATTTTGGATCCAATTAGATGAGAGAAGCTTCAAGTCATTGATTTTCATTTTTGTTAACGTAACGTATTTTGTAGAAGGAAATAAGGAAAAGGAGCTGGTAAGAAAGCAGTCGAACTCTGATGATGCCAATGTTCGTAAGAAGGGAATGATTCTTCCGTTTACTCCACTCGCCATGTCATTTGATAACGTGAACTACTTTGTTGATATGCCCCAAGTAAAATCCTTTGTTATTTAAGTTTATATTTTATTTTAAATCTAATTATAATTGCAGTAAAACTAACTAGGAATCTAACTGTTATTATTAAACAGGAAATGAGAGAGCAAGGAATGACAGATAATAGGTTGCAATTACTTCGAGAAGTAACAGCTACATTCAGACCTGGAGTCCTAACTGCATTGATGGGAATCAGCGGAGCTGGTAAAACGACTTTGATGGATGTTTTAGCAGGAAGAAAGACAAGTGGTTACATTGAAGGAGATATAAGAATATCGGGATTCCCGAAGAAACAAGAAACTTTTGCAAGAATTTCGGGATACTGTGAGCAAACAGATATCCACTCTCCAAATATCACTGTTCATGAATCTTTGATTTACTCTGCTTTTCTTCGCCTCCCAAAAGAAGTCACAGATGAAGAGAAGATGGTAGGCAAATTATTGTATAATCAATGGATGTCTAACAGGATATTATTTTTTTTTATGTGATAGCTTAATTTCATCTTGCTTATTACCTTCCAGATTTTTGTACGCGAAGTGATGGAGCTTGTTGAACTCGACAACCTTAAGGATGGAATAGTGGGACTTCCTGGAGTTAGTGGATTGTCAACGGAGCAAAGGAAGAGGCTAACAATTGCTGTAGAGTTAGTTGCTAATCCTTCAATCATTTTCATGGATGAACCAACTTCTGGGCTTGACGCAAGAGCAGCTGCCATTGTCATGAGGGCTGTAAGAAACACTGTCGACACTGGTAGAACTGTCGTTTGCACAATTCATCAACCTAGTATTGATATCTTTGAGTCCTTTGATGAGTTATTGCTGATGAAAAGAGGAGGGCAAGTGATCTATGCTGGACCATTAGGCCGAAATTCTCAAAAGATCATAGAATTTTTTGAGGTATATCATCATAAATTTTCACAAACTTGACAATTGCAAATATTTGAAATAAGCCTAAATGTAAATATTTTATACGATCAGGAAATTCCTGGGGTTCCAAAGATTCCTGAAAGATACAATCCAGCAACATGGATGTTGGAAGTCACTTCAGGTGCGGCAGAGAACCGACTTGGTATCGATTTCGCTGAGCACTTCAAATCATCAGCCTTGTATCAGTAAGTCTTTTACCTTATGTTGATTAGCAAGTAATACAAAGTCAATTTCAGTTTGTAATGTGTAATATTATGTGTGTGGACCTCAGAAGGAACAAGGCTTTAGTAAAGGAATTAAGCACACCACCTCCAGGAGCGGTAGATCTTAGTTTTGGAACAAAATATTCTCAAACTTCATGGGGACAATTCAAGTCTTGCGTATGGAAGATGTGGTGGAGTTACTGGCGAAATCCTGATTATAACCTTGTTCGCAACATCTTCACGTTGATTGCAGCACTCATGGTTGGGTCAACATTTTGGAAGATTGGTCAAAAGAGGTCACTTTCAAACACTTAAACGTAACATCAATTATGGCCATTTTACGAAAGCTTTTTTACTAATCCTTACTTTTAACATATTCAGGGAGAGCAACACTAATTTGACCACAATCGTTGGTGCCTTGTATGCTGGAATATTTTTTGTTGGAATGAACAATTGCCAGACAGTGCAGCCTGTAGTAGCCTCGGAAAGATCAGTCTTCTATCGAGAAAGAGCAGCTGGAATGTACTCGACACTACCGTATGCCTTGGCACAGGTCATAGTTTCTATGAATATTCACATGATCACAAACAAGATTTATTATTGATTTTAGTTTCTAACAAATGGGAATTAATTCAGGTCTTTGTAGAGATACCATATGTATTCACTCAGGCAACATATTACACTTTGATAGTGTATGCTATGGTGTCATTCGAATGGACAGCAACCAAATTCTTTTGGTTCTATTTCATTAACTTTTTCTCCTTCCTCTATTTTACATTCTACGGATTAATGACGGTTGCCGTCACACCAAATGAGCAAATTGCAGCTGTATTGGCAATTTTATTCTATGGGCTCTTTAATTTCTTTTCCGGATTTTTCATCCCTAGACCTGTAAGTCATCATATTGATAATAATTCTTTAATTTTTTCTTCATTTAGAGCATAATACTAACATATAGCATAATTTCAGAAAATTCCAAAGTGGTGGGTGTGGTACTACTGGATCTGCCCCATAGCCTGGAGTGTGTACGGGTTCATCGTTTCACAGTACCATGATATTGATGACACGATCAAAGTGCCTGGGATGTCGTATGATCCGCCCATGAATCAATATATCAAAGATCACTATGGTTTTAAATTAGATTTTATGGGTCCGGTTGCTGTGGTTCTAGTTAGCTTTTGTGTATTATTCGCGTTCATCTTTGCCTTCTGCCTAAGGACACTGAATTTCCAAGTGAGATAACCTATCGACCTACGTTTATATCTTCTTCTTTTTTTTTCCTTTTTTTTTTTTCAAATTCAAGTTGGCACTACTAGCATGTTGATTTGTTGTATTATTTTCGATTGTCTGATTAGTATTATGTCTGGATTTTTGTGTATCAATGATGCTACTTTCATGTTGTTTCTTTCCAAGAATTCCTATGTCATATGTATAGATACTGAATTTCTGTAATGTTCACATGGTTACACATAATCATGTATACAAGGTTCGACTATATTCAGGTAGATGAATATGTAGTAAATTTTGTTTTTTTTTTTTAAATTTATATGTTCATTAACTATCTTCAATATTTAAGTGGAATAGACTTTTAACTGTTCGCACAAACAGAGTTTTGATCGTGTCGGGATATTACACATGTATGATCATATCTGGACTAAAAGAGCATAAGATGAGTGTTCAAATAATAATTCAGGGTCTTAGAAAGAAAGCAGTCATATACGTAAGAAAATTCAACAATGTTTTTTTTTTTCCGAACATCGATCATATATATCATTCCACAAGCAATTTTTGGACCATTGATCAAATCAACCCATGTTGGATTAATTTTCGTATTCCAATTGAATATCTCTAAGTATGAGATAGAATTTTGATATCATCAACCAACGTGTCTTTCATAGTTCCACATGGTCCATATCGTTGTTTGAATTATTGTATCAAAGAATTCTTTTGGCGGGTTAGATAGATTTACCGGGACGACCCATTTGATTAACTTACCCACGTCTATCGGGCAATCTATGAAGCTCCACCATCTCGTAACCATGAACCAGAATGATTCAGAAACGTTGCAGTCGACAAACTACTGAACAAGTGTACTTCATTGTTTGGTAACTAATGTAATATTCAACATTTTAACCACATACACAAAAAGAAGCAATGGATAATTGGCTTAATAAAAGTAGATACAGGCTTTTGATTACTAAACATAATGAGCCCAATATCGGATCATTAATACCATAAACGTAATACAAAGCTGAAAGTATAAGATCAAAAAGTCGATACCAAAATAAGCTGTTTTACAAACAAAAACAAAAAAAAAGAAAAAAGAAAACCAATAAACACTACACACATGAGAACATAATTTCTACTACCTCATTTGGAAGTTCAACTTCCTCAGGAAAAAGGCATAGAGGAAGGCGAAAAACAAGGGAAAACCAACTAGAACAGCAGCAACAGGACCCATGAAATCCATTTCAAAACCATAGAAGTCGTTGATAAACCAGTTTATTCTCGGATCATATGACATCCCAGGTACCACGAGCGTCTCATTCGCGTCATGATACTGTGAAACAATGCATCCGTACACGGTCCATGCCATGGGACAGATCCAGTAGTACCAAATCCACCATCCAGGAATTTTCTGAAATTTAAAGAACAAATACAAGCATATGTCAAGTTGAGCTTCTTACCATCCTAAGTACAGTATAATTAACTTTATTTTTTTTTTTCCAAAAAAAGGGAAAAGTGAATTACGGGTTGTGGGATAAAAAATCCTGAGAAGATATTGAAGAGCAGGTAGAACCCTGCTGCGCAAATGGATGCTATTTGATCATTTGGTGTGATGGCAACAGTCATCATTCCAAAGTATGTGAAGTAAAGGACTGTAAAAAAGTTGATGAAGAAGAACCAAAAGAACTTGGCTGCTGTCCATTCAAATGACACCAAGGCGTACACAATAGCACAGTAATATGCGACTTGAATGAAACTATATGGTATCTCCACAATCACCTGAATAAATAGTACTTGTTAAAAACATTGACAAAAACAGTGAATTAAGTTTGTGAGCATGTAAAATACTATTTGTTCATAGTGTGACCTGTGCCATGGCATATGGTAACGAGGAGTACAACCCGGCTGCTCTTTCACGATAGAAGACGGTTCTTTCTGTGGCGACAACTGGCTGCACTGTCTGGGAATTGTTAACACCAATGAAAAATATAGCAGAGTACATGGCCCCAATGACTGTATGCAGATCATTGCTGGATGACCTGAAATTATTAAAATGCCAAATAAGGTGATGCAAAAATTTATTTTATAATTAAGTGTGATTAAAGATTTTAGAAGAGGCTGTGACTAACTTTTTGTTGCCTATCTTCCAAAAGATGGTCCCGACCACAACTGCGCAAAGCAATGTAAAAGCGAAACGGACAAGGTTATAATCTGGATTTCGCCAGTAAGCCCACCAAAACTTCCACAGGCAAGAAGTAAATTGACCCCACGTGGACTGAGCATATTGTGTTTGAAAGGTAAGATCTGCGGCTCCTGGAGGAGGTACACTTAACTCCTTCACTAGAGCCTTGTTTCTTCTGTTATTATTCATATGCATATACACACATTTATGAATTAGTACAACCATTTGATGATTCTATAAATTATATTAAGATGAAAGTACTTACTGATGCAAAGTCGAATTACTGAAAATTTCAGCAAAATCAACGTCCAGTCGCAGCTCTGCGGCTCCAGAGCTGACTTCCAACATCCATGTTGCTGGATTGTATTTTTCGGGTATCTTTGGAACCCCATCAACAGCCTATCATATCATATGATTAAAATTACCGACTTAGTAATATCACTTGTAAGTAAAATATCTCTATCCTAATTTATTGTATGCATCATGAATGTCATTGTCAAATACCTGAAAGTAGTCAATGATCTGCTGAGAATGTCTGCCTAGTGGTCCTGAATAGATGACTTGTCCTCCTCTTTTCAATAAAAGCAATTCGTCAAAGGATTCAAAGATATCGATACTCGGTTGATGAATAGTGCAAACAACGGTTCTTCCTGTGTCCACAGTGTTTCTCACAGCCCTCATAACAATGGCGGCTGCTCTTGCATCAAGCCCAGAAGTCGGTTCATCCATGAAAATGATTGAGGGATTAGCAACAAGCTCAACTGCAATTGTCAGCCTCTTTCTCTGTTCTGTCGACAATCCCGTAACTCCTGGAAGTCCTACTATTGCATCCTTGATATTGTCTAGTTCAACTAACTCCATCACTTCTTGCACAAATATCTGAAACATAATAATGGTTTATCGATTAATAAACACTTCATGTTTTTGGTTAATATATTGTTTAATTCATTGTAAAATTGATCTTCTTACCATTTTCTCTTCGGGGCTGACTTCCTTTGGGAGACGGAGAAAAGCAGAGAAGATCAATGATTCATGGATAGTAACTGTGGGAGAGTGGATATCGTTTTGCTCACAATATCCCGAGATTCTTGCAAATGTTTCTTGGACCTTTGGGAAACCTGATATTCTTATATCTCCTTCAATATAACCGCCAGTCTTTCTTCCTGCTAAAACATCCATCAATGTAGTCTTTCCAGCCCCACTGACTCCCATCAAGGCAGTTAGCACTCCAGGCCTAAAAGCACCCGTTACATCACGTAGTAATTGCAACCTGTCTTCTGTCACCCTTGTTCTTTCATTTCCTAGTTAATCAATGAATACTGATTAATTCCACTGATAAATATAAATTTTGAGACTCATGTTAGTATGTATAACAACTTACACTAGGCATATCAACATAATAGTTCATGTTATCAAATGACATGGCGAGTGGAGTAAATGGAAGAACCATCCCCTTTTTAGATGCACCATTAGCATCACCAGTGCGTGTTATCTGTTGCATTTCCTTATGTCCCTCTGCAGTCAATTTCTTGAGTTAGGAAATCTGATAAGCATTTATGTGTTTAAAGTAAGCTTTTGAAATTGTTTATCATACTTGAACTAGCTTCAGAACCATGACCGTCCATTGCTGCAGCTTCTTCCTTGGAGATAATCGCTTGTGGCTTTCCAGGGGCTAAATTTAATATAATAATCAAAGACATTTAGCTACCGTGAAAGATATATGTTTAAGGGATTCCACTATAACATACCTTCCATATACATGAGAGACAAGGTGAAGAGAATATTGAAGAGACATATAAAACCAAGAAGCGCGGCAACATTGATCCAGTATGTGCTTTCTGAAGTTGGAACGTCCATGTTTCTTAGCACTGAAAAGCCCAAATTGGTTGAATTATCCGTGCTCTGCCGCAAAGTAAAATATATCAAAATTTTATTCCTTGTATTAATTACTTGTCTCTGTACAACTTATTGAAAAATTGATTAGTGATCGACTTACTCGTCTGCTGGTCCACCTGGAGGCGAGGAACTCATTGTTGCTGAAGGCTTTGAAGCCATAAGACAGTGGTGAAAGCCAATAAGCCCACTCCCACCAGTTTGGAATCTGCATTCTAGGTAGGATGAAACCACCCAAAACAAATATAAGGAGAAGCACAATAGATCCTCCCGTGTTTGCCATGTTCATTGTCTTACAAAATCCAGCAATCGACTTAAAAAGTCCTGCTGCTACATTTTGGACCAGAAACACCAACAGGAGATGTTTGAAGAACCTGTATACATAGTATATATAGAAAATATACTGTTAGTGTATATTTAATGCTATATGAATTATAAAAACAAAAAAAGGAAAACAGTTGGTACGCTACCTGCTAGCCTCAGGGGCCATGCCAGTGCCCCAGTATACGATGATAGTCCAAATAACACTCTCAATCAAAGATATGGGAATACGAAGCAAGAAGGCTGGAAGTGTGAAAGTCCATGGAGGGTGGAACATGAGGTCCCTTTGCTTGTAAATGACAGGAAGCCTCATGACCGCGAAAGAAAGATCGGCATACCCATTAAACATGTTAATGAGCAGACTACACAAAATTGCCCCGATATAGATGGAACCATCTATTTCATTCCTATGGTGCATTGTTGGCTTAAGAAACAAAGTTGTGACAATAAATGCAATAAATATGATTTGAAAAGACTTGAAAACATAGACGAAAGTGTTTCTCTTCATCAGTAGAACTTCTTTATCCCAGCAGGCCTTAAGGAGCTCCCTTTTGGGTACTAAGTATTTCTTAAATACTAAAGCAGCTTTATGGCTTTGATCCTTGTCATATGGAACCGACAATTCGTTGTGCAGCTTCTGGCCGACGTGAAAATTCTTGAATCGTTGACAAAATTCACTTACCGGGATATATCTGTATGGTCTGTTTCTATCTGCCCAATATTGCTCTTGATCTTTTTTGGATGTTACCTATTATTAAAATACAGAAACTCAACTAATTTGTAATCTAACATAACAGAAAAATGTGAAGATTTTGTTTCTGTTCTTACCTCTTGCAAGAAATCAGCGGTACCCTTTCTTTCTGGACACCTGAATCCACAACTCTCGAAGAACTCAACAATATGTTCTCGTGGTCCCTGATACACGATCTGGCCCTCGGATAACAAGACGATGTCGTCAAAGAGATCAAAGGTCTCCGGAGCAGGTTGTAGTAGGGACATGAAGATTGTTGACTCGTTGTAGTGAGCAATTTGCTGCATGCACTTGACTATCTGAAACGTAGTGGAACTGTCTAGACCTGTTGATATCTCATCCATAAACAGAGTTTTTGCCGGTCCAACAAGCATCTCTCCAGTGGTTACGCGCTTCTTTTGTCCTCCAGAGATACCTCGTCTCATTTGATCTCCAACAAAGGTGTCACGACAGACATCAAGGCCCAATATCTGTTTTGGTTTAACGAACATGTACATATGAATAATTTGATCTCCAACAGAATTATAAAAATTAAAACTTCATCAATTCCTACTTACTCTGAGAGTGTAGTAAGTTATCAAACTACTCCGATCTCCTTCAATAGCAGTCGCCTTCATGAAAAGATCGACTTCGGCTTCGGGGTAAATCCCTGCTTCCTTTTCTCTTCTTGCAAGCTCCTGTAACATTTCTGTATTTCATTGTTTCGTTATTTTGATTTCAAAACCAAACACAAAACGTTAGTACTAAAAACTGAAGTTTAGTTAGTTACCTAAACGAGATCCAATTCCTTGACACCTAGCTGAGAAATCAAAGGTTTCTTTGACGGTCATTTCTCCAGCATGAAGATCGTGCTGACTGATGTAGGCTGCTGTCCTCCGAGGTTCAAATTCTTTTAACTTATAACCATTGTAAGTTATCTCTCCATCAACCCGTAAACCTCGATCCAGATTTCCAGCCAAGGCCTTCAAAAGCGTCGTCTTACCAGATGATGGAGGCCCCATCAGAAGTGCCATCCTGTAACATTACGAATATGTGCTTACATAGTACTACTTACAAAAGTAGAGTTTATTATAAGATCCGTATAATTACATATAGTCTTTCGATTTACATAGAAGTACAAGGCAAACGAGCTAGCAACAAGCTGCGCCGCTAGCCCTTTTTGAATTACAAAGACAATTCTTTTAAAAACGAGCAACAAGCTGCGCCGCCAGTACTAACAACAAATAGAACAGAATATGTATACCTTCCTGGTTTGAGGATCCCGGATGCATCTTTAAGAATACGAAGTTTAGCTTTTTCAGTGAAACTGATACCGACCGAAGCTAGAAGTCCTTCAACGACATTTCTAGCAGTATTCGTGAGCGTTGGAAGCGCTCTATCTCCTACGTGACAATCAGCTTCCACGCACAAGTTTTGAAACCGAACTTCTACTGTTGGAAGTGATATTCCAACCCTAAGATCAGCAAAATATAACAACATGTTTATTAGCAGTTCATGACTTAAACAAATAAACACAGGAAAAGACTTACTTATCGATACGATCTCTAAATTTTCTCAAAAAAATTTCGTTATCTTCTTCAGCGATTCTAAAAATCTTATCGATAAAATTTTGTTGAGCATCTGGATCAAGGTCTCGAACATCTAACAGCATCTGCTCAACAGGTACATCTTTTTGGTCTCCTGGTAAATAAGACTTAAAAATCGTGGTACGTAAACGATTATACGTAGGTAGTTTCTCCAACGCAGCCCATCGTAAAGCCTCTTCGTCTTCCTGTGAGTGACGACTGCTTCGTCCATCATGACTACCACCACGACTTCTCGTAAACACGTCTTCTAAATGCCAACCGCCAGTCGCTTTGCCAAGACCTTTACTTATGCTTCGAAGTATCCCATCATCTGCCATTTTTGTAACTACAAACTGGAGTCACTATTGAGCTAGTGAAATGCAAGTTTAGTTATAAACTTATAACATCATTATAACAAGCTTTCAGACAATAGTACAAACTACAAAGGGTGTGTGTTTTATAAATGAACCACGAGTTTAATAATAAATTCAAACATCGCTAGCGTTAGAATTTAAAAATAAAGGCAGACCAAGTTGGTAATCAAATATATTTTTCTGTGCATGCAATTTTTTTTTTTTTTTTTTTTTTTTTTTTTTCCTTCTTGAACTAATTAATGATGCAAAGCAAGCTAGGCGAATAGGAGATTTTATAGTGACAGTGGAAATTAACGTGCAACTGAAAAAGCAGCGAGTGCAACCACTGTGATGTGTTACAAATATTCCTTGTCGTCAGTATTTGTGAATTAATGCTAAAGGCTATTATTTATAGTCAGGATCGATGTGCGTGAGTGTGACACTAGCTACGAGCAGTTGACCTTTTAGTGTTTTTTTTCTTTGTATACCTAAAGGTTTTTTTTTTTTTTTTTTTTTTTTCTCTTTGTATACCTAAAGGAGTATTCCTTTTCAAATAAATCGAAATGATTGAAGTTTCTCTGTTTGGAATCGTGTTAGGTCTAATTCCTATTCTTTTTGTTGGATTATTCAGAATCAGATATTTACAATACAGACGCTGACGATCAGTTGGACCTTTGATTCATTAACATCTCTTTTTATTGACTTTCTTTTTTTTATCCGCAGGAGGTTCAATTCGGTTCTTTGTTCAAATGAGTGAATTTATTGAATTCTAATTAGACCTAACAAGAATGTAATCACGCCTATAGGATTTGAACCTACGACATCGTGTTTTGGAGACCCACGTTCTACCGAACTGAACTAAGAACGCTTTCTTATCACAGTAGATACGACTATGTTAGACTTGCTTCCTTCCTTTGAAAGAACTCATTAGACTAGGAGCTAGAAAAAAGGGCCCAATTTATAGTTTATGGGGAAGTTCTTATTGATTTTTCTTATATAAGACTAGATACGATAAGAGGGTGAGGCCACATCCTCACCGCTTCACATCACGCGTCACTACCATTGTGTAGGGTTGAGTCACGCGCGACGGCAAAGAAAAATAGAAGAAACGGTGATCATGGTCAACTCTTGGCTACCGTGTATTTTGTTGGGCCACTTGCTAGTTAAACGGCTACTTTAATAAATAAATAAAAAAAAAATAACTTTACCATTATTTACCTATAAATACTCTCATACTTTATCATTTCTATACACAACTTCAAAAATAATCTTTCTTAATATAAATATTTCTCAATATAATTACCCTCAAACAAAATATTTATCATTTCTCATTACTCAAATGAATTTTGAAACGTTCTTTTTTACAAACTCATCGGGAGAAGAAGTTACGAGTAGGGACATGAAATTTTTTTCATAAAACGTTGTCATTTATTAAGAATAGACGACAACGTTTGAGGCAACGATCGACATAAAACGTCATAAATAGAGATTGTTACGGTGCTCATGATCGTTAAGTCTTCAACAATTTAGCGTGCATCCGATGTACTATACAATGCATGTCATTTCCAAGAGAGGTTCCGAATGAGTCGAGAGCTATTCACAAGCATAGTTGAAGTAACTCATCATTGTGCATAGTTTCGTGATAATATTGATTGTATTGGAAGAGAAGTCAATTTCGGCTTTGATGAAGGGCACCTTCGAAATTCGTCAATTGACATACGACACCGTTGCTGACACCCTTGATGAATATTTGCAAGTGGGTGTAACAACTTCTCGTGAATCTCTTGATTACTTTGTAAGTCTGTTATGAATTTTTTTGGAGCAGAGTATTTGTAAAAACCTACTTACACTAACGTTGAAAGCTATACGCATTTCATGAAGAATAGCACGGATTTCTGGGAGTGTTAGGAAGCCTTGATTGTACAGATTGGGAGTAATTTGGTTATCCAAACGCATATAAAGGGTAATATTGTAAACGTGATCATGGTCCGAATCCATTTATTTTGCTAGAAGTTGTTGCATCACAAGACTTATAAATATGACATGCTTTCTTTGGTGTTTCTGGGGCGAAATACACTCGTATACTTACCCTCAAACCCCATCATTTTTATACACAATTTCAAAATAATCTTTCTCGATATAAATCTTTCTCAATATACTTACCTCGTCTTTTTTATAAATACTCTCAAACAAAATATTTATCACTTTTCATTATCTAAATGAATTCTCAAATGTTCTTTTTTACATACTCATCTAAAAAAAAGAAGTTACGAGTAAGGACATGAATTTTTTTAATAGAATGTTTTCGTTTATTAAAAATAGACGACGACAACGTTTGAGGCATTAGTGAGTGCAACCATTGTAATGTGTGTTACAAATATTCTTTTTCGTCAGTATATGTGAATTAATTGCTAAAGGTTACGGAGTATTATTTATAGTCAAGATCGATGTGCGTGAGTGTGACACTACGAGCATTTGACCATTGAGTCTTTTGGGTTTTTTTTCTTTCTTTGTATACCTAAAGTATTTTTGTTTTTTTATAACCTAAACGGTCCATTTATAGTTTGTGGGGAAGTTCTTATTGATTTTTTCAATAAAAGACTAAATACAATAGATGGTGAGGCCTCACCTTCACCACTCCACTTTACGAGCCACTACTATTGGGTGAGGTAAGAGTGGTAATTCTTAACACGACTCGAGATCGACACGAAAATAAACGGGTTAAGTTCGAAGCTTAACAAGTTCAAGTTGGAAATAGATTGACACAACTGACATGTTTAATAAATAGGTTAGGTTTGGGTTGAGATTCTCAACCCAATTATATCTCGTCAACCCATTTAAAAATATATTAAAACATATTAAATACTAGATGTTATGTGTTTAATTTTATTATAATATGACCCAACTATTTTGAATCTCTATCTTATGATATATATTGTTTTTTGAAATATTTGATAATGATATATACTTATATCAAAATATTTATCGTGTTGCTTAAAATGTTTCTAACATATAACTTAGTATATTCGATGTGTCTCATAAAAATTATATTCAAATCATAAACTGGTCGACACGACTAACCCGTTTAATAAAGGTGTTAAAGTTAGAGTTGAACTTCTCGACACGATTAACTAAACAGGTCAATTTTGGGTTGAGATTTTTGAACCCACCAACTCGAACCCGCCAACCCGGACATGACCCGAATTGCCACGCCTAGTTTGGGGAGTGAGTCGAGCGCGGCGACAAGGAAAAAAGGGAGAAATGGTGACCATGGTTAACTTCTGGCTACCGTGTATTTTGTGGGGCCACCCACTATTTAAACGGCAACTTTTATAAATACAAAAAAAATAAATTTTGCCATTTTATTTACCTATAAATAACCTCATACCTCATCATTTTTATACACAACTTCAAAAATAATCTTTCTCAATATATACACAACTCAAAAAAAATCTAACATTCTTCATTATCCAAATGAATTCCGAAACTTTCTTCTTCACAAACTCATCGGAAGAAGAAGAAGCTACGAGTAACGACATGAATTTTTATAATAGAGCGTTGTCGTTTATTAAGAATAGGCGAAAACGTTTGAGGCAATGACTAACGAGAAACGTCGTAAATAAATATCGTTCTTGTAACACCCCAAAAACGACAACAGCTTTTCTATATTTTTTTTTTTTTTTTTTTACACTTGATGGTATTAGTCTAAAATAGACCCTTTTACACTCTGAAAAGACTCATTTTTCTGCAGACCCTGATATAGACCCATTTATAGTCTAAAGTAGCCCCATTTTCCCTGCGCCCTAAAATAGACCCATTTGCATCTAAAATGGACTCATTTACCTCTAAAATGGACCCATTAACTGTTACTCCAAAAATGACTCATTTGCAGTCTAAAATAGACTCATTTACCTCTAAAATGGACCCATTGACTGTTACTCCAAAAATAACTCATCTGAATCTAAAATAGACCCATTTCCTGCAGATTTTTCTGCAAGTTACATATTTCGACCCATTTTCACAACAAACAACCATTACCATTTCATTTTCACATCAAACCTGTGCAAAACCATTAATATGACATAATACATTGTTTACAAGACCAATCGACCCGTTTCAATCCAAAATGGGTATAAACATATGTTATGCCAAACACCCATTTAGCTTTTACTAAGAACACTTAAAAGACACTTTGACACAACCTTCGACCTTCAAAACTTTACGATTTCTTTAACATACGTTATGCCACTAGACTACACTTTCCAATCCATTAATGACTCGCGGGGTTCCAACATAACACTTGAGCTCGGATCCTATACTAAGCTCCTAAATGCATACTATCTTCTATTCTTGCATATCAATCCTTTAATCCATAACATCACAAACCATCCATAAAAGTATGCCAACCTACAAAATGGTTAGACACTAAACCGTAAGCACGAATGCTTAGTAAGTAAACGGGTATAACATAACATCATATATCAAACATACAATACGATCATACATCGCAAGTCCATCAAAACCATAATCATAAACACATACCTCGTGCCACTTTAAGCATCACCAACTATCTCAAAATAACTAAACTCGCTTAATCACGCATCATACATCGTAAGTCCATCAAAACCATAATCATAAACACATACCTCGTGCCACTTTAAGATCACCAACTATCTCAAAAATAACTAAACTCGCTTAATACGCATCATACATCGCAAGACCATCAAAACCATAATCATAAACACATACCTCAGGCCACTTTAAGCATCACCAACTATCTCAAAAATAACTAAACTCGCTTATACTAACACTCCGCTTACTAGCTATGCCAAGCTAGCTTATAATCACTTTCACACATCACATAACTTCCAAACCATTCAATATCCATATCATTATAAGCATATAACACATAATGTCATGAAATCAACATAACATCATATTATAACCGGTTACTTACCTTGAATCCAAGCTAAGCTAACAATCATTATTTAACCACCATCATCATCATCCTTCACCATCATCAACAAACCTAATAACACATATAACTCAATACTATCAACAAGGGTTTATATAACCCACCATAAATTACTCACCATCTTATTATATCATCATATGATCATACTTTGATCATATGATGATTACCCACTTAACCCATGACCTTGACCTCAAAATTACTAAAAGAAAGTTACTTACTTGTCGCGATCTTTGCTAGGAAGGACCCTAAGCATACTATCTTCATCATCTTCTTTCCAACATCAAAGCTAACTCTTCCTCCCTTTTCTTCTCCATATCCGGACACACAAACACACCCAAGAATGGTGTGGAAAAGTCTAGACACCCTAGATATAACTAGTTAGGTTGCATCTTTGGCCAATTGACATATATAGTCCTTAAGTCCCATTCATTCCACTTTGGCCACAACTAACTTATAACACATATAATACTAGGCAACATTAGTCCCTTAAGTTATGCATCATAACTTAAAACTACGTTACACATTCGTTAACTATTAAGTTGACCATCGGGTTTGACTATAACATAGCATTCGTTGACTAGCTAATCACGTAAAGCCCTGGTCCATTTTCATCTAGGGTGGGGTCCAGTACACGGAAACGGGTCTTACAATTCTACCCCTTATTTAGATTTCGTCCCCAAATCTCTCGCTCATTACTATCCAAAACTCATTCACAACATACCCTGTTCTCATACTTCAAATCCTTAGTCATTTTGTTGCAACAATCTAGATGATCTTGCAATTCAAACCTTACTATAACCCAATCATTACTCATAATCCGCTATAAACAACACTTCACATCACAAGCTTATCTAAAATTTTCCCCAATGACGACTTGTCTTCCGTAAACATCTACTATTTGACTTTATATCGTTCAAGCTTCGACACTATTTCCACATCATTCATTACTGCACTAACATGACCTTAAGTCATAAACTGGCCAACTTCGCATTCTACTTAATGCCAAAATGCATGTCTACTTCACAGCTAGCAATTTATTTCAAATTTATATAATTTACCATCTAAACGGCACTCTCAAAACATTTACCATTCATTACTTAAGCAATCTTCTTTCTAAATTCTTGAAATGCTTACCTGTCATCTTCTCAACATAATGCACAACTCATTCTAGGCATCTACCTTAAGGTTTCGCACATGACCTTAATGCCATTATAATTTCCATCCATACTAATCTCATTTCTTATAACGCCTAACTTGTTCTAGCTTTCACTTTCCATTCTCTACCCATGCTCATGCCATATCGGATACACATCGCGCTGTAACGATCTTCGTGATCTTGCAACTCTAAACATATTGTAGCCCGCTTATCACGCTTGATCCATTCTATCTCTCTCTTTATTTCTATAATCAAGCTGTTCTTGCTAGTGTCATTATGTCACATAAGACGTAAATATACACTACTAAACAAGTCCATAACTAACTCGCTTAACATTTGACCACATATTTGGTCACTTACGTATCACTTTGACTTTACATAAGTCAAATCTAGTTAATACTTTTCGTACTCTACTATCATCCTTCTACAATCTCATCAATATTCATACTATAGCATTTTATGTATCGCTACAACTTTCTCATAATTCATAATTTTACGCCACCATGGTCCTTTTCACTTTATACATGCCCTCACTGCACATCTAGCTATATCTTCAACTTATAATCTTTTTAATTTATAAAAATAACTTTCGCTTTAGACATCTATTTTAAGGTTTTACACATAACCTCACTACTATCATAAACTCGCTTTCTCATTTGTTATAATATTTAACTTATTTTAAATCTTCTCTTCTCATTGCTTAACTATACTTGTGTCATATCGGATACATATAAGCCCACTCATTTATACTTCCTCATTTACATGGAAAGGCGTCCCAAACGATGTAAATCAAGAAATATAACTTATCGCTCGGTGATTCACATTTCACTATTTGAATGAAAAGGCCCCAATCCATTCAAATAATAAAGTTATAAATCATCCTACTTATCCACACCCAACACAACAATCATACTTACTCACTATCCATCTTTTCTAGCCCTGGATCCAATCTCAATAAACTTTTATACATGCCACGAAGGCAAGCTAAACAACATGCCATGAAAGGCAAGCTATACCACCATGCCATAAAGGCAAGCTATCAACCATGCCATAAGGCAAGCTAACATCCATGCCATATAGGCAAGCTAACATCCATGCCACATAGGCAAGCTAACAACCATGCCATAGAGGCAAGCTATAACACCATGCCATAAAGGCAAGCTAGGCCATCCCGAAGGACACCATAACTAGAGCATTGGATCCAAGCTATCTACATCTTATCATCTTTACTTACTTTATCTTTTATGCACTTTTATCATTAAGTACATACTACCATCTCATTGCCTCACGCAATCTCAACTCCCACTATCACTTTTACTTTTATCAAGATAAGTTCTATATAATACATGTCAATTGTAATACTTGCATTCTCACAATGCAATCTACTAAGCATCCACAACCTCAAGTTGACTCACACATTTTAAACTATTAACATGATCTCGCCATGTTCTAACTATAGTACTTATCTTTACTTTCTTGTTCACATACATTATTTATCCCATCTATTCATTGGCATTAAAATCATATCATACTACTTCACTCTTTAAACTTTAATCATGCATCGAGCATTCATTACTAGTATATTCTATTTATCATGTTTTACATGTAACATGATCTTTTCACATCATAACCACGCACTTTAACTTTTCTCATCTCTTTATTAAGCATGGAAGCAACCATGCTTCTACTATTTACTCACTATCACAACACTTCTTTGTTTCAATATAAATACCACAATTAAACTTTATCTTATCTTTCTATGCATCAAGCTATAAGAATGCTTTACTATCATATCATACTTCATTATCTTTTATGCTTCATCTACGACTTTCTCCATAATTATGCTTCCTCATATGCTTACCATATTATACGTGTAAATGTATCCATCTCAACTCATATACTTCTATACATCCCGCTATCACTTTCTTAATTCTCATTGCCTTAAGCAATCTCAACATTCGCTATTATATTTACATTCATCTAGACAAGTTTCTATATAACACTTGCCAATTTTTATATTTGTATTTCCACAATGCAATCTTATCATTAATCCGTCAACCCCAAGTTGACCCACACTTTCACCATGTGCCTTCTTTATTTTAGACCAGTTTTGCATGAACTTGTCCATTTAAAATTTACACATTTATGTGTGTTCTTACTATTATCCGCCAACCCCTTGTTGACCATATTATCAATTCATACTATCATTTCATTTAGCATATTCAACTTACGATATAAACCTTGCACAAGTTTGTTCTATAACATTCTCATTAATCTCATCATACACATTCTAATATATTAACATGATTATATTCATGTTTTACAATTCTTTCGAGCGCACTTCATATCACGTATGAATTTCTAGCGCAATCTATATCTCATTCATCACTTCTACGCATTACGCTTGAACATTCATTTCTAGCATGTTTTATATATAACATGATATTATCACGTCTTAATCACACACTTTACCATATAATGCTCAGCATTTATTACTTTATCTCAAGTTTTCAAAGCATCTATGCTTTATCAAACACTTACAATACTTTTTTTTTTTTTTTTTTTTTTTTTTTTTTACATATCAAGATGGTTTATCAACCTTTAGCCACCATTTGGTCATCACGCATAATGTGGCAACTATAAATTATATTAAATATAATCCATGCTTCACGAACTTCTATCATCAACCAATATTTGCTCAATAATTGTTACTCGCACATATCAATTAAGTCTTACATATTATGCATTCCAATGCCTCTATCTTATCTCGTACACTTCTATGTACCATGCTATCAAACACAATCTCATTCTACTTAGACATATAGCCAACTACCATAAACTTAACATCGCATCAACGATAACACTTTAACACCAAACACTTATCCAACAAGTTTTAAAACATTCGTAATCAAAATCAAATCTTTTAGTCTATGGCTCTTATATTACATCGCACAACTCCTCACGCCTAAGCATCAACATTCTAGTTAGTCGCAAATATTAGTCTACCTTATAACTAAGGCATCATAAAACTTTAATTCACTTATTAGCCCATCTCTAATACCACTTACCATTCTTACCGCATTCCATTACCATTACTCTATCATACATTCGTAATCACAATATAATCACCAAGACCAACCGAGGTGCATACTAACTAATTATTCAAACACTTCAAGTCCTCCACGGACTTACATCTCATACACATCAACACTATAAGACACATCTGCCGCTTATCATCAATAAGCTCATCTAACAAAAGACATAGTCCATCTCATACTTAACGATTACTTCCGCATTACTAACACTTATGTTCAACGCTTCTACGAGTGGTTTAAGACTAGGCAACCTATTGTGGAAACCTAATTCACTTAAACCAAGCTCGATACCAAGTTGTAACACCCCAAAACGACAATGACTTTTCTATATATATATTTTTTTTTTTTTTTTTACACTTGATGGTATTAGTCTAAAATAGACCCTTTTACACTCGAAAAGACTCATTTTTCGCAGACACGATATAGACCCATTTATAGTCTAAAGTAGCCCCATTTTCCTGCGCCCTAAAATAGACCCATTTGCATCTAAAATGGACTCATTTACCTCTAAATGGACCCATTAATCGTTACTCAAAATGACTCATTTGCGCCTAAAATAGACTCATTTACCTCTAAAATGGACCCATTGATCGTTACTCCAAAAATAACTCATCCGAATCTAAAATAGACCCATTTCCTGCAGATTTTTACGCAAGTTACATATTTCACCCATTTTCACAACAAACAACCATTACCATTTCATTTTCACATCAAACCTGTGCAAAACCATTAATATGACATAATACATTGTTTACAAGACCAATCGACCCGTTTCAATCCAAAATGGGTATAAACATATGTTATGCCAAACACCCATTTAGCTTTTACTAAGAACACTTAAAAGACACTTTGACACAACCTTTGACCTTCAAAACTTTACGATTTCTTTAACATACGTTATGCCACTAGACTACACTTTCCAATCCATTAATGACTCGCGGGGGTTCCAACATAACACTTGAGCTCGGTATCCTATACTAAGCTCCTAAATGCATACTATCTTCTATTCTTGCATATCAATCCTTTAATCCATAACATCACAGCCATCCATAAAAGTATGCCAACCTACAAAATGGTTAGACACTAAACCGTAAGCACGAATGCTTAGTAAGTAAACGGGTATAACATAACATCATATATCAAACATACAATACGCATCATACATCGCAAGTCCATCAAAACCATAATCATAAACACATACCTCAGGCCACTTTAAGCATCACCAACTATCTCAAAAATAACTAAACTCGCTTAATACGCATCATACATCGCAAGTCCATCAAAACCATAATCATAAACACATACCTCAGGCCACTTTAAGCATCACCAACTATCTCAAAAATAACTAAACTCGCTTAATACGCATCATACATCGCAAGACCATCAAAACCATAATCATAAACACATACCTCAGGCCACTTTAAGCATCACCAACTATCTCAAAAATAACTAAACTCGCTTATACTAACACTCCGCTTACTAGCTATGCCAAGCTAGCTTATAATCACTTTCACACATCACATAACTTCCAAACCATTCAATATCCATATCATTATAAGCATATAACACATAATGTCATGAAATCAACATAACATCATATTATAACCGTTACTTACCTTGAATCCAAGCTAAGCTAACAATCATTATTTAACCACCATCATCATCATCCTTAACCATCATCAACAAACCTAATAACACATATAACTCAATACTATCAACAAGGGTTTATATAACCCACCATAAATTACTCACCATCTTACCATATCATCATATGATCATACTTTGATCATATGATGATTACCCACTTAACCCATGACCTTGACCTCAAAAATTACTAAAAGAAAGTTACTTACTTGTCGTGATCTTTGCTAGAAGGACCCTAAGCATACTATCTTCATCATCTTCTTTCCAACATCAAAGCTAACTCTTCCCTCCCTTTTCTTCTCCATATCCGGACACACAAACACACCCAAGAATGGTGTGGAAAAGTCTAGACACCCCTAGATATAACTAGTTAGGTTGCATCTTTGGCCAATTGACATATATAGTCCTTTAAGTCCCATTCATTCCACTTTGGCCACAACTAACTTATAACACATATAATACTAGGCAACATTAGTCCCTTAAGTTATGCATCATAACTTCTAAAACTACGTTACACATTCGTTAACTATTAAGTTGACCATCGGGTTTGACTATAACATAGCATTCGTTGACTAGCCAATCACGTAAAGCCCTTGGTCCATTTTCATCTAGGGTGGGGTCCAAGTACCTGGGAAACGGGTCTTACAGTTCTGGTGCTCATGATCGTTTAATCGCCGCCTATTTTAGTGTGCATCCGATGTACGTTGCATGTCATTTTCAGAAGAGGTTCCGAATGAGTCGAGATATATACACAAGCATAGTTGAAGAAGTAACTCATCTTTCGTGATAATACTGATTGTACCAGAAGAGAAGTCATTTCAGCTTTGATAAAGTGCACATCCACAATTCGTCAATTGGCATACGGCACCATTGCTAACGCCCTTGACGAATATTTGCAAATGGGTGCAACAACTTCTCGTGAATCTCTTGATTGTTTTTGTAAGTCAATTATGAAATGTTTTGGACCAATGATGTTGAAAAGCTATACACATTTCAAGAAGAAAAGCAAGGGTTTTCGAGAGTGTTAGAAAATACAGATTGGGAGTGGTTTGGTTGTCCAAACGCATATAAAGGGTAATATTGTAGACGTGATCATGGCCAGAATCCATTCATTTTGCTAGAAGTTGTTGCGTCATAAGACTTATAGATATGGCATGCTTTCTTTAGTATTTTATGGGGCGAACAACAACATCAATGTTATATATCAATCGCCTCTATTCAAAAATCTCAAAGACGGAAAAGCACCAGATGTTCCGTTTGTGGCTGACGGCACAACTTACGCATGGATATGTTATCTTGTTGACAGGATATATCCGGATTGCGTGGCACTTATTAAGTCGATTTTATAACCAGCCGACGATAACCACAAGCGAATGCATGAAGCGGCAAGGAAAGATGTAGAACTAGCGTTTGGTGTTCTCAAGGAAAAATGGGCTATATTAGCGTTTAGTTTTTAATTAAATTTGTTTAAAAAAATAGGTTTATAGGTGAGGGGAGTAATGACCATTGTGGCTGAAAGGTGAGGGAAGTGGTGATATGTTGAATGGTGATGTGGCGGTGAGGATTGTTGTCACCATTGTGTCTAGCCTAAAATTTTATTTGGTGTTACACTTAGAGCACCAGGTGCCCCGGAGCCATAAGGCTCGTGTTATGGGGAAAAAGTGTGTTAAGTCAGTAATTTGTTTTTGTGAAATGGTGAATATGTATTAAACCCAAGAACTTTACAACAAATATAAAAGGAAAGTTTTGACAGACCCAAACTTCCTCAAGATTCAAAAATGCAAAACAATCAAATACAAGTGCTGAAAACAGACTAATCATGCACTACTAATGCTATTCCAAACATTCCATATTCATAACAGATTCACCAGACCATAATCTCATGACTACATTTACTTAAACATAGAGTCCTAATAGATCATTTAAAAGCTTCCTCTACTTTAAATTATCTACAGAACTCACAAGGCATCATCATGAAGGTTATATTACCAAACTTACCAAAGGATAGACACTGTTGTGGTATCTACATTTCCTACACAACTTCACAAGCCAAACTAAAAAACGCAGCTACATCCTCACTAGTAGAGTATAACTCATAAATAAAAGAGGCATTATTAGCACAGATAGATCACACCAATGGGAATCCAATCAAACCTCAAATGCCAGTGCATTGCTAGGACCAAGAAGTTTCATCTTTCACAACTCTCTATTCCTAGAAACATGCACTACCCACCTAGTTCATTTACCCTTCACAGTAGGAAACCTACATTTTGACTAACTTTTTCATATAATGCAGTGTCTATGCAAACACTACTTGTAGTTACCTTAACAAGGCCTACTATAAGAGTGTCTAGATATCCAAATCATATAGGATCCAAGTAATCGTACTAGGCCATCCAATGTAATGAACTTAAATTTGAAATCAGTGATCCAATGTACTTTGAACAGCTGAGATAATAGGATAAAACCATGTTTGCAGATTTTTCTTGAGCCTCATCTCTGCAATGAAATTCCTTATAGGAACCATTTACGTTTGAATCTCTATACTGCATCATATTAGACAATAGAAACCTTTATTATGCTCACCAGGAAACTACCTTATGATTTACTCCTTTGATTAAACCAATTGGCAGTCATATCCCAAATGTTGCCTCACAGACCCACATACTGGATACAAATAGGCAATGGTTGGAAAGGGTGGAATCAATATATTAGCTATCTGCTTAGATACACACCATCCCCTATTCAGAGAAAAACCAATTCTAAAACATCACTTCCCACCCATCCAAACACACCTTTAGAGCATGCTAATTCTTTATTCCATTTTTCTATCCAGTTACTGTTACATTACTAGCCAGATCCATCTTCGCATACTGGCTTTAATGGACTCTCATTACTACCACATAAGCTTTTGCTTTCAAACTTAAAAGTCCCATTCTTATTATTTCACAAAATAGATCATGTAACTCCTTAGTGCTCCTCATTTCACCTCCGAATAGTCTACAATTCCTTTCCTACCATATCAATCCCAATCTTCTTATTATATTGTCAATAGAGTTTCCGCTATACTCTTTAGAAACCGCATCCACAAGATAATTCCATTCCATATTTGCACACCTTAATCCCATCTTCTGTTTAGCATTATACCAAAACTACTCAGCATACTTGATGATATCAAATAAAAACAGTTTATTGGCATCATTTATCATATATATATTGCTTGTTTTGTATTATTTTATATGAGAATTGATACTTAATCGCTTACTTTTGTAAATCTCAGTTGAAAACAAGCATTTGGTGAAAGTTAGTTATTTTGGACGTAAAATGGAGCAAAACGGATCATATTGGTAAAGTCTGCTAAATTGAAGGAAGATACGCCATATCATTCTAGATAGATACACCGTACATAAACACTTAGACGAATGTGAAGCCATTGCCTGACTTTGAAGAATACGTCGCATGGAATTCTTCTATGTGTCATATATGAAACCTTGGTCAACACAGAGATCTGACTTATCTGCTCAAGATACGCCGCATAACTACTTATACATGTGTCATATCACCCTGAAGACTTCACAAAGAAATACCAAGATTAAAAGACACATGCGCCGTATCAAGACTGAAGATCCGCCGTATCATATGGCGGTGTACGAATATTCCAGAATAAAATAATAATCTTGGACCCCACGCGAAGTTACCCAGATACGGCGTATCGAGTAAACTGATACGTCGTATCGATGTCGTTTCTAGAAAGTATAGCTACCGGAACAACAGCCTCATTTGAAACACACACATATATACAAAAAACCGAATTCCACAGAAAAGAGGCGACGACCATACCACACCAGACACGACCAAAAGAATGATTCAGAGGCATAAGTAGGTCTTGTCAGTGCTTTTTAACTCATAAGTAGATTTCACTTTATTTGTATTAGTACTCTTTAATCCATCAGGATTGCGTGCCTTATCTCCAACGTTTAACTCGCATTTAATAAAAGCTTTCCCATCGATTATAAGTTTATTTTATGTTTATTTGGATGTTCATGTGTATGCTTTGATTACCTCTTGATTGTAGTGGCTTGTTTGCGCTGACATACACCTCCCACAATTACTTTATTAACATTTTATGATAGTTGATGTAAGCCCTAACAAAATAAATAATTTAACTAAATAATCATTATTAGAATACATAGAAGTTTCTTATGTTTTAAAGCAGCGTATTTCGGTGTGTCCAAACTACTTCTGAATCTTCTTTGTTGTCTTTTTTTCAAAGCAATTTTGGAAAAGCATGTAAAAGACTAATGTCTATTTTTATTTGCTTTATTCAATGTGGTATTGATTATCTGTAGAACCTTCAATGTAACCTAAATTATTAAATTCAGAATAAATATTATACCATGATATTTGAATTATATTATTAAATTTCACAAGATGTAAAATGTATATCTCTAAAAACAAATCTACTACATAAGCATATCCAAACACTACTTCATGGAGCACTTATATTCTAGCAGTTTTTAATTACTTACTTTTAAGCAGAAGCATATGCAAAGGGGGAAAAAAGACAATTCTAAGCACATTTTTAACCGTAAAATTCCTGGTTTACATGACATTTTATAATTTTATAAATTGAAAAAATATCCCTTATAACTTATATTATTTTTAAAACAACCTAATTATTATCATCATCATTATTAGAGTTAACTATATTTTTGGATAGAATCTTATACTCTTTCAAAAAATGGATTGAAAATGAAATACCTATCAAACCACAAGAACCAAAAATGTAATTAACTCTTATTATTATTATTATTATTATTATTATTATTATTATTATTATTATTATTATTATTATTATTATTATTATTATTATTATTTTTATTTTATTATTATTATTATTATTATTATTATTATTCTTATTATTATATTATTATTATTATTATTTTATTTTTTATTTTTATTTATTTATAAAACATTACATTATAATAAAATTATAGGATTTACATTACTTTATTATTATTATTATTATTATTATAAAAACATCATTTATTAAAAATTCAGGATATTTACAAAATATTAATAGGAAGCCGAGATACTATTTGAGCTCCCACTTCTCTAGTTATAGCAAAGTTAGTCCTACTAAATATGTGAATAGCAGCTCGTGCCCCAATGTCTTGAGACACGGAAACCTTTCGAATCCGCTTCAGGAAGGCTACTGCATCATTCTCAAATTCCCCAAAAAAAGAGAATGAGAAGGGAGAAAGCCATATCCAATATCTGCGCACTTAGCCGCATACTTGACGCATTTTCATTGTGCTGCATCAATCACAACATGATCAGACACAAAATCAGCCTTCCCAGTTTACGTCAAAGGCGAGGACCCTGTAAATCACAAAATTAAATTATAATTATTATTTATTATTATAAATTGTCACTTTATCAAAAACTCAAAAGATTTACAAAAAGTTTAGTGAGAAGCCAAGATATTATCTGGGCTCAACTCAAGAAAAAAAATGTATAGGATTATTAATATTAGAATGTGAGGACCGGTCATTAAGATATGCATATGGATACATGTGATTGTACATATAGCAACGATGTATAAAAGATTATCTAGTAATATACTATTTAATATTCTCACATCTACATATATCAGGTTTATAAGGATAATATTTACACGGGGTTATAATGCACCAACTCATAATCAATAATAGTATTGCTTTGTTTTCTGATTTAAAGGTCAACTATTTATATCTCAACTTTCAAGTAAGGATAGAAACCAAGAATAAACATTAAAAAAATCATTATTTATAGTTGGTTTTAAAAAAAAAAAAATGAGTAGTGATAAAGATGCTTAAATCACATGCTTAATTTTATGCTTAATTAAAATCTTGAAATACATGTCAAGATCTAATGACAAAAAGAGAGGTAGTGAAATTCATATGTCACTTATTTAATAGATTAAGCTAATCTTTAGGCTTATAGATTAGACATACGAATCATTTTCAATAAAAATACACAACATATAAAAAATGTGTGTTTCCATATATATAAATTAAATATGTTTCATGAGGCACTTTATTTTGCTTACCCATAAATTCATGCTTACCAAGGGACAAATCCCCACCATCCATCTAGTTTGATCTAATGATAGGTTAATTAAAAGGCAAACCTAAGTCAACGTTTTTTTTCTTGTCTTTCCGCCTTTCTTTTTATTGACATATTTTTTGTCTTTATTTTAAATTAACGTTTTTTTTTTTTTTTTTTTTTTTTTTTTAATTTTTAATTTTTTTATTAATTCACGTTTTTTTTTTTCATTCGTTTTTCTTCGTTTCGTCTATTTTCACGTTTTCGTCCATTTTCATACGTTTTCGTCCATTTTCACACGTTTTGTCCGTTTCATACATTTTCATATGTTTTGTCCGTTTACACGTTTTCATCCGCTTTTACACGTTTTCATCGCTTTTTCTTTCGTTTCGTCAATTTTCATACGTTTTCATCCATTTTCAAAGCGTGTTTTACGCTTTCACACGTTTCCGTCCGCTTTCATACGATTCGTCCATTTTCACGTTTCGCCATTTTTCACGCTTTCACACGCTTCGACTATCACAAATGATTTTCGAATATCGGTGATATTCGAATATCACTTTTGATATTCAATATCACTTGTGATTTTCGAATATCACTTTGTGATATTAAGAATATCACTTTGTGATATTATGAATATCACTTGTGATTTTCCTGATATCACTTTACAGATTCTCGATAATCACTGTGATTTTCACGTTACAAAACATTAGTTGAAAATCACTGTAATATTCATAAAATCACGAATATCACTTGTTGATCATCCGGATATCACGAATATCACTTGTGATATTCGTAATATTATTGTGATACTCGAATATCACTGTGATATCACGTATCACCACTGTGATATCACGTATCACCACTTGTGATATTCATGTACATATGAAACGACAAAAACATTTAAAACCGACGAAAACGTATTTAAAACCGACTAATACGTATGAACTCTAAACCAAAATTTGACCATTTTAACTTTATACGTGGTAAATATAAACTTACATATTTTTATAAGTTTCAAAATAAGCAAATTAAGCTTGTGAAACATAAACCAAATCACATAAGCTCATAAGCAAATAAAATAAGATTTAACAATTACCCCAAACTATGTAGTTGCTTATTCAAATTATATATTTGTGATTTTCTTGATATCACTTTGTGATATTATGAATATCACTCATGATTTTCCTGATATCACTTTGTGATATTCGAATATCAATCGTGATTTTGATGTTACAAAACATTAGTTGAAAATCACTCATGATATTTAGAATATCAAGTTATATTATGAATATCACAGAATATCACTTGTGATCATATGAATAACACAGAATATCACATAATATCACAGAATATCACTTGTGATATTCATAAACGTATGAAAAAGTCTGAAAACATTTAAAAACGAACAAAAACGTAAGAAAATGGACGAATATGTATGCAAACAGATGAAAAGTTATGAAAGCGTAAAAACGAGTATGAAAACGGACGAAAACGGACGAAAATGGACGAAAATGGACGAAAACGTATGAATAATGAACAAAAACGTAAGAAAACGGGCGAAAACGTATGAAACGGACGAAAACGTAAGAAAATGGATGAATACGTATGAAAATTGACGAAAACGTATGAAAGCGTAAAAACAAGTATGAAAACGGGCGAAAACGTATGAAAACAGACGAAAACGTATGAAAGCGAAAGAAACGTGAATTAAAAAAACGTAAATAACGTGAATTTAAAAAAAATGAATTTAAAAAAAAAACGTGAATTAAAAGAAAAGACAAAAAAAAATGAATAAAAAAGAAAGACAAAAAAAAAAAAAAACGTGAACTTGTGCTTATCTATTAAATTGTGTTAATCCCCACCATTAGATTAATCTAGATGGACCATGGGATTTTCCCAGAAGACCAAAATAGCCGTAAAGAAACGAAAATTATAGCTACTAAATATATTTGAAAAGAGTATTATGTATTCACCTAAGTTCTCAACTTTTAACGTATAAATCATTTATTTATTTAAAAGAAATCCGGGATTTCATTCTAACATCTTTGAGAAATACGAACGGAAAAATAGACGTGAAATACCAAATACATTCACCTTTAATCTAGATGCAATTTAATTTCACATCTAGTTTCTATTTGTATCACTTTAGTACATTAGAACTAAGTTTAAAGGGTGTTTGGGATTGCGTTTGGAGGTGGATTATCTGATTATTACGTTTTCAAAACGCAATAATCTAGTTTATAGTATTTTGATGAGAAGTGATTATTTGCATTTTTATACCTCAAAATTGCGTTTTCAAAAAGTGAGTGAGGAAGTGCAGTTTCAAAACGCCATTTTGTAAACACAGATTTGATGAACCGCACTTTTACCCAAACACCTCCTTAGTCTTGCTATTTACACACGGTGTTTCACGGCTTTTATCATGAAAGAAAGCTTATATTTTAACAAAATAAAGGTCTTACAATTGGTGATTTATTTTTTCACCACTTATATAATTCTTAACATTATTTTTTATGTTTAAATTAAACATGAGAAAATCTCAATCTTTATAAGTTTGTTTCAATAAACGTGGAAAAAAAAAATGAACTTAGATGGAATCTTGAATTCTTGATACACTCTCTCATCGGTCATCGCTAAGCTATAAAATCATGTTGGACTAAATAAAATTGGTAAATGTGACAAATTAGACTTTTCAATGTTTTTAATTATCATTTAGAAAATTTTAAAAATATCAAGTGAACTTTGAATAATCAGTTTATCAGCTGTAAGTTACTTGACTACATTTTTTTTTTCTGAAATATTGCATTATAATACCCCACAAAACTGACTATAGACATTCCCAATATGAAGGAAAAAAACAAGACACCCAACAAAGGAAACCAAGCCACAAACATGATAAGATAAATAAATACACACTTGGCAGCTTGATTTATTCAATTTCTTTTAGGAAAATGATTTGGAGACCTAATTATATGTCTAAAAACATGCCTAAACATACGTGACATGATCCTGATAGTTTGTGAAAAAGTGGATCCTCGACCGCAGCCTATCGTGACGACGCCACGCAGTTTAAGCATTTAGTTTAGACATATCTTTGCGCCTCCCAATCACTACTCTTTCTTTTATAGTCTGGATTTATTATTAAGAGTTAATTGTATTTTTGCTCTTTGTGGTTTGACAAAATTACAAGTTTGATCCCCAAACTTTGAAAGTGTAGCGATAGTCTTCATTTTAAAGATTGGTTTGCATTTTTGGTCCTTTTTTGTATGAAATGACCAAATTACCTTTGTCTTTTTTTGAAGAAGACAAAAGGTATTTTAGTCATTTAACTTTATCCAATGACTAAAAATGTAATCCTAACTTCAAAATGGAAACTACCGCTATGCTTTCAAAGTTTTAGGGACCAAACCTGCAATTTGACAAAACCACGTAGACCAAAAATGCAAATAACTCTATTATTAATATAAACTAAGCTGTAAACAATAATGCAACGTCAATCATTTGTTTTCCTTTCTTTTTCAATGACAGTTTTCCCTATTAAAATATTGTGCATGTTTGTTTTTGTCAGTTTCTCGTTATTGATTATTATATTGATGTTATCATGTGTGACACATGTGACATATATTAAATTAAAGGGCTTGAAAAATTAACAACCTCAAGTAAAAGTAAATTGATGTACGCAAGTTTTATTGGTTCTAGTCTAAGCTTTCAAGACATGTGTTTTAGTTTTCAAGCTCAAGTCGAGAATTAGTTTTCGGTATATATGTAGATGGCCGGCAGTGGTGGAGCCAGAAAATGTGTTCACGGCGGCATCGAGCAACAAAAAGAGTTAAAAAGTTTTTTTGAACAACTATATTATTTTTTAGCGTAATTTAAAATAAGCCGGGTCGGGTTTAGTATAAAGGCAACAAAATGCTTTATTACGATGCAATTAACACTATTTATTTTAGGTGTCCATAAGATAAAATTGAATTGGTGATATCAACTAGTTATCTTGAACTAATTAAACTCACTTAACCACTGAAGTTACCTCAGTGGCCACCCTGAGCCCCAGTGCCTCTTGAGAGGAGCTCTGCTCAAACTCTGTAAGGGTTTGACCGGCGATTTTCCTTCGCCGTAGTCCCTTAATAAGCGGTTTGGCCCAGAACCCCACGTGTTCGAATCTTGGAAAAGCGAATGATTTACCCCTATTAATTGTCGTGCTGGCGGGCAGATTAGTAGGGTTTTCCCCATCCAGATTTGAAATAAGATTTCGCCGAGGAGCTTTCTAACATGGACCGGTTTAGACAACGTAGCTTAGACCTCCACCGTCGAACCATGACACGAAGCACTTAATAAGAAATTCACCTTTCAAAAGAAAATTAAACTCACTTAGGTTGTATAATATATTTATGAATCAAATACAAGTAGTTAACGAGATATTTTATATGTCAAGAATCGTAAAAGTTGTATTAAATGGCTCGTGATTACACTTGATTAAACTTGATATATATACCTATGTTGCATGATATATATATCAAGTGTGCCATGACCCTGAACCGGTTCGGTTTAAACCGGTTTATGATCAAACCGGTTTTCAAACCGTCGATTCGATTATACTAAAATCGATTTTAATTTTTTTTTTGATTCGGTAAAAAACCGATTAATTTATGCACCTCTATATATCTTGAAGGAATCGATGAATATGCAAGCTTAGAAAACATTTATTTATGGGCACATATATGATGCGAATAAATCCAGGCAGTTGCCGTTTTCGGGTCCAACAGGTGTATCTCCTTCAGTCCTACGTAGTAGATAAAACGGCCCTTTCAAAGCGTTCAAGAATTTAAATTAATGTCAAGGTCAAAAGTCGAAGTTCTAGAATATTACATCACATAATACGTATGCCTACTTTTGATTAGAATTTGTGTGATACTACTACGTATGCAAAAAACAAATGCTTACATTAAATGTTGACATTAAAACCACATAAAGTACTTACTAGAAAAAGATTACTAGAAACACCAATTGATATGTGTAACAAAGAATTTATGACAACTATTTTGTCCTTAAGAAGAATAAAGGAAATAGGGCATTCCAGAAAATAGGCCCATTTATTAATGGTTTTCATACACATTAGTCATTTACACTTCTTTTTATATCAATTACGTAGTATATTTTACTCAAAATTATTAAAGTTATCTTTTCTGTTATATATGTATATTTTTTTACCGAAAGTGAGCTAAGTGCTTTGCTCTTCTACAGTAATTTTGTGAGTATGATTGCTTTAGTACTGGAGCAATTATTATATATACTAAAACACAGGACCCAAGTTTTGCAATTCACACATTTAATGCAAAGTTTGCCAAATTGGCGGAAATAGCCCCTGAGGTTCAAGTGTCGTTGCAAAGTAAGTCCTTTAACATTAATAATCTTTTGCAACTTGGCAAAAACAACCCCTGAGGTTTAAATGTCGTTGCAAAGTAAGTCCTTTATGGGTGATACTTCCAACAATTTTTTTTTTATGTATCCATCACAATTGATACATTACGGTATTATACGGTACAAATTGTAATATACAAATTATGATACATGCATCAAAATATGTGATATTGGTATCAATTCCCTTATAAAAATGACTGATTGAGCAGTCGATATCGCCTACAATTAATCAGTTATGCAAGAATTAATCTTGTTGAAAACTATAGTTGATCAATGAATGATTCATGATAGATGCCAGAAGATCATCAAGGTTGTCTTATGAATTTTGGTGGCCCGTGTTATTACCACACAGAGACCCTTAAACACGCACAAAAAGCACATGCATGAGTAGTACATAAACTAATCAAACGCAGTTCTCATATCACAGATATACATAATAGAAATGCATTTAAATTTTGTGTCCCTTATAAAGTGATAACCTTACTGAATTAAGACATTTGACGACGCTTCAAGATTGTCGAACTGCAAGGCGTTCTTGCCAGATAATTTGGGTGTTAAAAATTTATTGAACATGACTACTTTTGAAAAATTTATTGCAAGATATCATACAAACTTTGAACAAGTAAAACAAATTTTAGGCAAAAGTAGTTTGATATCATAAGCCCTATGTAGAAATGGATCATAAGAGTTAAATAGTTTTCGTGAGACCGAGTTTCCGGCCACATGCGCTTTATGATCCCGCTTTTTGCCAAGCTCATTTGTGCATGTCTATGCGTTGACACAATCGTGACCGAAACGACCCAGTCACTGCGCCACATCAACTTTCTCTCCGACGCACCGTATACGACGTGACGCCACAATGATTTAACGACGCTTTTTTTTATGTGTGTTTAGAAGTGTGTATGAGATCGATATTTATAGGATGTGAAAAGTGGTAAAGTTTTAAAAAAAAGTTTTTTTTTTTTTTTAACGGTAAAAAGATTGAAAAGTGGTAAAAGATAGTTTTTGAAATCGGTTGAAAATACAACCGATATACACATTTTTGTTCGATGACCAACTTGATGACCCTACCACTACAGTCGACTTGACCGATGTAAACATAGGTCGTCGACGAAAAAATGATGTGACCAACCGATGTTAAACCATCGACTGTGACTAGCCTAACAGTGAGGATATCCGGTGTTCAGTTAAGATTCCTATTATCATAGCATTATTGACCATGTGCACTAGCAACTTGTCACATGACATCTGAGGAAAAGTTAAGCTCCTTTATTAAGATAAAGTATCATGCAATATAGCTCCACGTAAAAATAATTGTATGCCAACACCATTTAGGCTACATAATGGTTAATAGAATAAAGTAAAAAGTAAGACAGACCTTATAATGTGAGTGTGAAGTCCGGATAAATCTTAGATTCACGTAACGGCACATCATTTTTATTATAAAATCACTAAATGAAAAAGTGGAAATATCAAAATTTTAGCTTATTCTTTCTGGGTAAAGGATTTTTTCGATAAAAGTATTATTTCAAAAACGAATGAATGTGAGTGAATCCCACATCTCGAGCTGTTACATAGGCGGTAACTAATATAACAAAGCAAACTATTTCTGTAATGAAAACACGACTATGACCATATTACAATTGACTCAACACAACATCTAATATAATCTATTTCTTCTTTCGACCACGGACCTTGATATCCCAAGCGTCGCAAAAAGCCTGTTGATCTTCAAAAATGCCATGACCATCATACTCATCATCATCATCATGTGGGTCGTAATCATCATCCATTGTTTCCTTCCATTGTTCATACAAGCTCTTAGTACCATATCCGCTTTCACTCCCCGATTGTTTTGATGCCAAAAAATTTGCAATTTCATTATCAACTTGTTCTACATCATCCTCGCTATCATCATTGATGTCTACCTTTTCATGCTCCTTGCTCGTTACAGTTTCCTTACCAGTTTCTTTACTCTCTGATGCAAGTTTTACTGACCAGGTTTTAATATTTATAAGTGTCTCGTTTACCTATGGTCTACCTTATGCACTAACGGGCAGTGTACCCGATCGTGTGTAGTGTAGTAATCAGTAAACCCGAGGTCGTCCCAAGAGCTATGTGAGCGGATTCTAATTAAGTCTAATGTCACTGGTTTTAATTGGTTTCAAGAATTGAAATGATTAATTAACTAATAAGGCAAGAAATGACAGAAAGCAAATAAAGACAAATGTTGCGATCAATAGAGGAGAAGTGTGCTAACCTGGGCTTACTCATCCTATCAAGTTATGTTCATGTCTAATTACTTCCAATTGCTTCAGTGGGGTTTAGGTCGCTAGACAAGATTTGGTCACTTTGTCCTAACCTATCGCCAGAAGGTTTCCACCGAGATCAAACTACTACCCTTGAAAGTCCAGGTTGTTTTAGTCCCTAAGCCAAATCATTAAGTTCCGCTACATGCAAGATTCATAACAATGAGTGCAAGGCGCTATGCCTTAGACACTCATCCCTAACTTCTTAAGTTCATCCAAACGGTAGTGATCATTTGATCGGATCAAGACAAGCGAAGAAGGTCGTCGGTTGGTCAACTTTATCCTTCCCACTCGGCCTACCTACTTAGGGTCGGTTGGTCAATTCTCCTAAGCAACTAGACACTACCGCCATTCAAAACTACCAAACAAGTGGTAGCTACCAACAAACTATGCATGCATACATTAGAAACAATTATACGAAAGCAATGTAAACATAAACACAACAATTAAGGAATCATAATTAGGCTACCACCAGAGGTGCTTAGCCGATCATATTAAATGAAACAATCAATTCAATGTTTAACATATCGAAACACATGAATCGAAAGTAAAAGGAAATATAATCGCTAATGCTTATCGTTAGGGAGTGATTTCTCCCTTGGAGATGGCTCCTTATGCTCCTCAAGATCTGCCTTCAGTCCCTTACTCACGTTCTCTGCTTTTTGGTGTGGAATGAATGATGATAAATGCAGAATTTAGGGCTGGTATTTATAGGCGAGATCTAGTTACGGCGTAACTTAAGTTGAGAGTTACGTCATAACCTATATAAATCCGTAATAATGCTCTAGTTATAGTTGGTTACGGCGTAACACATGTAATGAGTTACGTCGTATCTTCAATACAGGTTACAAAATCATGATTACGCCGTAATAGTAGGAAGGAGTTACGGCGTAGCTTGTAGCGGCGCGGAACTTCAGTTGACCTAATGGGTTACGGCGTAATCCTTAGTGGGAGTTACGTCTTAATCTTCTCACTGGAAATGGCCTTCCGAGTCACGCATTTAGTTACGGCGAATGCGAGAGTGGAGTTACGCCGTAACTTCATAACAGTGGGCATACTATCATAAATTCTTTATAAAATCTCCAAATCCTCGTCTCTTTAGCTCCAATGCTCGTAATTTACCTGAAAGTGAAATATAGAGGAAAACAAGCGTAAATCCATATAAATGATATAAAATACGAGCATTATCGGGGGAAATTGACACTTAATATTCAGGACTATTTGATGTTATCACTCTCCTCAAAAACAGTGTCAAACTCATTAGATAGTATATCATACTTGTTAGACGTATTAACTACATTTTTTTAAGACGAAGCAAGTGTATCATTGCCACTTTTAGAACTCTTAGAATGTACACCTTCTATACCCACCTTGGACGAATGAGTGGTTTTAGAATTGACATCTTCTTTTCCTCCTTTATGTGAAGCAGTGGCTTTAGAAGTGTTCGAAGAAGCTTTTGGTCTATATTGGACGTTTGGACCAACCTTCAACCCTCCCTCCGCATTTGAATTCTTATCAGGATGACGTTTGTTCACAACAACTTTAAAACCACCATTCGAAATTCTCACAGCTCGAGCCTCAACCACAACATTTTTCGGAAATTGATCAAAATAGTGATCTAAGATTTTGCAAGAACTACACCTCGGTGGCCTCTACTCATATTCTACTCAAACCATTTCTTTAAAAAAAACACGACCCATCAAGTAAAGGAATAGCAACAATCAAGTTGTCCTTTAACTCATGTTCTGCTCTAACCTCAATTAATGCACGAGCAAAGCTACTACGAACCCAGAATTTAACACACGTCATGCTTGTAAACGAATCAAGCATCTTTGGAGTTCCAAGTTTGGTCACAGTAAGGCTCAAACCATCCTCTGAGAAGACAGCTAAAGGGACGTCATGGAGTTTCACCCACACAGGGATATGAGTTAGATCTTTGTTAAGAAAATTCGTGTTCATTGTTCATGGTTTAAGAATAATGGAAACATTGCGGATCATCCACAAACCACCTTTAAGAACATCATCCAAACCCTTATTCGAATCAAATTTAAAGAAGAAGAATCCCTTAGCATATATCATAACCTTCGTAATACCATACTTTGCCCACACGTTTCGAACAAAATACTCAACAACCGAAAAAAAAAATTATTTTACCAATAAAATAGCCATAAAGAGTGTTTTCAAACTTGTTAGTCACCACTTCGACAGTCTTGAGTGGGATTGCTAGATCGGTACGTTCACACTTGTTCTCAACTTCCAATGTCGAAAATTGGCTTTAGTTTTCCACGTTTCAGAAATTGTAGCACTCGCATACGAAACCGGCTTTGTAGTTGAGTCAATTTTTGGGTTGACATTAGTTTTAGTACAAGTAGAATCTTGACCTAATGGCTCGTTTACCTTAGATGGATTAGACGAAAAATCCATCACATTCACACTTGGTTCAACAGTTGATTCAACGCCATGCACGTTGACACCATGTTCATGCACACACGACTGAGCTTTTTGTCCAGATTTCATTGGCTTTCCATCGTCATCCAAGAATACAAGTTTTCCTTCCAGTATAAGCTTTTCATAGTTTTGAATCTTAGCATCTAAAACATTCTTGTCTTCCTTATTCGTATCGATAGCACCAGACGTCTCAACAATTAATGTTACTAATAGTAACATCCTCTTCATTCACACTATACGAACTACCAACCTCCACATTAAAACGATTAACACTCTTAGCAGAATCATGAACCAACGAACACTACTTCTCTTTTACACCGTTACCACTCCCTCTCCCTTTCGGACTCAAAAACCCTTTCTCCATCTTCAGAACATACAGCCCTCACGTAACAAAAAGGGTCACACTTCAATTACGTAAAAACCCTAAGATTTGGGTTCGGACAGAAAACAACACTTAAAATCAATCGCCTGCCATGATTATGTCTCACTAAATGTGTATAATTAATGAACGAAGTAGAAACCCTGACAGCGAATCAGGAAAATAAACCCTAAAGACCCCTAAGAACGTCTGGAACCTTAATCGCAATTCAAACTAGACGAACACAAGAATGAATTAATGAGAAAAATTAGAATCGATTTAGAGGTTTAGGGTATCGCATGATCGCATGTTAAAAAAAATAATAATAAAAAAAAATAAAAAAATAAATAAATAGTGCAACACGAGGACTTCCCAGCGGGTCTCCCAAGCAAGTACTACTCTCGCTCAAGCACGCTTAACTGCGAAATTCTGATGTGATACGGTGCATTAGTGCTGGTATGATCGTACCCAATTTTAGCTAATTTTTGTCTTTTGCAGCTCGGGAATTCACTACCGACCCAACCTCCAATTAACAATGCCATATTGGAGAAGGCGTGGTAGACGAAGCAATCCTGGTTTATGTGAGCGCACGATCTACATTTCGCGTTCGAGAAATTAGAGCCACTCACGGTGCTATTCCAATGCAATCTCCCCTATCTTGAACAAGTTCTTCATCTAGAATATTTAGGGCATGAAAGTAAATGAACCACATGAATCTTCACCTTATTCGCCATGGCATATCAACTTGCCCAAATTAAGCGCAAAATAAGTCACGAAACATTGCACATTGTGAGCAGACAAGTTGTCAAACTACGTAGCAAATCCTTTCATAGAATAATATGAATCCAATAAACAGTTTTACTAACATTTTGGTGCAAAAACTAGAAACCATAGTTTAACATGTATCGAATCTTATTAAAGATTTATTGAGCTGACACCAAGATCCGGACTGTTTATTTAGTAAGTCACAATAAAAAGCCGCCAGTAAAAGAACAAAAACACACATCTAGATTCTGGTGACATACAAATTTTAATATCTTTCCAGCGCACTAAATCTTATTTTTCACTAAGTGACAACGATTTTCCTGTCACAAGCATTTTTAAATTCCCTAAATTTTTAACTACAGTAATTAACTACTTTTTTTCACAAGACTTCTAAGTTCTAACTCCGTGACTAACTTTTCCAACTCACTAAACTGTCAAACTAGATGAAATGCCAAAAGATTTTGGTCAATAACCCTTTAAATTATAACTCGGAGACTGAACTCCACTTAGTGACGGTTTCTCGTTATTGAGTACTACAGCTTTTTGTCACAAAAGTTCCAACTTTCTAAACTTTCAGCTTATATAAATACCACTATGTTTTGTCACCATACTTCCAATTCCCTGATCCTTGTTATTTGGTCACCAATTCTCGATGAAGCGACAAGACAATCATCTTGCACTAGCTCATGCTAACTTAATGGTAATATTATGTAATCATCATATATAGCGACGGGTGTCACTTTTTTTTCACTAAATTGGTGTTGGTTATGCGCTCAAAAATCAAAAGTTATACGGCCGGGGAATTACGTGAGCCTATCGAGGCACACACGTCTACATTTAGAGAGCGTTTATTAAATATAATTAATATGTTTAATGTATACTATTCATTATAATTAATATAATTCACGAAATAAAAATAACGGTCGTTAGTCCGTTAGTGTAAGGTCGTAGCTCGTGGGTTAAGCACTAGCATCCTAACGCCTCGTTGGACGGTAGTACCGTGTGTGTTTACGTTAGAGATCAACTCATTATAGTTGATTAGGGTTTCGTGGTGGTATGAGATCCATTGAAGTGTTCGTGATCAAGATCAAGACTTGGTGGTTATCTATTTTCAATAGATTCGAGGTTAGTATTTATTATGTGTTTTATGTGTTTTAATTCATAACATTAAATATAGATCCATCTCGCTGCGTGCACTGTGGTAGTCGATGGTTTAATCAATATGAATTTCTACAGTGGCATCACGAGCCATCTCGTTTGGTGTTATGGGTTACACATAGTCGCACTACGCTAATTAAACACATATATTAATTGTTATGACAATAACATGCGTTATTGTCATTTAATTAAACCTTTATCTTGTTTAATATTAATGGTTAATAAAAGAGGTTAGGAAAAATTAAAAGGATATTGTAATATGGATTCTTCCTTTTCTTTTTCCGGTCTTAAGGCTTACGCGGTCATGATCTATGACGTTTGTGGTCCACTTGGTACCTAGCTCGAAAACCTTGTGGGAGCCTTATATTCTCCAATTGGGGAAGACTCATTCTTGAGTTTTGGAGCATTACTTGTTTTACTGCTTTCCTTTAGAGTCTGTATTCACCTCTACCTCTTCTTCTGTCTGTTTTAATTGCTTATATGTTTTATTCCTTGTGACTTGTTTATATATATGCTTTTGATTTTGGAAATAAAAGCAGACTAAATACTTATATTGAAACTTGTGTTTAATTAAATCGTGGGTTCCATCAAGCTATTGAGGGTGTGGATCATTACCGAAGCTATCGTGATATAGCTTGTCGGATATCGTGAGATTTAATTCTTGTCTGCTAATATACACTTAATTCCTTGTGACCGCTATGTGTTATGTGTAAAACGTGTTTTTTTACACTAAAACGGACTATAAACTATTAAAATCCGATTTGATTAAATCATTGGTTCGATCATGCTATTGAGGGTGTGGATCATTACTCGAAGCTACCAGGATATATCATGATGGATATCGTTTGATTTAATAAAATTTAACTATAAGATACCTAAAGTTTTGTGCTCTTATTAATGATCTTTTGGTTAACACCAAGATCTAGGGTTTTGCATGGTCTTTTCCCGCCCCACTACATGTTTCGGGATTTGAGGGAATTATTGGAAGAACTTGGGTCTTATGACTCATGTAGAGTACAATATAGTGTTCTTGACAATTCTTTGCCCGTGATATTAGTACACATAAATAAGTTGGAAAAGTTTTTTTTTTTTTTTTTTTTTTTTGCAAACTTGTGTTACAAAGATGTTTGCATGCTTCTTTGTACACAATTTTTGATACATGTTTTTGTCAAAAATTATGTGATACCCTATTTGAAATTTAAGTCTATGCCATCCAAGGTTGAGAACACTTGAACTTGCCTTTTGCTCTTCGTGGGACGTGAGTGAATTACAACCCAAGGTGTTTATTCTCTGGCGTGGGACCTAGAGTTATTTACACATGTTCTCTAATGGACGACTTAATCGAGTCAAGCGAGTATAGGATGAGACAAAACATGCATGACACTAGCAGCTTGTACTCTAGTACCATAAGTCTCATAAATCTAAGAATTGCATTTGTAATGCAATTGTCGCACGTCGCCTACCTCTTGTACCCACAAAACTTACCAGAGTAGTAAGCACTACCGTGATGAGTGGGAGTTCAAGAGGGTTTTAGTCTTTTAGTAAATTAATAGTTTTATTTATTAAAACATGGGTAGTTAATTTGTAAAATAATTAATTATCGAAGATACTAAATTCTTAAACGTTGTTTTATTGTAGATGACAGCAAATCAAACCGTCAACAATTCGATCTTCAGGTCTTTCCTTGAAAAGGAAAAACTTACTGGATCTAACTTTCTCGACTGGTATCGGAACTTGAGGATCGTCCTCACAACCAAGGATAAGTTAACATATGTGGAGCATCCCATGCCTGCTACTCCTGTTCCTCCAACTCCTGATCAGCAGGTTCCTGCTAATGTCATTGTTGCTCAAGCCCAATGGGTTAAAGCATTCAAGGACATAGGTTGTCTTATGCTTATAAGCATGACTCCAGAACTTCAAAAGAATCTGGAGCACTTTGATGCATATAACATGCTTAAGGAATTAAAGACCATGTTTGCTCAGCAAGCATAACAGGAACTCCTTGAGACTGTGCATGCCTTTCATGCATGTAATCATGAGGAGGGTCAATCTGTTAGCACCTATGTTCTGAAAATGAAGGGCTATCTAGATAGCTGGAACGCCTTGGTCACCCCATGTCATCTGGCCTTGCAGTGAGCATGATTCTTACCTCTTTGAACAAGGACTTTGTTAGATTCAGACAGAATTATAATATGCAATGCATGGGGAAGACAGTGAATGAAGTGCATGCAATGCTTAAGCTGCACAAACAAGGGCTTCCTAAAAGAGATGTTGCTCCTGTTGTACTTGTTATAAGAGCAGGAAGGATCCATAAGAACAATAAGAACAAGAAGCCGCATAATGGTGCTTAGGGTAAGAATCGTGGCAATGGCAAGGCTAAGCTTGCTTATGCCCCCAAGGACAAGATCCCCCCTCCACTTAAAAAGGAGCATCCTGCTAAGGACACTTAGTGTCATCATTGTCATCAGATTGGACACTGGAGGAGGAATTGTCCTACCTATTTAGCTAGGGGTGCTCATCGGTCGAAAACCGGACCGGACCGAGAAAAACCGGACCGGACCGAGACCGAATCCGGCAAAAACCCTAGACCGAGACCGAATGTGGGCGGTCCGGTCCGGTCTCGGTCGGTCCGGTCCAACAAGGCTAAATGTCGGGTTTGTGGTCCGGACCGGACTGAGACCGAATCCGGCAAAAACCCTAGAACGAGACCGGACCGCAGGTCCATCGGTCCGGTCGGTTTCGGTCCGGTCCGGTCGGTTTTGTCGGTCGGTCCGGTCCATCCGGTCCATTTGCTCACCCTTATATTTAGCCGAGTTGATGCAGAAGAAGTGCAATGTAGGTAGCAATGCTAGCACATCAGGTATCTTCGTCATAGAACTTTATACTTTTCCACATAAATCTTGGGTATATGACACTGGTTGTGGTACTCACATCTATAATATTACTCAGGGTCTCAGGGGAAGTAAGAAACTGAAGCCCGAAGCTTTAAGCATGTACGTGGGGAATGGAAACCGTGCAGCCGTTGAAGCTATAGGAACTTTTGATTGTCGCTTCCTAGTGGTTTAATAATTTATTTTGACAATTGTCATTATGCTTCTAGTATTATTAGGAGTAATGTTTCAGTTTCACTTTTGAAAGACAAGGGTTTTACTCATTGTTTTACAAATATTGGTATTTCAGTTTCAATGAATAACTTGTTTTATTTTAATGTTGTTTCTAGGAATGTTATTTTTGAAATTGATATGCATGATTCTGTTTCAAATGATTGTTCTATGTATTTTGTTAATAGTAAAAGATCCAAGCGTAACTTGGACTCTACATTCTTGTGGCATTGCCGACTTGGGCACATTAACAAGAAACGCATTGAGAAGCTGCAACATGATGGGCTTCTTAAATCAACTGACCTTGAGTCTTTTGATAAGTGTGGATCTTGTGTGTCTGGGAAGATGGAAATAAAGCCTTGAAAGCTACAGATCTGCTTGGACTCATACATACTGATGTATGTGGCCCTTTTAGAACTGTGTTGAAACAAGGATACAGCTATTTCTTAACTTTCACTGACGACTTTAGTCGATATGGTTATGTTTACCTGCTTAAACATAAACATGAAATCTTTGAAACTTTCAAAGTATTTCAAAGTGAAGTTGGAATCAACTTGGTAAGACCATAAAGGCTTTACGGTCTGACCGTGGAGGCGAATATATGAGTCAAGAGTTTATTGATCATCTTAAGAAGTGTGGGATTGTCTCACAACTCTCCTCTCCATGTACACCGCAACATAATAGTGTATCTGAGAGAAGGAATCGAACCCTGCTTGACATGGTAAGATCTATGATGAATCAAACAACTCTACCAATGTCCTTTTAGGATTATGTTCTTGAGTCTGTTGCACTCATTCTCAATATGGTTCCATCAAAGAAGGTTGAAAAGACACCATATGAACTATGGCATGGGAAAGTCCCTAATCTGTCTTACTTAAAGGTCTGGGACGTGAGGCATTCGTGAAACGTGACACGCCTGACAAACTAGTACCATGATCTATTAAGTGTATCTTTGTAGGATACCCAAAGGAAACAATGGGTTACTACTTCTACTACCCACCTGAGCACAAGGTATTTGTTTCTCGGTTTGCTGATTGTTTTGAGAATCGTCTCATCTCACAAGAGGCAAGTGGGAGGACCGTAGAACTTGATGAAATTCAATAAGATACTCACCCTTCTGAAAATACTAGCCAACTTCTTGAGATGGTTGAACATGAAAGTCTTGAGCCAGAAAGTGAAGTCATTCCTGTTCATAGGTCCTCAAGGACAATACGTGTACCTGGTCGAATGTGTTTATACGTCGATTCAAAGGAGCATGAGTTAGGGGATCTTAATGAGCCTGCTAACTATAAAGTTGCATTAGCATATTGTGAATCTGAAAAATGGCTTAAGGCTATGAACGAGGAAATGAAATTGTAACGCTACACTCGTCGTTCGGGGTCAAAGGAACTTCCTTTTCGTCGAGCAAGTTTTTCAACACCCTAGGCAGTGAACCTAATCGTTGTAGTGTAGTATTAGGGTAAGCCACGAGAATTGATATCGTTCTCTAGGGGAATAAGAATGCTAGTGCGAAGTTACTACGCTAAGGTTGGGGTTGAGGAAGATTATTTTTTATCTTTTTATGTTTAAGGGAAATGAAAAGGTACGAATCTCGGGGTTTGGATTTGGGGGTTTGGTATTTCTACCGATTACTTCTACTTATCTAATTATCTAAAATAAGGTGTATGTAGTCTATGTCTATTGTTGTGTGCTCGTATGATAGTTAAAAATGTATTTGCTTAGGCTTTATTACTCCCTAGTTATCTCCTATTGGTGGTTGTATTGTCACGTCCTTATTCTTAATTGCGTTGTGTCTCTAAGGTCGTAGGGTATGCGTTTATCCCTAACTCATTGAAGCTACCAAAGGTTAACGACTACAAAATCTCTAGGATTCATAAACTTTAACTCTAAGGTATTCTTTGAATGGCTTGTCTACAATTACTCTAGGCGATTATAAGCTAAGGTTCATCAAAGATCAATCAATCATTACAAACACAATGAATGACCTATCGCAATACTAGGTCAATCACAATTAAGATAAGAGACAACCAATCAATATTCAATAACTAAGTTTCATATTACCTAAGCAAACACACAAGTAAATTAATGGGACATGGGAACATGCAAGCATACACACAATCAAAGGAAGACATAATTAAATTAATGAAGTAAAACACTTATCTTGATGTAAGATAGGGTATGGAACCCTAAATCTGTACATAAGATGACCTTGGTTCGGTTTAGGTTTTACTCCAAAATACTACACATCGAAAACTAAAAATTGATTCTATATATAAGATTACAACCGCGACGGCGCCACCCTTTAATTTGTGGCCGTCGGCCGCCGTTATTAGGGTTTCGCTTGGCCACGTTATCATTATGACGGTGTCACCTTATGTCCGTGACGCCGTCGCTTTGAGTCTCGACGTCGTCTTGATCAAATCTAGGTCGCCCGAGCCGCGACGCCTACTCTTTTAAAACCCGATGCCGCCACTTGAAAATAAGAAATTTGGCCATCAGATCGTCATTAAAACATCTTCCGACGGCGTCACGGTATAACTGACGCCGTCCCTTCGGGCCCAGTGACTCGAGTGTCTCGATTCTTGACTTTGGCCATTTTCTTCAGATATTCATGGCTTTTCGTCCGAATAAGTGTCATTCCAAAGATTTTGTCTTCAAGATACCTAAAAGTGAAAAGGAACGATATTAAGTAATAACGGATACAAAAGTGATCAAATAAAGGCTTAAACGACCCTCAAAAAGGTACATTTTAAAACCTTATCAAATATCCCTACACTTAGGTATTTGCTTGTCCTCAAGCAAATGTGCTTTAGCCAATCAATTTATAAGTTAGAGGTCATGAAGCATTAGTTTAGAACGATCCACAACACATATAAGCCCATAAAAGTCATAACAAGCACGAAAATTACATATTAGCACCTCACATGGGGTGTTTGGATACTCACATCTCTCGGTGTATATGAAATATAACAAGTTGAAATGGAAGATAAACACTCATTAACCGGTCCTAGTACATAGATTACCATAGGCTTGAGACTAGATCAAATCTCCATCGCTTTGGCGAAGCACCTAGGAAAGACTATCCAAGAGGTCAAGGGTTGTAATGATAGGCTTACGATGCGAAACAAAGGGTTTGGTGGGATAGGCTATTTAGTGGTGCCAAGTCAAAATCTTTATGTTACAAGCATGCGAAGAATGGTGTTGCTAAGCCAAGACTCGACACTCTAGACTCTAGATAACTGAAACAAACAAACATAATTTTAAAGATAGATGTAGCATAGTAGCTCGCTTTTTTTTTTTTTTTTTCAACACTCTATTTTTTTTTCTTTTCGATTTTTTTCGATTTTTTTTCATACACTTTTACTCTACCATCCTCTACGATAACATCAAAATGATAGGATTTATAGGCACATCCCTACACTTGAGTTTTTATTACTCTAACACTAATTTGACCCGAATTGAAAAGATCAAAACACTTGGAGTACATTATTACGCAAATAAAGGGAATTTGAATTTAACGCCCTTCCGTCATCTCATAAAATTTAACTTTTCCCATGAGTCCCAATCGTCCCAAACTCGTATACAAAGGATATGACTCGACTTAGCAACTTATGCAAGCAACAAGATAATTGAACTAAGGGTTAAGTGTGATAACAATAATGCACTAAAAGTGAGTGCATACAAGGTAGGCTAAGGCGATTTGCGTGTACATTTGGGGGTAGGGTGTAAACAATGCTCTTCATTGATATTTCGGAAAACCGAAACATCACGAGAACCACGAAAAGGATAGGCTCTGAGGGGTTAACTAGGGGTATTGTGTACTAAAGATGAGTACAACGCAAAGGTGTGGGGGAATTACTCAACCGATGTGGAAGAAATAATTATATTACGGGTATCAAACAAGGGTTATCCTAATGCCTCTTATCATTTAGTTATTCCTAACTACACTAGTGTAGTCTTACTAGCGATCTCGGAATGCATCACAAAACAAGTTCTAGAATCTATTATATTACCGGTTCACACTCTAAGCATTAAAGATGAATGCTTTAATTCCTTCTAATCTAAGGGCGATCCTCACATTTTGGGTGGAATTTAAGTGGTAAAGGTTTTTGTGCTAGTCATATAACTTTCTATCCATGAGACGCTTTATTAAGACTAATGGCCCACTCCTATATGTCATGAAAAATTTTAAATTTGGTGCCAAAATTACCCTAACCGATAATTCTCATGGTTTATTACACAAATGAAATTGGACAAAGCAAATAATCAAGGGTAAGCATAGTTTCAAAGTTCCCGTTTTATTTTCCCTCCCTACACTTAAACTGAACATTGTCCCCAATGTTCTCTTGAAAGTATCAAAGTTATGATAATGGAAGGTAATAAAAGATGAAAGAAACTAATACTCCCCGATTAGCTCGGTAGAATCCGTGTAATGTGGTGGTTACATCTTTCTTCAAGAACGTTTGCGTGAAAAGCTCCTTCTCATCTTATGTATCTTCTTCTTGGTAAATTAAACCCGCACACTTGAAGAAAACAAACGAAACCTTCGCATAAAATCGGCGGTAACAATATATATAGGACTCTACTAAACTAGGATATAATGCTTGTGGAATGGATGTTTACATAATTTTTGGAAAATTAAGACCGAAAATTCCAAAATTTATAAGTAGCTCGTAAAACGAGAAAAGTAATCGGTTGTTTCGCTCCTTCCCGACGCCGTCAAGTTGCGATCTCGACGCAAAGTTATCCCGACAAAAAGCGGTGCGATTTTACGGAAAAATTCGAAATTTACATCTTTAGAATCTGGAAAATTTCCGCAAAACATCCATTATGACTCGACACAAGCATTTGACTCAAACAAACACACATGTATATCTTTTAATTAATTAAAATTCTCATGTTTACGTTTCTTTTGAAAACGTGTGTAATCCTCCCTACACTTATCCCTTATGTAAAATACCTTTATATGTAATTAAAACGAGGTTAAAGACAAAATAAAGCATTTTCACAAATTTAAACATGAGAATAAACAATCAATAAAAGATACATGACACAAACAAGCAAACAATTAAGCATGGGTTGCCTCCCACAAAGCGCTTTTCTTTATTTATGAGTCTTGTAGCTAAACTCGAAGTCGTGCCCCTACGTGGTCTCGTTTTGCATTCTCAATGAAAATTCTATCATGTTGACAAAATTTTCATCGACTTTATACCTAGGCCCTAGGGTCAAGCAATCCTTATAATAAAGCCTCCTTCTTTCCCACATGAATTTAAAACCTTTTTCAACATCGTCCTTGCTTTTGTCCTCAAAAGCTCTATTGTTGTCTCGTTCAAAAAGGGATAGATGGCCATATTCATTCGTCTTTCAAGGCATCGTATAAGTGATCTCTTCCTTCCTTTCCTTAAATCTAACCGTTCCATCATATTTGTTATGGCTCATTTTAGATGTTTCAACAAACGGTTTTCCTAGCACTACTTGGGATAAGCTATAGTCAATGACACATCCAATATCTTCTAGGACTACAAAATCAACTAGGTAGGTGAAATTTCCTATAAAGACGTACATCCTCGACCCTTCCCACAAAGTTGCAAACCCCTTTGGATACTTAAGGTCTCTCCTAATCTTAAGTCGCTCATTCATAATGTCATTGTATACAACCGATGACATCACATTAATGGGAGATTCCGTATCTATGTAAGCATGTTCGACATTCCTAAATCCAATCATACAAGGAATTTTGAGGTTCCAAGGATTTCTCTCCTAATCTTTGGACATGTCCTAATGATGGGTGATCGGGATTATCGATTATGTATTGATGGTAAGCAACCTCTCCTTAGTAGGGTAAAGATTGAAATAAGCACTATCCTCCTCATTCACGTTTCCATTCACTAAGCCATTTTCCGAATTGCTATTGATCATGGAGCCAATTACAGAGGCGCTGACCACTTTCTCAACAGTGTCCCTAATTGTACTATCAAATATCTTTTTCAAATCTTGAAGGTCGGTGTTTCTACTCACATAACGGTTTCGGCGGTTGTGTTGGTCATTGGATTGGTTTTTGATTGAAAGTGGTTTATTTGGTGGTGGGTTGTTGGTTGATGAGCAATCACCTTCCATGATGAAAAGTGATGGGATTACTAACAAAGGTCACGAAGAAGGGGGATAGACTACGAGGAAGCTAAAAATGGGGGGGGAAGCTTACTTGATAGGAATCAAACAAGGAAACCTAAACGAGGTGGACTCTAACTAGCTATTCTATTCCCGGCGTGGCGCCAATAACTTGATAACGCCACACGCTGTCGTTCGGGTCAAAGGAACTTCCTTTCGTCGAGCAAGTTTTTCAACACCCTAGGCAATGAACCTAATCGTTGTAGTGTAGTATTAAGGTAATCCACGGAATTGATATCGTTCTCTGGGGAATAGGAATGATAGTGAGAAGTTACTACGCTAAGGTTGGGGTTGAGGAAGATTATTTTTATCTTTTATGTTTTTAGGAAATGGAAAGGTACTAATCTCGGGGTTTGGATTTGGGGTTTGGTATTTCACCGATTACTTCTACTTATCTAATTATCTAAACTAAGGTGTATGTAGTCTATGTCTATTGTTGTGTGCTCGATGATAGTTAAAATGTATTTGCTTAGGCTTTATTACTCCCTAGTTATCTCCTATTGGTGGTTGTATTGTCACGCCCTTATTCTTAATGCGTTGTGTCTCTAAGCGTCGTAAGGTATGCGTTTATCCCTAACTCTTTGAAGCTACCAAAGGTTAACGACTACAAAATCTCTAGGATTCATAAACTTTAACTCTAAGGTATTCTTTGAATGGCTTGTATACAATTACTCTAGGCGATTATAAGCTAAGGTTCATCAAAGATCAATCAAGCATTACAAACACAACGAATGACCTATCGCAATACTAGGTCAATCACAATTAAGATAAGAGACAACCAATCAATATTCAATAACTAAGTTTCATATTACCTAAGCAAACACACAAGTAAATTAGCTGGACATAGGGAACATGCAAGCATACACACAATCAAAGGAAGACATAATTAAATTAATAAAGTAAAACACTTATCTTGATGTAAGATATGGTATGGAACTCTAAAATAATGTACAAGACAGCCTTGGTTCGGTTTAGGTTTTTACTCCAAAAGACTACACACCGAAAACTAAAAAATTCGGATTATATATATAAGATTACAACCGCGACGGCATCACCCTTTAATTTGTGACGCCATCGGCCGCCGTTATTAGGGTTTCGCTCGCCACGTTATCATTATGACGGCATCACCTTATGTCCGTGACGCCGCCATATGAGTCTCGACATCGTCTGGATCAAATCTAGGCCGCCCGAGTCGACGCCTACTCTTTTAAAACCCGATGTCGCCACTTGAAAATAAGAAATTTGGCCATCAGATCGTCACAAAACATCTTCCGACGGCGTCATGTGTATAACCGACGCCGCCCCTTCGCCCAAAGCACTGAGTGTCTCGATTCTTGACTTTGGCCATTTCTTCAGATATTGATGAGTGTCTAAATACTCATCATTTTTATTCCATCTGCTTTGCAAAAACAAATAAAAACACTTTGAAAAGTCTCAAAAGACAAAAAAATATTTATAATTGTATTTTATGCAATAATTGTCAAAATCTAGTCCCCGGTTATTCAAAACAAGTTAATTTTTCATAAAGGCCCTCGTGGATTTTCAAGTTGTCAAAATTAGACTTATAAAATTCAATTTTGCAAAATGGCAACTTTAGTCCTCAAGTTTCAAAGATTGATGAATTTACCTGGACATTTTAAATTGAAAATTAATATTTTTAGTCCTTTGGTAATTCAAACTTGTCAAAAGTGGTCCTTATAATAAACTTTGCAAAATTACATTTTGGTCCTCAAGAATTGGTGAATTACAAAATGGTCCTTGTTATTAATACCAAATCCAAACCAAATGAACCCTGTCAAAATACCCGTGACCCCTACTTTAACCCCCGTTATTAATATCTCCCTAATAAACTGGGTTTGACTTAACCAAACCCGCCACTTTTTTCCTTCCTTCTTCACCAACTCGCAACAATCCCATCACCATATCTCCATTCACATACCACCACCCTTATCACTCCACCTCCACAAACCAACAAGGAGCATTAATTGCTTCTTCTTTGCACTCAATCCTCCCAGGTTGCTATATCTTTTGGCGCCAAAATGCCATCAACGGCTTAAATCCACTCCAATCATCCAATGGCTCGATTCTTGATGGGAAATGCTCAGAGGGCAAGTGGAAGACTTTTGTTGATAAAAGGAGGAAGAAGCTAGAGATAGTGGTAGTTTTAGTTTTCATTTTTCATATATGTCGCTTTTTAATTTTTATGTCTTAATTAAGTTCTAAATTGTAATTTTAATCTTCCTTGTACTTAACTAAGGCATTTTAGCCGCTTGTAACTCATTTTCAAGAATAATTCAAAGTTTGATAAAGTTCCTGTTTTTACATTTTTCGTCATAAAATCGCTTTTAAAGTTGTTAAAGCTCAAGCTCCAAGTAGCTTAATTCTAATCCAAATAAGCTTACTAAAGTCATCAGTAGCTTTTAGCGAGCTTAGAAACCTTTCAAGCAATATTATACCCCGGTCAACGAAAGTCAAGGAGGGGCTAACCTGTTCTTGGGATATTGGAGCGGGCCCGAAACACTCAGGTGTGATATTTGATCTTGTTTGAACCAATTCGGATAATAGTCAAGGTTTTCACTTGTTTCTTTAATTTTTAGTTTTAGCATAAAATTAGCTTAACTAGTTCTTGTTGATTAATGTTGTTTAACCTTGTTTCTTTGTGTTAATTTATATTTAATTTAAGTTATTACATGTCTATTTCATGATTGCATGGCCTAATTCTTTGTTTTGCTCTGTAAAATCTCATTTAGTAACATAATAGTGTGTTTGGATCGGATCATTGATCCGAGATTGAGGTTTGTTAAGTGGTTAAGCTCGGCTTGTTTGAGTCCAATTCGGTCTAGTATAATCATTTTAGTCATCGGTTTGCACCTTAGAACACTAAAAGTCAAAATCGCCTTCATTCATTTCTAGTTTCCAATTCGGTTAGAAATTAGGAGATCATAAGCTTGAATTGTGTTTTGAATTCATAGGAGTAGCTTAATTTAGCTTTATTATAGCTTGCTACATCATTTTCAGTTCATAAATTGGATTCAAATCTCAGTTTGGTCAAATGCAATTTCTGTTTCAAAAGTCAAAAGTGAGTTAAGTCAGTTTTTGCCAAACTTTGTTGATTTTTCATAGCTTCAATTCTGGATCAATTTTGTTGAAAATCTGGGACAAATAACTTCAGTTGGTTAAGTTTTTAAATCTGATTTTTGTTGAATTTTCTCAAGCCTTTATAAGCTCTTAATCAGCTCTCCTTTAGAGCTGATTTGCCCTGTTCACAGACCTTGTGCAGGTCTTGTTTTTTATCACTAGTGGCTGAAACTTGGTCTTGAGATAGTTCAGCTGGTGGTCTTTAGGTCTCCAGTTTTGGTTTTCACATTAGCTTATTGAATAAGCTGGTACTTTAGCTTAAAAGTAGACAGATAGGCTGTTTGGCTTAAGTGGTAATTAGCTCAAATCCTTAGTGATTTGCTTATTTGAGGTTAGGAGTAGTTGAAATGAGTGGTTTTAGAGTAGTTATAGCCTAGTTTAGCTTATGTGTTCATTTTGTGCTTTCTAGTGCTTATTAACTTATTTTAAGTCTTATTCTCAAACAGTTTGCACTACGATTTCATTTCTTACACATAAGCATAGTTTTTTATATTTTTATAGATTTATATTATAATTTTAGACTTTTCCTGAATTTTTCATAATTTTTCATCTTTGTTTGCTAATTTTCTTATTTTAAATCGCTTTTAAGACTTTTAAATAGCTTTTATTACAAATAAATCGTAAAAGCTTCAAAAAATAAGTTTTCAATTTTCATAGATTAAGATAAATATAAAAAGCAAAAAATAATTTTTCCAGATTTTTATTAGTTAAATTTGTAATTTTAGCCATTTAATTAGTTTTAAATAGTTTTTAAATCATAGAAATTAGAATATAAATCAGAAAAATACAAAATTAGTTTTGAAAATTCTATTTAGTCATTTTAGATTTTTGAATAATAGTTTCACAATTTTCCTCTTTAATTTCATAATTTCTAGTATTTTAGATTAGTTTTAAAAGTTTAAAATTAGTTTTTAATTCGAATTAAATCAAGAAAAATCCAAAAAAAATTAGTTTTAAATTTCCAATAATTTTCTTATGTATTTAGGATTGTAAAAATATAATGTTCATATTTGTAGGTATTTTACTTCTTTATTTTCACGTTTTATTTCGTACGTTACGTAGTTTTTAGTTTAAACGTACGTTTTAGTTTATAAACGTTAATCGATTTTAAATATAAAATTAAATGACTTCAAAATCTTTATTAGATTTTCTTTCCTTAGTGTAATCAATCATAACCTTTTCCTGTTCAATATTCACCCGATCACAGGTTCGTTGTATTACAGTTTTACACACCTCGTTGGGACTTAACGACCCGGGGATATCACACTATACTCATCCGGACTTAATTGCATTGCGTTCGAAATGCTTAACTTTTATGGTTGACTAATAAAGATAGACCGTTTGAGCCAATCAAATTTTAGCGCGCCGCCGGGAGGTGTCTTTGCAGACTACAATTTGAAGCATCGGTGATTGTTGAATATACACCCATTGTATATTTACCATCTTTGTCCATATTTCCTTATTTTCATATAAAACCAAAATTATCGTGAAGTTAATTCGCTTGACTAATCGATTACCAAAAATATTTTCATTCTTTGTTTTTACAACATGTTTTTCAAAAATACCAAAAATATTCCTCTTTACCCTCTTACCCTTTTGATTCTTCATTTCTTACCCTCCGAACCCTTTGATTCTTTCTATGTCTTATCCTCACCTTCTTGGTTGTCAATGGTGTGGTGGCCTCATAATGATGATAATTGTCTCGCTTTAGCATGGTAGAGTCGGAAATGGGTCCGCATCATAACCAAGATCCCTATTCTTACCATGACACGATCGATTTATTCCATCGGCTACCACATCATGAGATTCGAATATATTCATGTGAATTTTGTGGAGGTCCTCATCAAGAATTTGAGTGTCAAACCGGAACACGTTTGTCTATGAAGCAGTTTTGGTAACACTCGGGACTTTGAAATGACCAAATTCCATATTATTCACATAACCACCACAACAATCATTTTGTTGTGAGTCTTGTGGAGGTCCACACTTTAGCTCGATTGTCAAACAAGGAATCCATTTCCTTGTAACAACCACGACTCTTGTATCATAACCAACCTCTACAAGTACCAAATGAATCAGCACCACCTCGCCCTAAGCCACTTCCTCAAAATCTTCTCCTTGATCTTTTGGATTTAGTGAAGATTGAAGGAATGTAAACATTCCCAAGATAATCCAAATCAAAATCCATGGAAGAATTGTTAGTCAAGAGCGGTGTCGCTAAATTAGATTCCCAGTTGCGGTGAAAACTCTATTAGGGAATTAATTGAAATACAAAAGCAACCAAATCTAGCTCTCGATTCCGTTTCATTCCCGATGGCGGTGATGATGAAGATACCTTGATATTCTACAATTTTATAAAGATTCATCAAGTTCATCGGTTGAGATTCCGTCCGTGGAAATCTGGGAGAAAATAATATGGTGAATCACTAGCAGAGAAATAATGGCCTTGTAGAATCCATAACCTGCTAGTCCTTCTCAAATCCTCGGTCATTGTTATCACACCCGAGGTTCACACTCACTCTCCGAGCATGGGGACGAGCATCTTGACCTTGTTCACGAAAAGGAATCGGACGAATTCATAAAGTCTAGTGTTGAGAACCTTGTACCAATTCTAAGAGAGTCACAGGAATTCTTGATCATGTGTGTGATATCCTCCTCCTCTTATCTTCCAAAATGATCATATTGAGATGTTCTCTCGATTCGATGAGGACTATTCTTTATCTTGTGGAGACATAAGTTATGTGGGAATTACCTTCCCGATCTTGTCGACTTAGGAGAAGAGAATGATGAAGAAATAATCCAAGACGAAGCTCTTCGTCTTACATTATTGAATGTTAATCTTCTCATTTCTAGAATCGAGGATTTTAATGAAAAGCTACTTCATATCCTATCCCCTTTGAGGATAGTGAACTTTGTTCGATGATTCTATTCCGGAATTGCAAGCGTTCAATTTTGGTCATATGGGAAAGAAGATTAGTGGTATTACCACTTCTCATTCTCATAATTCTCTCCCGATTATGAATCATTCACTTTTGAGGAGTTCCCCGGTGAACTCACTCAAATCAATCCGAATATGAATCATTCGCCTTTGAGGAGTTCTCCGTGAACTCACTCATATCATATCTCTACCGGAGTATGATAACTTCTACTTTGATCTAGACACACCCGGATATGTCTAGATCAAATGAGCAAATGATGAGATTCATGATCCGTAAATCATGAATTCTCCTTCCGATGATGATGAGTTAGTCATGATGTTTATCATGACTTTCTTTCTTCTTCACCTATCCCGTGGCTTCTCTGTTCTTCACTCCTTCGGAATGAAGACATTATTTTTGACCCGGCATTTTCATTTATCATTTGTGAGCCAGTCTATGTATACCTCATCGGTGTGGAACTTTCACGCACTTCAATGTTTATACAAACATCTTGAATGAAAGTCCGATGGAGATTGTCTCTTCCACTTACTTCCCATGAACAAATTAATTCTGGGTCGAGTCAAGCTAGCGACTCGATAATCAAAAACGAAGAGTTAAACATGGGTTTTCACCGTGTACCACCTTAGTGTGGGGAGATGCCCACATGGGTTTTCACCATTGTTGTATATAAAGTTTCAAAAAAAAAAAAATCATCACGAAATAAAATAATGGCCGTAATATTTCCCTTTACGTTCTATGTTTCGGCATAACCGTAGGTACTTTGAATATTGAGGGCAATATTCATTTCTAGTGTGGGGGAATTCTCACTAATTTTATCATGTAATTATACCACCCATTCCCCATTTTGGCCAAAATTTTTTTGGAGTAAGTGTTTTGACTTACTCGACTACTGATTATCGATCCGCCATGTCTAACAAACAAAAGGATTGGCTAATCCAGAGAAAATGGCTCTTGGTAAAGATATCTCAAATCCGTTGACGGCTTGCAATTTGCCCAAAATTGTATGGTGTTCGGTGAGCATATCTTTAATTAGTGAAGAGTTGGCTAGCCCGCAAGTTTATGGCTTGTGGTAAAGGCGATTGGAAAACCATAATTGGTAATCGACTCACCAAAGATATTTTATCTAAGAGTTGGATAGTCCGAAGCAAGCGGCTCGGTAAAGACAAATCAAAACCGTTGAAAGCTGGTGGTTTGCTCAAAATCATTTGGTTATCGATGTACCAAGGTTCTTACTTGAACTAAAACATTTGGCTACTCCAGAAGTAATGAATTTTGGTAAAGAGATAAAATCCATTAAATTTTCATAAAAGATTGCTAGGGACTAGCAATTGTTTAGTGTGGGGGATTGATGAGTGTCTAAATACTCATCATTTTTATTCCATCTGCAATGCAAAAACAGTCAAAAACACTTTGAAAAGTCTCAAAAAGACAGAAAAAATATTTAGGCGTATTTTATGCAATAATTGTCAAAATCTAGTCCTCGGTTATTCAAAACAAGTTAATTTTTCATAAAAGGCCCTCGTGGATTTTCAAGTTGTCAAATTAGACTTATAAAATTCAATTTTGCAAAATGGCAACTTTAGTCCACGAAGTTTCAAAGATTGATGAAATTTACCCTGGACATTTTAAATTGGAAAATTAATATTTTAGTCCTTTGGTAATTCAAACTTGTCAAAAGTGGTCCTTATAATAAACTTTGCAAAATTACATTTTGGTCCTCAAGAATTGGTGAATTACAAAATGGTCCTTGTTATTAATGCCAAATCCAAACCGACCTTGAACCCTGTCAAAATACCCGTGACCCCTACTTGAACCCCCGTTATTAATATCTCCCACTGTTGGGTTTGACTTAACCAAACCCGCCACTTTTTTCCTTCCTTCACCAACTCGCAACAATCCCATCACCATATCTCCTCACATACCACCACCCTTATCACTCCACCTCCACAAACCAACAAGGAGCATTAATTGCTTCTTCTTTGCACTCAATCCTCCCGGTTGCTATATCTTTTGGCGCCAAAATGCCATCTAGGGCTTAAATCCACCCAATCATCCAATGGCTCAGATTCTTGATGGGAAATGCTCAGTGGCAAGTGGAAGACTTTTGTTGATAAAAGGAGGAAGAGAAGCTAGAGATAGTGGTAGTTTTAGTTTTCATTTTTCATATATGTCGTTTTAATTTTTATGTCTTAATTAAGTTCTAAATTGTAATTTTAATCTTCCTTGTCTTGAACTAAGGCATTTTAGCCATTGTAACTCATTTTCATTAACAATTCAAAGTTTGATAAAGTTCCTTGTTTTACATTTTACGTCATAAAATCGGTTTTAAAGTTGCTAAAGCTCAAGCTCCAGTAGCTTAATTCTAATCCAAATAAGCTTACTAAAGGCATGCAGTAGCTTTAGTGAGCTTAGAAACCTTTCAAGCAATATTATACCCAGTCAACGAAAGTCAAAGGAGGGGCTAACTTTGTTCTTGGGATATTGGAGCAGGCCTGGAAACACTTGTGTGTGATATTTGATCTTGTTTGAACCAATTCCAGATAATAGTCAAGGTTTTCAGCTTGTTTCTTTAATTTTCAGTTTTTAGCATAAAATTAGCTTAACTAGTTCTTGTTGATTAATGTTGTTTAACCTTGTTTCTTTGTGTTAATTTATATTTAATTTAAGTTATTACATGTCTATTTCATGATTGCATGGCCTAATTCTTTGTTTTGCTCTGTAAAATCTCATTTTAGTAACATAATAGTGTGTTTGGATCAGATCATTGATCTGAGATTGAGGTTTGTTAAGTGGTTAAGCTCAGTTGCTTGAGTCCAATTCAAGTCTAGTATAATCATTTTAGTCATCAGTTTGCACCTTAGAACACTAAAAGTCAAAATCGCCTTCATTCATTTCTAGTTTCCAATTCAGTTAGAAATTAGGAGATCATAAGCTTGAATTGTGTTTAGAATTCATAGGAGTAGCTTAATTTAGCTTTATTATAGCTTGCTACATCATTTTCAGTTCATAAATTGGATTCAAATCTCAGTTTGGTCAAATGCAATTTCTGTTTCAAAAGTCAAAAGTGAGTTAAGTCAGTTTTTGCCAAACTTTGTTGATTTTTCATAGCTTCAATTCTGGATCAATTTTGTTGAAAATTTGGGACAAATAACTTCAGTTGGTTAAGTTTTTAAATCTGATTTTTTTTGAATTTTCTCAAGCTTTATAAGCTCTTAATCAGCTCTCCTTTATAGTCGATTTGCGCTCACACTTTCATTATCTTGAGTGTGAATCAGCAACTTCAGAACCTTGTGCAGGTCTTGTTTTTGATCACTAGTGGCTGAAACTTGGTCTTGAGATAGTTCAGTTGGTGGTCTTTAGGTCTCTAGTTTTGGTTTTCACATTAGCTTATTGAATAAGCTGGTACTTTAGCTTAAAAGTAGACAGATAGGCTGTTTGGCTTAAGTGGTAATTAGCTCAAATCCTTAGTGATTTGCTTATTTGAGGTTAGGAGTAGTTGCAATGAGTGGTTTTAGAGTAATTATAGCCTAGTTTAGCTTTTGTGTTCATTTTGTGCTTTCTAGTGCTTATTAGCTTATTTTAAGTGCTTATTCTCAAACAGTTTGCACTACAGTTTCATTTTCTTACACATAAGCATAGTTTTCTTTTATATTTTTTATAGATTTATAATATAATTTTAGACTTTTCCTGAATTTTTCATAATTTTTCATCTTTGTTTGCAAATTTTCTTATTTTAAATCGCTTTTAAGACTTTTAAATAGCTTTTATTACAAATAAATCGGAAAAGCTTCAAAAAAATAAGTTTTCAATTTTCATAGATTAAGATAAATATAAAAGCAAAAATAATTTTTCCAGATTTTCTTAGTTAAATTTGTAATTTTTAGCCATTTAATTAGTTTTGAATAGTTTTTAAATCATAGAAATTAGAATATAAAACAGAAAAATACAAAATTAGTTTTGAAAATTCTATTTAGTCATTTTAGATTTTTGAAAAATAGTTTCACAATTTTCCTCTTTAATTTCATAATTTCTAGTATTTTAGATTATTTTTAAAAGTTTAAAATTAGTTTTTAATTCGAATTAAATCAAGAAAAATCCAGAAAAAAATAGTTTTAAATTTCCAATAATTTTCTTATGTATTTAGGATTGTAAAAATATAATGTTCATATTTGTAGGTATTTTACTTCTTTATTTTCACGTTTTATTTCGTACGTTACGTAGTTTTTAGTTTAAACATTCGTTTTAGATTATAAACGTTAATCGATTTTAAATATAGAATTAAAATGACTTCAAAATCTTTATTAGATTTTCTTTCCTTAGTGTAATCAATCATAACCTTTTCCTGTTCAATATTCACCCGATCACAGGTTCGTTGTATTACAGTTTACACACGTCGTTGGGACTTAACGACCCGGGGATATAACACTATACTCCTCTGGACTTAATTGCATTGCATTCTGAGCTGTTTAACTTTTATGGTTGACTAATAAAAGATAGACCGTTTGGAGCCAATCATATATTCATGCCTTTTCGTCCGAATAAGTGTCATTCCAGCATTTTGCCTTCAAGATACCTAAAAAGTGAAAAGGAACGATATTAAGTAATAACGGATACAAAAGTGATCAAATAAAGGCTTAAACGACCCCTCAAAAAGGTACATTTTAAAACCTTATCAGAAATCCATGAGAGACAATGAAGTCTGGATTGAAGTTGACCTCCCTCCTAACGCTAAAACCGTTGGTAGCAAGTGGCTCTTGAAGAAAAGCGATATGGATTGAAAGTTACACACCTATAAAGCTCGTCTTGTGGCAAAGGTTATACTCAAACCTACGGTGTAGATTATGAGGAAACCTTTTCACTGTCATGATTTATAAAAGCTATTAGGATTCTTTTAGCCATAACAGTACTATGACTATGAGATATGGAAAATAGATGTCAAGGCGCCTTAAATGGTCACTTAACAGAAGAGGTTTACATGGACCAACTCGAAGGATTTGTCAATCCACAATATCCTAACCGTGATGCAAGCTACAACGATCCATTTATGGATTAAATTAAGCATATAGGCAATGGAATAAAAGGTTTTATGAGGAGATCAAAGTATGGTTTCACTCAGAAACCTTTATGAGCCATGTATATCTAGTAAGGCTAGTGGGAGTAATGTAGCATTCCTAATATTATATGTTGATGACATATTGATCATGGGAAGCAACATTCCAATGTTACAAGCTATTAAAGCCTATCTTGGAAATTGTTTTTCTATGAAGGATTTGGGTGAAGCTGCATATATTCTAGGAATCAAGATCTACAGAGATAGATCTAAGCGGTTGATTGGACTTTGTCAAAGTGCATACATTGATAAAATCTTAAAAACATTTAATATGGCGAATTCCAAGCGTAGAACTACCCCAATGCAAGTAAAACTTGAGTTGAGAAAATCTCAATGACCCTCAACACCTGTAGAGATGGAGCATGAAGAGGATTCCTTATGCCTCATTTGTGGGATCCATCATGTATCTTGGTGAGTGCACTAGACACAGTGTTGCATTCGCTCAGAACTTAACAAGTCGATTTCAAGTAGATCCAGGTGAGTGTCACTGGTCTACTATGAAGAACATACTAAAGTATCTCAAATATACTAAAGATATGTTTCTTGTTTACGATGGAGACCGAAACAGAGAGCTCAGTGTTACATGTTATACTGATGCAGGGTGGCAGACCTACAAGGATGACACCAAGTCACAAACCGGATACGTTTTCATTCTAAACGGAGGCGTTGTAGTCTGGAAGAGTGCTAAGCAAAGCATCACAACGATGTCTTCTACAGAGGCTGAATACACTGCTACTTCAGAAGCTGCAATGGAAGCTATTTAGATAAGGAAGTTTATTGATGAGCTTGGAGTTGTCCCCACCAATAAAGAACCTATGGAAATGCTATGTGAAAACACTTGAGCATTAACTATCGCCAACGATCCTGGAGCTCAGAAAGGCGCCAAGCATTACAAAAGGAAGGTTCACTATCTCTGTGAGGTTATCGCAGATAATGAAGTAGTACTTAACAACTTTCACACATATGACAACTTAGCTGATCCGTTTACTAAGGTGTTGCCTTTGAACAAGCATGTTGAGCATGCTAGTGGTATTGGACTTCGTTCAGTTAGTAGTCTCATGTAAATTTGTTTTGATTTTAGTATTTGGATAATGTGATATATAAAACATTTATTATTTTGATGATTAATATACGTGGTACTTGAGTTATTCATTCATATATTAATTTTGTCCTATATTTGCATGTTCAATCCTTAAGTAATTTATTACTTTAAATTGTCCATTGTCGATCAATGATATGGGAGTATCGTTGAATTAAGGCAAATGAGAGATTGGTTATATTCTATGAATACTAAGGATGTGTCCATAAACTCACATGTTATCCACGTGCTATGGATATTGGATTTCCCGAACCTCACGAGTCATCACTTTATGGATCGGCGTCATTAAGTGATATCTCGCAAATGGTTATTTTATTTGTCCTCTGACTTGAGATGCAAGCAGGTCTTGCATGTGTGGATCTTTCTTCTTGACTATAGTCAAACGCTATCCTGAACAAGGTGGTTATAAAGGCTATTCTCAGAAGTTGGTTGAAGCGCATGAATGACACGTGTAGTCAAAATAGAATTTGTTCCTCCACTTGTCTTCTGGAGTATGATACTATTGGGCCCCTCGTTGATTAATCAGATGTTTGCATGGCCGTGCCCAAAGTGTAAATCAAGATGATACTTGTTTTACGTTTGGTAATCTTGATTAATTTCTAAAACGAGAAACAGAATAATTGAACAATATGGAATGACTTTGATCCATATCCATAGTTCAAAAAGTATTTGAAACAAAAGGATAATTTAAAATTGTAAACCATTTACCTAGTTGTTTTATGAAACCACAGTCAGGTATTTCTGGGAGCAATGCGGTGTTGCTATACACTTAGCATTGTTAGTATACATTATTTATTGTGACGATCGCAAGTGGGAGCTGTTGGTTATGCGCTCATAAATCAATAGCTATACGGCCGGGAATTACGTGAGCCTATCGGGGCACACACGTATACATTTAGAGAGCGTTTATTAAATATAATTAATATGTTTAATGTATACTATTAATTATATAATTAATATAATCCACAAAATAAAAATAACGGTCGTTAGTCCGTTAGTGTAACGGTTAACGGTCGTTAAGTCTGAAATTGGCTTGATTCGAACATGGTAATTTTTAAAGAACCAAAAGCAAAATGGGGGCCCATGGATGACTATAGTGACCGGCCATACCCATTAGGGTAGAGGGGGGATAGCTTTTTCCCTAAGCTATGTGATTAGTATAAAAGAAGGGACTTAGATCTTCATTCTTTGCTTATCACTAATCAAAACATCCTCTCCTCTCTCTCATGCCTTAAGAAAACGTACAACACCCTCTTGTTTAGGGAGTTGGAAACATTTCTTCTCTACGACTAGCATTCGTGTTAAGGTCGTAGCTCGTGGATTAAGCACTAGCATCCTAACGCTCTCGTTGGACGTGTAGTGTGTGTTTACGTTAGAGATCAACTCACTATAGTTGATTAGGGTTTCGTGGTGGTATGAGATCCATTGAAGTGTTCGTGATCAAGATCAAGACTTGGTGGTTATCTATTTTTCAATAGATTCGAGGTTAGTATTTATTATGTGTTTTGATTCCTAACATTAAATATATATCCATCCGCTACGTACTCGTGGTATTGATGGTTTTAATCAATATAAATTCCCTACAATTACATCATTGTTTTCAAAAGAATTGACGAGGGTAAAAAAAAAGAAGTTTTACCTCACCATTTTAAAAGAAATTGTCACTAAAAGGCCCCTTTATATACAGCAAAAGCGTCACAGATTTTTCACCAAATGACATTTTACAAACATATTGAAGTACTCTCGAAGGCATGAGAATTTGAAACTAGTGGTGGCAGTAATACCAGATATCTTACGACGCATGAGCGTTTATGGGTTCATAATATATACAACGCCATAACGGTACCAAGATATTGATGACCAATTGATCAAGAGATCAAGATGTATTGGAAAATCCTTATTGCCAGGCTGTAATCGAGTCAAGCCGAGCTCGAGCTTGACAGGGCTTGAGCTTGGCTTGACATTTATAAGGTAGGCTTGAGCTTGGCTTGACATTTATAAGGTAGGCTTGAGATTGGCTAGTTAGCTTGTTGTTGTTCCTATTCACTATTGTTTAAAATCAATTAAGTCGTAAAACAATATTAACGATGAATAATGGTGAAATTAACATAAGTAAAACACACGAGGTAATTTTCAACATCATATTCTTATTAGAAATAAATCAAAGAATCGTTACCCAAGTACTTGGAATAGTACTTGGGATTGAAATGACAAAGTTTGGGTGACTCTCTCAAGCTTAGGCTAAGTCTAAGCACAACTCTTAGAACCAGCTGAGCTAGCTCAAGGATAAAGTTGTATTTGGAGGAGTGAAAAGTTGGCTTGTGTGTATGTGTGTTTTACAATTCACAAGCTTCAAACTTTTCACTCTTCTTCTTATGCTATTTATACAAGTATGATTTTAACTTTAACCTAGAAGACAAAAGCATAGAACACAAACAAACATGAATCTTGAAGGATTCGATTCTTGTTTGTCTTTCTATTTATAGTAGGCGGCGAGACTATTTCCTTTGACAGAGAATCGCCGCTTACTATAAATGGAAAGATATGATTTAGAAGATTGTGACCATGCGTGGGCGGATAAAGACTTGAGGGACTTAGTTTTATCGGGTAAAACTTTCCCGCTTTATCGACTCATTCTTCGATTTTAAGGTCTTGATCTCTTCCTTCATTTGTCTTGATGTTTAACAGTTGAGAGAGTCGTGGGATTCGGTGAGTTATTGTCATCACTCATTTGAATCCACCATCTTCTTCTTGACTTAGTCTTCACCCTTTAAGATCCGCCTCATGGAGTGGAGAGGCTTCTTCTTTGCCTCGTACTAAGTATCTCGAAGATGGCTCATTTGAGAGACTATGCGCTCGGTGACACGATTGTGTTTAACGGATTAAATACTTAGGATATTTTCTATTCAAATCCAAGATTAATGGGTTTGGGTATTCTCGAACCAGCAGTCTCCCCTATTTGGATATACAAATAGCCTAAGTGTTTGATCGGCGTAAGTGAGCTAATGGCTTCTTCTTACATCGAATGTACTAATGAAAATAATAAGGAACTTTGAGTAGTCTAACAAAACATACATCTTTTATTGATCGATTACATAATTCCTATCACTAGTACAAGAAGATAAATTGATGTCGGTCCGATGGATACCCGGTGCTTGAAGCTTCACTTTCTTGGTGATGAGTGTTTCCTGTCGGGATGGTCTACGATCTTAGCATTCGTGTCTTGTGTAACACGGCGTTCTTTGAGGATTGGATCCGAGAGGCCCAGGAATATAGCGATCATTGCGACCACTCGGCTGATCAATGTCACTCCATCTTTGAAATGAGGTTCCATAGACATCAATGTGGAATAGCCCTCTTCGAGCTCTTCAATCACTAGGCAGTTCACAAAATTTACACCTCGAGCGGTTCTGTTGCATTCAAGGCCGATCACTTTGATCTCGGGTTGAAATCAACTCTTTTCCTTTTGCGGTGGAAGCTTGTGGTTGAGATCCTTGAGGTGCGGTCAAGCGGTGAATTCTCGGTTGGTGGTGCATCCTCGACCTTTCATATCCTTTGCTAAGCATCTTCATCGACTCCTTGACCACCTTATTTTGCTTCTTTCCAATGATCGGACCAAGTTCATCAAGTTCGATGATCCCAAAGTCATTTGAATTTTAAGGATCATGAACCTCAAAGTGTCTTTTGTCATCCCCCTCTGTAAACATTCATAGCCAATGGTTTGGTGTTGGGAATGATTTTGACATCGATGATTTTTAGAAGCCTTGGTGGTCATTGTCGATTGTATTCTTTAATTCGCTTTGCGAGAGCTTGAGTTTTCTTTCTCTTTTCTTCATCTTGAGCTCTCATTGTGACCATTTGAGCGACTGAGCTTCCATGAACTTACATCTGCTGACCACTTTTTGAGCTTGCTTTGCATCTATTCCCGCATTTTAACTTCTTGGCAATCACTTTGGTCAATGCCTCCTTAGTCTTCTTATCATCCTCGACTTGTTTCAATTTCCTTTCTTCATTAGCAAGGTGTTTGGTTAGTTTGTTGAGGTGAAGAGGTATTGATGTCACCGATTTTGTAGGAATCTTCTCGGGCTCGATGGTTGTCGGTATGCCTTTGCCCTTGTCCCGTCCGAGGAAGATGATGCAATAATGGGAGGTGTTGTTGTCATGATTGGTGTTAAGGTGTCGGTGTTGTTGTTGTTGCATGAGGTGGAAGTGATGAGATTGTGCTACTACCGAGGCTGGTGGCCGATGATGATGATGTTTGAGCTGCTTGAGGCGATGGTGGTTGCTCCCCCCTAGTGTGAAGAGGTTTCTTGACAATATTCTCCCTCAGTATTGTAGAAGGCGTCGGTGAGGGCAAGAGTTGGAGTAGGTCTTTGAGGGGGCCGCCACTTGACCTTTGAAGGCTGATAGATTTCAATCATCATGGCCTTTATTTCAAATATCGCACGAAGACCGGTGACCTTTGCATCTAAGTTCGCATGAGATAACTCCAAGGCGGTCAATCGTGGACCAAGATTCCAAGCCATAGAAGGCGAGGCTGAGTCAAGGTGGCTACCTAAGTGTTCGGTGAGTCCATGGTGATCTGAAGAGTGCAGGCGAGGTTTGAAGACCACGAACATTTGCGAGACTTGAGCATCTCTATAAGGTCGGTGAGCTGGATGAATTTTTGCATATGCCTCGGTGGCCTCCGGCACTTTGGCATTGTAGCCGGGTCTTCTTTGTGGCGTCCCGATTTCATCAATTGTAACCCCAACCGTCGAAGATGCTTGAGGAACTTAACCATGTGTTCATCGGGTTGACAAGATGGTGGTACATAAGATCTCCGTGCTCGTGAACATTTTCGTTGAAGGTGAGCACATCGGATCTAAGGTCGGTAATGGCGGCGGCTTGATGTGTTGATCCCAAGCTGTTCGGTAACCCGTAAAATGACTTCCTTGTATCCCTCTGATCCGGCAACCAGTTGTCTTTCGGTGAGTGGAAGAACATTGTCAAACCTTGTGAATTCATTAGAGTGGAGGATGAGGTGAGTCATTGTCTTGATTTGAAAAGGTGACCTGATCTGCTCACGTGGATCGGTGAGGCTCTTGTTCGGTTTGAACCTCGGCGTCACTTCTTCTCCTGCGATAAGATTTCTTCATCACTTTCGACAAGGTCGTCATCGATTTTAGCCTTTCGATAACCTCGTAGCTGTTAACAAGGGAGTGGGAATGGGTTCCATATCGGTGGTGGTATTGATCCTCGAGTCTTTGTCCCCGTGGACCCCTCGGACACCGGTGGGGTTTCCAGCTTCTTCTCGGGAGTCGATTGGTTTTGGGTTCCGTATCGGTGGGTTGTTCCTTTCCTCGAGTCTTTGTCCCCAGTGACCCCGAGACACCTTTGGTGGGTATTTCTAGTGCCTTTAGCGAGTCGGTGAATGTTGTATCCTATCGGTGGGTTGTTTGTTTCCCAGTCTTTGGGATCGTCGGTGTGCCCTCGACAAAGACTTGGATTTGTTAATGTCATCATCGGCGAAGTGGGCGCTCCCTACAAGCGGGTTGTTTGTTTCCTACGGATCTTGGGAAGTAGTAGATGTGACCAAGGGCCTTGTTGTGATGTATCGAGTCCTTCGTTGTCACGGGGTGATTGTTGCACAGTCGGTGGGTGTCTTTTTGGTCTCGTGATTTTGTGCCTCTTGGCGGTGCTCCTGAAGCCTCGGGGCCACGAGACTTTGGTTTAGTCTTAGTCGATCTGAGACTTCCCTTTCTCTTTTTAAGGCGGGGTTTGGAACATCGATCCTCACAGTTGTTCTGACAACCATACGGGCCGTCAATTCAATAGGTGTGACAAGGGATGGGTCCTTTTGAAAGTTTGAAGGACTCGGGATGCTAGGTAAATTTCAAAATTTTCATCCCGAGTATAATTGGCACCGATAACGATTGTAAGCACAAGAGACAAACCTAGGATACGAAATATACCGTCTAGTTTTGCTCAGTAAGCTTCGTTACAAGATCGTAAATGATCTCCCTAAGTCGACAAGTGACCCCATTCATCAGGCGGTATGCCATCATGTTGAATAGAGTTAATCATTCGGTGGATGAGCGGTTCCGCCGAGGACACGAATTACAAAAGTGAAAAGGATCCTCCAAGCCACGGGGAATGAACTTTTAGTGGTGGGGTCTTGTCCAAAATGTTGGATCAAGCGATTTGTTTTAACCCATCCTTCCTTGTAGAAGGTGATGAGATACTCCACTGTTGAAGTGCAAAAGTTTTGTAATCCGGGTGTGTTGTTGCCCCCATTAAGGCGAACTCGATGAGATACTCCACAGTGGTCTAAGGTTATTCTCATCGATAGAAGGTGTCGGGTCAAAGGCTTTAGCGATTGCCCAAAACTCCACGAGGTAGTTTGGGTACACCACCGAGGACATTTACAAAGGCCATTTTGAGTGGGCGGTTGAATAAAAATTTTACAATGTCTTTATAGGTTGGGACATTTTCGGGGTATTCAAAATTACCTATGACATTATTTGTTTTGAATTCAACGTTAGTGAGATCCCCACCCATTGAGAAGCAACTGGAGAGATTGTGTTCTAGCCATATCTATTAAAGAAGTTTTAGGGTTAAAAAAGCGTTTGGCAAGAACAATCAAAGTGTTTAGATCTCTAGTTTGTGATGAAAACTTTGTAAATGTTTACAAGGAAGGTTTTCCAAAAGAGGTTTTGAAGGTTTGAGAACACACAAATATTTGGATTTGAGAAAAGATTTTGTGAGTTTAGTTGCGAAATTGATTTGTGTGTGTTTTAGTGGTTTTGAAGAGGGTATTTATAGAGTAGTGAGAGGGTGGTTTTGTATAAGTGTGGATATGTAAAGACCATTTTTGAGATCGTTTGATATTCCACATTTAATGCCACTACTACATCACCTTGATAAATTCCCATCTTTCGAGGAAAATAGCTTGTAATGCTGCGTAAAAGTGCACTTTAGCGATAATAAAATATCCATAGGATACTTTATGTGAGAGAAGGCATTTAATGCCAAGTGGTGTGAGGTAAATGATGATACTCTCGACGATGAAGACATGTATTCCTATATTAAGTTGGTGGGATTACCAACCTAGGACATTAAAGTAACTAATACTTGGAGCATTTAGTTACTCATTCGATTGCTTGTCGGGGACCACAGTGAGTCTTACTCATTCGGTGAGGGTTGATTTTGGATGTTCAGGAGACAAACAGGTTCACGAACTCACCGAGATTGGTTTCGGATGCGACTTTCAATGTCAAGCATTCCTAATTCGACTTTCGATCTCACGAAGGTAGGCTCATCAAAGGTTTGGTGAAGATATCGGCAAGTTGATATTGATGAGGGATGAAATGAAGTTCTATGTCTCCTTTCATTATGTGATCACGATGAAATGATATCGATATCAATGTGTTTAGTTCTTTGATGAAGGACGGGGTTGTTGGAGATTGCAATTGCACTTGTGTTGTCACGAAGATGGGTACCATTTTGAAATGGATGTCATAGTCACCGAGTTGACTTTTCATCCATAGAACATTAGCACAACATCCTGCGGTGACTACATATTGACCGGTGAAGACATAGCCAGCGATTCTTTGCTTTTAGCACTCTAACAAACCGGTTTTCCTCAAGGAATTAGCGGGACCACGAGGTGCTTTTTACATCCATGTTGCACCCGGCATAATCGAGTCGAGTATCCTTTGAGATCAAACCACGAGCACTTTGGATAATAAAGTCCAAGGCTTGGGGTTCCTTTCGAGTACACGAGTATTCTTTTGGCTGCGGTGAGGTGGGATTCTTTGGGATTGGGTGATATCTAGCTATGAGACGGGCCGAGAATTGAATGTCCGTGCAGGCGATTAGATACATCAAAAGCCAACAATCCCTCCGAAATGGGTTTGATTAATTGATTTGCCGGTGAGATCGGGTCCAAGATTGTTAGGAGGGACCATTGGTGTCTTCAGCGAGGCACGATCGAGATATCTCATATTTCTTCAAGAGATTTCTTGTGTATTTCTCTTGTGAGATGGAATTCCTTTATCGATCTGCACGATTTGTAGTCAGGAAATAAGTGAGTTCACCCATCATGCTCATTTCAAACTTCTTTGTCATTAGTCTTTATTTGTTTGCAAAAGTGTAGTTAGTAGAGCAAAGATGATGTCATCAACATATACTTGGACCGAGATGACATCAAGTTTTGTCCTGTAGATAAACAATGTGTTGTCTATCTTACCTCTGACAAACTTGTTTTGAATGAGGAAGGCTGAGAGTGTTTCATACCATGCCCTGGGTGCTTGTTTTAGACCATAAAGGGCTTTATCAAGCTTGCAGACATAGTCAGAGAATTCACTACTCTCAAAGCCTGGTGGTTGTTGAACATAAACTTCTTCCTTGAGTTCACCGTTTAGGAATGCACTTTTTACATCCATTTGATAAACTTTGAAGTTCATGTAGGAGGCATATGCAAGGAAGATCTGATGGCTTCCATTCTTGCAACAGAGCAAATGTTTCATCATAGTCAATGCCTTCTTGTTGGTAACCTTTGGCTACAAGTCGGCTTTGTTTTTAATAGCGGTGCCGTTTTCATCGGTTTTATTTACGAAAACCCACTTCATTCCTATGACTACTACATCACGAGGACATTTGATCAAGGTCATGACCTTGTTCTTATCAAGCATTGCAGTTCTTCTTGCATGCTTTGAACCCGACTTGGGTGTTTTAGAGCCTCGGTGACACTTTTGGGTTCTATTTACGATAGGTAATCGACATATAGACATTCATTGGTGAAGGCTGCAGTTAAGTTAGCGACCATGCTTCTAGTGAGCATGCCTTGATAGGTTCACCAATAATGTTTACAAGCTCAATGTCACGAGTTCTTGTCCACTTACTTTGTGGTCTAGGATCGAGCTTGAAGAAGCCCTTTGGTGACATAGGGGTGAGTTCGGTATTTGAGCCATAGTATCATCAAGAGCATCTGTTGAGATGTCTTGTTCAGGTTGGGTTTCATGAATCACGGGGTCACGAACATTTGGTTGATGTTAAATATCCCATCGGGGTGATTGGTTATCAATGAATTCGCGATGGTTGGTTGTGACGATTGTGAGGTAAGACATAATATGAGATGTCGACATTAGCTTGGTATGAGGCGATTTCAATGTTAAACTCATCGGAGGATATCTTGAAGAGTTATCAATTCCTATCTCCTCGGCGAGGTGTTGGAGAACCTAATGCTTCGACACTTTCATCAAAGGTGACATGAAAGGTTTCCTCGACTTGTTGTCTCCTTGTGTTAAACACCACGAAGGCTTTGGATATCGGTGGTAACCTAGAAAGTATCCATCATCGACTTTAGCATCAAACTTGCCTAGATGATCCTTGTGATTATGAATAAACAGGACATCCAAATACATAAGTGGCGATATTAGGAAGTCTACCTTTGAATATCTCATATGGGGTTTTATTATGTCTTTTGACAATGATTGACTGTTTTGAGTGTAAAATTTGTTTTGATTTGCTTGATCCGAAATGCTTTGAGAGGTGAGCCATTTAACATGGTTCTTGCTGACCTCGATGAGAGTTCTGTTTTCCTTTCACCTACCCATTTTGTTCGGGGTATAAGGAGATGAGAAATTTTGGGAGATTCCTTCTCATCACGAAACTCTCAAGCTCGGCATTTCTAAATTGATTACCATTATCGATTCGATTTGTTTCCTTTGTAATGTCATTACGGTTTTCAATGTTCACGATGAATGACATTATAGTATTAATTGCTGACTCTTTTGGAAGAAAGTATACCCAGTGTACCTTGAAAACTCGTCGACAATGACAAGTGTATACTTCTCATCTTTGGATTGATCTAGGACTAAGCGGTCAAAGAGATCCATATCAAGAGGTGAAAGCGACTTTGATGGAGAAGTTTTGCTTGGTTTTGAAGGATGCTCTTTGATGTTTGCCTTTTCACAGTGAGCATGGTTTATCTTTTGCAAAAACCGGTGATGGTAAGCCAAGGACCTTGTTTTGTTTTGCCAAGTTGTTGAGGTTTTAAAGTTTAAGTGTGAGAGTCTCTTGTGCCACGACCGGTTGATGGTTTCGATGGCTTTGGCAAAGAGACAAGTTCCATATTTAGAAGCGTTGACATGTCTAATACATAAACATCATCTCTCTAGGAGCAATCAACACAACTTCCTTGTTGGCATTAAAATGGTACCTTGTTTGTCATTGAATTGGACAATGTACTTTGCATCACATAGTGGTGACATCGATGAGATTGTATTTGAGGCCGTTGACATAAGCTATTCTAGAAAACTATTCCATTGCGGTTTACTAAACCATAACCTTCGTGGGACATGATGAATTATCACCGAAACACTACCTTGGGTCTGGTTCTTTTACAAACTTGTGCGGATATTCCTTTACACGGTTATGCTTCTTGAGCATCCTTGTCGAGATGCGAGATAGGCTCACGGCATGCCTCTGCACAAGTAGTAAACATCATTAGTTTCTCTTGTGACCCACTTACTAGTGGGCTTGGGTCTCACGGTCTCTTTGAATTGAGCAATTGATTCATGGTCGGTGGTGGAGTCAATGAGCTACCACGAGGTTTTGCATTTAGAGGCGAGGATGACTCGGTGGATTTTGGTTGTTTTGAACTTCTCTTGCATGGATGGCGTTGTCATCTTTGAGATGTCTTATGAGTGTGTTTCGCAAATATCACGGACATATGTTCATAAGACAATCATCAGGCGATGATCATTAAAGCGCGATGTGGGCGAGGAGGAAAAGGCTTTGCTCTCGGTTTTGAGCTTTGGATGAAGAAGCATCTTGATGACCAACTTTTGTGTAGTTTTCTTGGTGAGAGAACTCACATATTGCAAGTGGCCGGCGGTCGTGTGATCATCCTTTTCTGAATCATGCAAAAAGGATTCTATAACAATTGTCGATGGTATGGTGGTATAGTGGCATAGATCACACTACGCTTGTTTTTGGTGGTGGCTTTTGACTTTGAAGAACTAGAGGAAGGCGACTTTGTCTCCTTGATAGGTTCGGGGACCTTTTCAATAGATTCCATTTTGTCGATTAGCTTCCTCATAAGTTCGATCGATTCTTGAATCGATCGGCTTGATGGGGACGAGAGGATGTGGAATTTTCGGTGGGGTTGATTCTTGTTGAGTTGGTTTTGATTGTCTTTTCGAAATGGTTCTACCAAGTCGGACCTTTCTTTAGGAGAGTGAGGATTGTAATGTAATGGAGTAAGCTCGAGCTAGGATCGGCACCACGAAGAGGTTCCAAAGGTGGAAGGGTGCATGAGATTCATCTTGAGACTCGGAGATGTGTTGGTACTACTAGACACATCGTGGAGTCAAGTATGCTCTTTAGAGCTTGACTTTCGAGCTCTAGAATTTTCCCAGTCAAAGTGGAAGCTTACTCGGGATTAAGTCTTTCAATCCATCATTTGGGCTTGGAATAGTCAACATCTTGGTAATCATGCCACGGACACAAATGGTTTGGGACTACGGTCTTTTTGCGAGTCGGTGAGATGGTGTTCACTATGACTCTCTTTTTTGCTCTTTGGGGCACCCACGACATCAAAGACCTTTGGATTCTTAGCGGTCCAACCTTGATGATATGTTTTCCCTTTTAGTTCATCTTGAAGACTGATTTCTTTTGACTAGTTCGGTGTTTTGAATTTGTAAAGTGGCTGACCTCAAGCTTAGCTTGTTTAAGCAGTAATTCATCTCTACACTTATTCAATTCAAAACCTAACTTGTTGTACTTAGAAAAAGATTTAATCGTTGCTCTCTACAAACTTAAGGTCAACATTGATATAGTTCATATAAGGCGCCAATCGAGTCATCATCCATAGAAAGTAAAATATTTACCTTCTTCATTGTGATGTTAACCCATTCTCCATTTACGGCATGATTCTTTCCAACGCCTAGCTTGTCTTCCTCACGAGAGGGCCATCGGTCTGTTGACATGCACTATTCGTCATCGATGAGGCGGCTCTTCATCGATCAAAGGTTTCGACAACAAGACCTTTGTTTTACCACCGCAGATTGAACACTTTTTGGTTACGAGGGCGGCCTCAAGCAATGCAAGCTTAGCTTTGATTTTTACGTACTTAGCTTCAAAATCTATTGTTTTGTTACGGTGATTTATTTTGAAAGTTTTGATGAGACCGATAGATTTTAGGTTGAAATTTGGTAAAGCACGAGGAATGATTTGAGCTTGATGGTGCAGTAAGAGGTTGAAATTGTTTTGAAAAGCGGTCATTTGCAAAATGACCTCTTTATGACACTTAAAGCATTCGGTGTCCTCATTTGCTTTAGCCGTTGAAAACCTTTGTTTCTTTTAATAAACCTTGAGAGTTTGCAAGGTGCTCTTTCTTGAAATTCAACGTTCATGTCATTTAAGTACTCCTCACATGATCTCATCGGGCTCATCATCGAGTTTTCTTGAAAATCTTGAACCACATTGTTAGAAAAGCGGTTGACATAGGTGAGGAGGTGGTGGGGACTTCTTGATATCCGAGACTTCTTTAAGTCGAGGTATAAATGCATTGATGAGGTTTTCCTCATAGACAAATTTCCATAAATTTCGGGAAGATCAAGGTTTTGGATATGATTTGCATTTCTAAGTCCACGAGAGAAGTTTAACCACTTCTCGGGAAGGCGATTGACAAAACCAACATTAATCTCATGTTTGGACAACTTAACACCATCATTAGCAGTTCATTTAAAAGGGTTTTATGCTGGTGTAAGTTTGAGAGAGTGTTTACGAGTCCCCAGCCACGAAGGTATTATACTCGAGTTTGGGTCCATTATCCTGTTTTCCTTGGTATCGGCGGACCTCATGGCTATGGACTAGGTCATCCAGTTTGTTTAGTCAGTATTACGACTTATAAGCGACTCCATTATATCATCGAGGAGACATGATATGATGATACTTTTGAGTCTTTGGTCTGGTTGACCACTCTCCTTTCATCCACAGGTCACCGAGCTTGAGGTTTGGGCAAACCTTGATCTTTGGGACAAATGGACCTTCATTTATACACTTGATATAATAAGGTTCCATCCCGATCAAATAGCAAAGCATACACTTTTTCCATTTGTTGAATTTACCAACTTCAAGTCTAGGGGCAACAAATGAGAAAGCTCCACCCTTTTATCGACTAGTTGGGGTACATCAATTTCGACCATATAGGATCCTAATTTAAAAACTTTTAGGCGGCCTAAAATGAGTTTTATAATTAGCCTCGCTCTGATACCACTTGTTGTTCCCTATTCACTATTGTTTAAAATCAATTAAATCGTAAAACAATATTAACGGTGAATAATGGTAGAAATTAACATAAGTAAACACACGAGGTAATTTTCAACATCATATTCTTATTAGAAATAAATCAAAGAATCGTTACCCAGTACTTATGAATAGTACTTGGGATTGAAATGACAAAGTTTGGGTGACTCATCTCAAGCTTAGGCTAAGTCTAAGCACAACTCTTAGAACTCATCGAGCTAGCTCAAGGATAAAGTTGTATTTGGAGGGTGAAAAGTTGGCTTGTGTGTGTGTGTTTTACAATTCACAAGCTTCAAACTTTTCACTCTTCTTCTTATGCTATTTATACAAGTATGATTTTTAACTTTAACCTAGAAGACAAAGCATAGAACACAACAAACATGAATCTTGAAGGATTCGATTCTTTGTTTGTCTTTCTATTTATAGTGGCGCGAGACTATTTCCTTTGTGAGAGAATCGCCGCTACTATAAATGGAAAGATATGATTTAGAAGATTGTGACCATGCGTAGGCGGATAAAGACTTGAGGACTTAGTTTTATGGGTAAAACTTTCCGCTTTATCCGACTCATTCTTCGATCTTTAAGGTCTTGATCTCTTCCTTCATTTGTCTTGATGTTTAGCAGTTGGAGAGTCGTAGGGATTCGGTGAGTTATTGTCATCGCTCCTTTGAATCCACCATCTTCTTCTTGACTTAGTCTTCACCCTTTAAGATCCGCCTTGAGAGTGGAGGCTTCTTCTTTGCCTCGCACTAAGTATCTCGAAGATGGCTCACCGAGAGACTATCGCTCGGTGACCGATTGTGTTTAATGGATTAAATACTTAGGATATTTTCTATTCAAATCCAAGATTAAGGGGTTTGGGTATTTACTGAACCCAACATTGACGAACTTTAATCATCCACGCTTGAGCTCGGCTCGTGTAAGGCTCTGGCTCGGCTCGAAAAGCTTGAATTCATATATAAACGTTAATTTTGATAGTCAAACTCATCAATAAATTTAAAAAATTACATGATTAACTCGAGAGGAAAGAACTTATACAAAACATTTGAGAGAATTAGGTTTTAAATGGTCTTCTTACACGTATTTAATTATTATACCAATATTCACATTAGTTTTGAGTTGTTTATATAATTATTCATACTAAAAGTATATACGTTCTTGAAAGCTTGGAAAGCTTGATAAAAGCTCGAGCTCGGCTCGTTATGTGTTTCGAGCTTGTTTATTGGGCTCGGGCTTAAGCTCGATAAAAGCTCGACTCGATCGAGTCAAGCTCAAGCTCGAGTTGCTTGATAAAAGTTTGGCTTGTTTGCATCCCTAATTGCCATAGATTATATTTCGGGTATGTTTGGCGAAAATACATGTTGTTAGTGGTTGCTAGTCTTGATGTTGTTGCTAAAATACTAAAATTGATGTAGCTTCTTCTTTTTTTTTTTTTTTTTTTTTTAATTTTTTTAAAGGAAAATGATAAATTTAGGCGTCAAAGTTCTGCGTTTTCCTTTACGGGCATCAATTTTTTTTCCTATTGTAGCTGAGACTTGCCTAATTTTCCTTTTGTGACACTTAAAGTGTGATTTTGTGTCAAAAGGAAAATTAGGCAAGTCAATCTCTACAATAGGAAAAAAAAGTTCGAACCGATTAATTTTTATTGCACCGTTAGTCCTTTTAAATACATTTTTAACGGCCGTTATTATATTATTACCTTTATTAGTCCTTTTCATTGGGATTCTTTACGTTTTGTCCGTTTTGCGTTTTCATCCGCTTTTAAACGTTTTCGTCCGTTTTTGCGTTTTAAATACGTTTTTGCAGATTTCGTAGTTTTGAGCGTTTTAATAAAAGCTTTTGCGTTTTAAATACGCTTTTGCGTTTCGTCTCTTTTGCACGTTTTACGTTTTGTCCGTTTTGCAGCTTTCTTTTGTTTACACGTTTTGTTCGTTTCTACGCCGTTCGTTTTACATGTTTTCATTTGTTTTGCATGTTTTCGTCCGTTTTACGTTTCGTTTGTTTTACACATTTCGTTCGTGTTCGGACGCTTTCGTCCGTTTTACATTTTCATTTGTTTTCGGGTTTAATGGTCGAAAACGCGAAAACGTGCAAAACGCAAAACGTGCAAAAGCGGCAAAACGCAAAAGCGTTTAAAACGCAAAACCATTTAAACTGCAAAACGAAAGAAAATGTGTAAAAGCGTATTTAAAGCGAAAGCGATTAAAACGCGCAAACGCGGACGAAAACGTAAAAACGGATTTAAACTGCGGCAAAAGCGAGAAAACATGCAAACCGGACGAAACGTCTGCGGATAAAACGTAAAACGGATGAAACCGTAAAAGCTGACAAAACGCAAAACCGGACGGCGTGCAAAACGGACTTAAAATGTGTAAAAGCGGACGAACGTGTAAAGCGGACGAAAGTGTAAAAGGACAAAGCCGTGTAAAGCGAACAAAACCGTGTAAAAGCAGGGCGAAAAGGACTAGCGGTGCAATAAAAAATTAACGGTCGAACTTTTTTGGGCGTGAACTTTTTTTTTACGGGCGTGAACTTTTTTTTTCTGTAGTGGCTGACTGCGCAATTTTTCCTTTTGACACAAAAGTGTGATTTTGTGTCACAAAAGCGAAAATTAAGCAAGTTAATCTTCAATAGAAAAAAAGTTCGATCTAAAAAAAAAAAAAGCAACTTTGATGCCCAAATTTATCATTTTCCTTTTTAAATTGTGTTTGGCAAACTAGTTGTAATTGTATATTAAAAGTGTAAATGACATAGTTGTACATACAAATATTGGGTTATTGAATCAGAGGGGAGTTATTTTACATAACAAACTTTTTTACTACGTCTGACTCATCTCCATCATCCATCTAAAAAGAAATCGATTGTTGAAATTAAAGCGTTTTATTATTTCACCTATTTTTTATAATTTAAATATCTCTTAAACAGTTAATCGTTAAGCAAAAATAATTACATTATCTTGTGACGTTTAATTATCTTTACATGGGCGGATGACTTTGATATACATTCGAAAAAGGAAAAAATCGTTTTTCGTTTTTAAATTTTTTCTTTTTCTTTGAACTGGAATTTCGTGAAATATCGTATATGATTTAACACTAATTTGAAGATCATGTGATATTAGTGTTAAATCACGTATGATATGTAATATCATATGTGATAGTAGTGTTAAATCATATATGATAAATCACATATGATATCATATATATATGATTTATATTAATATCGCGTGTGATTCAAATTAGTGTTAAATCATAAATTATTTTTATGCAAATTTTACTAGCATAAAAAGCGAAAAAACTAAAAAAATGTGAAAACACGAAAAAAAAAATTTTGTCGAAAGTATATCAAAGTCTTGTATGTAGAAATAAATTAAATCTTCAGAATTGTGATATTTTTTTTCGACGGCGATTAACTGTTTGAAAGATATTTATATTTAAAAAAAAGATGAAAGTGGGTTTTTTTAATTGTTGGGATTAATCTCATATATTAAATCTAATAAAAATGTATGGTGGAGATTGATCCATTGGTATGTAAAGAATCTTTTGTCCTCAAATGATCTTACATCTATTGAATCATGTTGGAAACTTGGGTAATTTCAAAGGGTAAATTGATTATTTTGTGAAATATTTTCTCCACTATATTTTTAAAAGCTAATTTATACAACTTATTTTTTTGAAAACTTATTTATCTAAAATAATAAACAATCTTTATCACCCAAACAGTAGATTATTTTTCTAATGTGTCATTTTTAAGCAAAACTAGGCCAAGACTACAAGACGCGTATGGCGATAAGTATAGTTATATGTGTTTCACTACCGTTTAGTGAATCGTTTCACAACACTTCGAACGTATGTGTTAGTTGTAAGTGTTTGTTTGGGTTCTGTAGCTTTCACGCATGACATCATTATTCCGATATAGAAATACCCCATGATCTCTTACGCCAAACACTACCCCAAAAGTATATGATTTTGACTAATCAAGATTATATTGATTGAAATAAATGAAATAAAGGTTAAAGTTGTAAAATTTGAATTAAAATAAAATAAGCCCATTAAAAATATAAAAACTAAAACTCATAAAAATATATCAAAATGGATGTTGAATTAAAGGCGTAAAATTTTAGAAAATATGGTGAAATTAGATTATAAAAAAATTAGTAGATAAAAGATATTTTAATTTAAAAATAAAGATGAATTTTTAGTTGAAAAAACGACACACGTCGTTTTATAATTGGGCTCTTTATCTTAATTTTAGTGGTTAGGAGTTAGGTTTGGAGTTTGTTAGAAGTTGAGAACTTGGGTTTATTAAGAAGTGACGTATAAATACACGATTGGGCTCTTTATCTTAATTTTGGTTAGAAAAAGCTCTTTCCATAATAAGCAGTAAAAAGTACGAATTTTAAGCCTTCTAATTTTAGAAGGCGTAAACGATTATAAAATAGTATAGATAATTTTAAGCTCCTCTAATCTTTTATAATCTGTTGCGCCAAACACGCCTAATTCATGATCTGGCTACTAGTTTGACTTGAAACTTCAATGTATTTACTCAGGGCGGAGCCGAGTAACTTCAACTCGGTTACTGAATAAGAAGTTTTTTTGAAAACTTTTTAATGTAAATTTAGTATGATTTTATTAGATGGTTTAGTAGGCACAAGCTCGGTTTGTGAGCTTAGGGTTTATTATGGTTTTTATGTTATTTGTGTTAATCAATCAATAAAAGATAATACCTACGGGATTTTCACCATTCTACATAGTATCCGAACGATTTTGATCCCGAGACTTAATCGATCATTTGAACCGCTGCCTCTATACCGCCCCGTCAAAACATCTATCTTAAAACCCCGATCCCTCGGTTATCTATTGTCGTGGACTGTTATCCCATATTTTCTTTCTGTCGCTTATTTCCTTTTTGCATTGCCATCATTGTTGACCATCAAACATGCCACCAATTTTTCTTTTCTATTTTTTGTCCGTTTCATTTAATTTCTTTTTAGATTGTGATGTAAAACTAATACCCTTCACAATTTCTATATCTTCTTTCCGTTAGTCACGTAAAAAAAAATGCTAGCTACTTCTCTTTGTTGGTCTTTCTTTTTCTTTTCTTTTTTCTTTCTTTCTTTCAAATTCCCTTTAGGCTAGTCATAGTGTAACCTGGGTCGATCTTGTCACATCAGCTTTCTCTCAAACCGCACAGTTCTTCTGATGGTGGCGCCGGTGATTTTTTTTTTTTAATTCAAATATATTTTTAAAAACAAAACAAAACTTTATTAATAAAAATACTTAAACATTACAACAATAATTAAAAACTTAAACTAATAAAACGTAAACATTATAATCTTATTAAAAGCTGAAAGCATCATGAAAAATCTTCATCGTCGATTCGTCTTACGTCGGCTTTCGTCTTGTGATCTCGATTGCGATTGCGTTTCGCGGTTTCTCCAAACGTGTTCGACCAAATCGATTTTAAGTTTAGATGAATTGATCGGTCCATTATCTCCCGAGTAACTACTAAGAATTCTTCATGGGATCTTCTGGGATCATGATCACGGTGGGCCTCTCATGGAAACCAGTAGGACATATCATGCATTCTTGTCTTGGATGATCGTATTAGGTAATATGATACATGTATACACAATATCTTTGAGATCCTCTTTATCTGACCTCGGTAGGACTTTAAGCGTTTTCACTTTGCTTTAACACACCGAAAGCTCGTTCCACATCTTTCGCTTCTTCTTCGTCTTCCTAACATACAATATTCTTTTGCATCACCGTAGGAGGATTTGAAATGGACTTAATAAGAACAGACCAATCCGGATATATCCGTCGAAGAAGATAATATCCTTTGGTAAGCAACATCGTTAGCCTCGAATTCAAGTTCGGTGCTCTCCGGATTTGATATCATTGAAAGCGGGAGCGATGTAAGCGTTTATATCCGGAGACACCAAAGAAGCGACGCCAAATCCATAAATCTTAAGAAGCGACCGCCCGATAAAATGAATCGAGTTTGTTGAAAATAAGGAGAATAATTGGTTACCTCTTGAACAATTCGAGTGAATAGGTTCTGCGCGTCCGAAGCGCAAGCGAGAATGTTTTTTCGTCATACAGCGGTTCTTGAGAATAAGCGGCAACTAAGCGATTATGAGTACCTTCATGATCCCTAGGCGTGTAGTTTCGTTGAGTTTTAGCGGTGACGCAAGTAAAGCGTCCCAAGCATCTGCGTAAATTCCATAAACTCCGTAAACTCGCTCATAACTTCCTCGTCGGAAGGCGTAAGAATTAAAAAATATCTCGTAAGACATAATTATCAAAATGTGTTTGAAAGTGTTTATGAGAAGTTGTTTGAATGTGTGTTTAAAAATGTGTTTGAGGTTGGTATTTATAATGTTGTAAAAGTGGTAAAGTTTATTTATTTATTTATATTTTGTTTTAAAGCCAAACGGGTGGATTTTTTGTCCACTTTTGATGCATTAAACTCGGTCGAATACACAACCTAGTTCGTCTCATTTTGTTACTCAACCGAACACAACCGAACACCCCACAATGGGGCAACCGGTGGTAACCAGGGATCAACCGAGTGGGTGAACCTCCCCACTGTGACTAGCCTTAATATATCATCATATGAATTTCAAGTACTAAATGGAAGATTTCTTAAGCGTCAAGATGCGCAACAAGCAAAATTATGTAAGCGCAACTACGTTATGAAGACTTCACCAAAAAATCGAATTTAGTTTTAAGCTTTTACGTTTGTTACTTCATTCCGAGCTTTCACGATTTCGTCGCTTAAACTGCGAGAGAGTATTAGATGGTTTAGTAGGCCCAAACCCGGTTTGTGGGCTTAGGGTTTATTAGGGTTGTATGTTATTTGTGTTATAAATAGTCAAACAATAAAAGATATTACCTACCGGGTTTTCACCATTCTACAGATTTAGCATTAACGCTCACTTGGAACCAACTCTTATTGTACGCAAACGTTACTAATAACTAGCACGGTTACCTGCGCGTTGCGACGACGGGTACCCGTAAGTAACTTGTTTTCTTTCGATAGTTCATTTTTCGGCGACCAATTTTCTTGGTTGCACACTTTGCTCAATAACTTTACGGATGGTGAAGATTATCGGTTAAAATAAGTTTAAAAAATAGTGATGGAGGGATGATATTCATGAAAAATTAAATACACGAAAGTTACAAAATTATCCTTAAAACTTGTTCACATCAATGAACCTGTAGAGATTTAATTGAGTAATTTATTTTCATAGTTGTATATTTTTCTCCCAATTTTTTTTTTTTTTTTTTTGGTTAATTATCATCTTATTTTGTGTGTCTATTTTCATAGATATATAATTCACTAATTTAATGTATCCAATTCTACAATTAGTTATGTTACGTTGTTGCATGTTGGAAAACTGTTACTGGAATATAAGTGAATATAAGTTTTGTAATGATAAATGAAGAAATTATATGACAACATTGAATAATGACAATTCTTAATGTAATTTCATTAATACTCAAAGGTATTTAAGTAATCTATTCGTATGAGTTTTCAATAATTCAACAAAATTTTCGTACTTTATATATAGTATAGATAATGCAACTCTCGGAATAAGGATTCAAGAAAGCCCACTCCATTATAGGCAGCTAGGCCCGAAACGATGGTGCTCCTAGCGCAACCTACCTTGCGTGTATTTAATTTTCTTTTCATTTTTTCTTTTTGAACAGCGATAATGAATTTATTGAACGCAAATATACAAGTAACAAAGATAACTTCAAGCAAGAGTACTACATAAAACTATGCAATATTTACTTATTTAGCAAACAAGCCCCCAACCCATTAAAACCCAAAATGCCATATAAAATAAACACATATCAGATTTAATCAATTGTTGGATTGGTGTTCCATGCAATTATCATGCATCCCAGCCCATATTGAAGCCCTTCAAACATGCCAAAACCCACACAAGGACTATAACTTGACCATATGTAGCAAGTTCTCGCTTGCAACTGAGCACAAAAATAGTTTCGAGTTGCGATCTCTCCATATAATCCAACATCTTGTTCGATAAACTGCGTCTAACACCAAAAAAATTTATCTCCATGATTAGCTTGCCTCCAAATGAATTTTTCACCATGAGAGTACGTACTTGGTCCAAACTAACCGAACAACCCATGACCGAACCGATCAACATCCCTAGGTTAACTGGGCTTCACTTTGGGCTATGGTTCATAAGCCCTTTCCAAATTTTCATTCTCCATCATACTTTTCGGTTATAAGTTTGGAAATAAAAAATTGGATGAGGATAGAAAATGCAAGTTAATGTATAGTACTCAAATAAGAAGGAATTAAAAAATAGTTGTTTTTTATTAATACGATTATAATATACTTGTGACGACACATAATCTTGCAAGTGATACTGAAAACCCTATCAGTTGACTATTAGTTGTTATCTAAATTAGATGATGTTTATTTATTCATTACAAAAATATAAAAAAGTTTGGTGCATGTGCATCTTATATTGGCCTCATTTATATATATTTGATTTAATTAACTTCTATATAAAGTGTACACCTGTGTGATTAGTATATATATTTACTAAAAAATATTATTTGTTACTTCATATAATAAATATATCTTAACGAAAAATCTAGCCATCAACAAGTTGTTAAATCACGATGGATAATTTGGGTATGAAACCAATGTGAAACAGAAGTCAGATCTTCAGAATATAAGTATCGTTAATCAGAAATCATAATACGAGCCTACAAATTGTATCTTTTTTCAATAAAAGTGGTTGGTAAGTTAATTTATTAAATGTAATTATAAGATGTAAACGAGCGAAAAGGACGTATACATAATTATAAACAAATGTTTAGAGGTATATCGATAATTTAAAGTTTAATAACTCAAAATGTTTAAAAGTTTCATGAATCGAACTTTTCATTTGTGAGCTATTTGTTTGAAATAAAAGGCTTGAGAGTTTAACGATCCAAACGGCAATTTATTTATTTTAGAAGAGATTATTTTATAATTATCAGCCCCGAATAAAATTTCTTGCCAAATGCGCCCAAAATCTGTGGATATGATATAGGAACCTCACTATGTTGTCACATTATAGGGTTTAGTCGAATCGTGCAATCAGGAATGCCTGACAACCCGGCCGATCGCCTAATCATTCTGATAGGAGGTGTGGATAACTCACCCCAAAGGTCATGCTTATCGCAACCTCCCTACCCCTACCGCCACCTTGTCCCCTTTGTCCCCGTTTTCAGAGTCTGTGCGGACAACACGGTTTACATTCAGTATTCGGCGTTTTAAGCGTTTTATTAAAGCTTTATATTCTGATTCGTATTTTCGGGTTTATAGGCTTTTGATATAAACAAAATTATAAAATAAAAAAATAAAAAAATAAAAAAGCAAAAAAGGGGGGGTGTCTTAATAATTAAATGGGGTGGAATAACTCAACCCCACCCCAAAATCTAAGGTATCATCCAATTCAGTCGTTGTCAAATTCAAGTTGTTAAATCACGAGAGCATAGCAAGCAAAAAGACAAACAACAATCAATCAAATCAAAAATAGAATTAGCACAAAACAATGTTGTTCGTAGTGCTTAAATTAAAAAGCTAATGCATGAATTAGTAGGGTCAACAAGAGTGACATATACGTAATTTCGTAATGTTATTTTATATTAAATTGTCAGTTTTAACTAGTTTTACAATCAGTGTACACATGGTGTTTGAGTAGATATTATAATAATAATTTTATGTTGAAGTTAAATATTGTAATAACAAGAATGTTGTCATTAAGTTCAGAACGGTTTTGGGTAGAATTTTTTGTGCAAAGTTTATATTTTTAGTCTTCAAATGTTGTATTATGAGGAGAGGAAGGCTCTGTCGCGTTCTTGCATGTGTTTATTATTTTTAAATGTTTGGGAGTCGCTAATTTAATTGTTGTTGTTGCTTCTATCTTTTGTATCAAAGTCTTTTGAAATGGGAAGAATAATTTTTAAAAAGAATATATGCAAACTTAAACATTTTTTATAAAGCCGCACGTACGCCAAAATTATATCGATATTGAATTTCGTTTGTTTGTAATTCACTTGGCCTACGGCGATATATTTTGTTAATAAAATAGCCGATATTTGTCAAATATTGGATAAATAAACTTTGTTTTATATATAAAAAGAATTATATATATAAACTTTATAAAAAGTTGTCGATTTGGCCCTTGTAGTTTTAAAAACTTTAGAAAATTTTTGAAAGTAGTTGATAGGTTAAAGGTCTATTTTGAAAGTTTCTTTTATTTAAAAACTATATATATATTAAACTTCAATAATTTTTATAAAATCGTATGTATGTCAAAAGCATATCAATATTAGACTTGTTTTGTTCGTTATCGAAAGACCTTTTGCCAGTATTTTTTTTATTCAAAAAATCAAGATATATCTATTAGATAATTGATAAATAAAGTTTGTTATATAAAAAAAAGTTAATAAAAAAGTCTGAGTGTATTTTGAAATTTCGTTTTTTTTATGAGTAAGTATTTGTTGACTTTCACACATAACAGTGTGTAAATTGTCACGCATAAATTACCGAAACTATTTTGCAGCTCGAAGTAAATAATAAAATATATTTATCGTCTAATATAATATGCAACAAAATATAGAATAATATTTTCTGGATAACCAATCAGAGCACAGCCTTTATGGTTGCTTTAGTATATATATAAATTCATAAATCTATGATTTTGTAATATTTAAGATTTTTCTATAAAGTTAGTATTAAATTTTTATTAGTTATATAGTTATAGTACTCGTGCTCGCACGTGTTTTTTCATTATGTGATAATATCGATTAATATTTTGCATAGATTTTTTTATACCGAAGGATTTAACTTTGTTTAACTGGCATTATGTTTAGGTAGATTTTGTTTAAATTTAATTATTAATATGTTCTAGGCATTATGTGTATTTAGTAGCACATAGCAACCTTGAAAAATATGTGTGTCCTTTTATATGTAGAATCTCGTCTATTTATTTTCATATCAAAGTACGTGTAGATCGTGCGTTCATTTTGATATTTATATTCATGTTAATAATAATTTAAGTCAATTTTTAAACCCATGTGCGGGTTAAACTTATAAATACGAATAGCATGAGTCTTTATTAAATGTGAATAGTTAAAATAAAACTTTTTTGACATCCTTACTTAGTCTCATAAAGAGTACTAACATGAATTATTTATATGTGTATAATCCCGTGTATCCATTTTTATGTGACATTAACTGATGCTTTCTTTTTTATATTTATAATTGGGTGCAAATACATTTGTTTAATATATACTGATAATAATATTTGTAAATAAAAAGATATTATTGTACTTTTAAAAAAATATAAAATATTAGGGGTATAAAGTCTAGATATATTTAAAGATTTATTAAGTTATTAAGAAACATAGAAAATGATAAGTATACTTAACTTCGTATAATTATTTATATTTAACATCTAAAGTATTATTCATTACCTTTTTTTATGTTTTTTCTACAAAATTAGCACATGTGTTTTTAGCATATTTTATAAAATTATACAAAAATTTAAGAGTTTAACCAAATTAAATTTCAATTTTTGAAGCTATTGAAAATACTCAATTTTGCTATGTTGACATAATGATGCACTACCATTTATCTAATTGTAATTCTCAATTTTCTTTTGACACTTTTGTAACGTTCTCTTGTTATAAGAGATATCTAACTATCTTATAATAGATGGATGAACTTCCTTCATATTAAATGTTTTAAGATTTCCAAATATAGAATTTTAAGCAAATGTACAAGTTACAAAGCATTATCTAACTATCTTATAATAGAGGGAAGAACTTCCTTCATATTAAATGTTTTAAGATTTCCAAATATAGAATTTTAAGCAAATGTACAAGTTACAAAGCATTAGTTACAATAGTTAAAGCACAAATACAAATACAAATCAAACTACAATTAATACAAAACTTAAAACACCCCTTCACACAAAAAGTACATGTCTCTAATCATGATGTACAACATTTGCTTCACATAAAACTAAAACCATGTATAAAGATTCTTCTTGACCAAGATACCATTTTCTTTCGGTTCTTGTCGCCACGCACTAGGAAATACCTATATTCAAAGATTCAAATTAATAAAACATATACTTCAAAATCCCATATCATAACCGGTATTTCTTATTATTTGTATGAACATGGCGAGCTTTATTGATTCTTGAAATCCCATACGCTTTGTTACTTAGATTCTTTCAAATCCCATAACTGGTATATCATATCATAACCCGACCCACATCAAACCGAAAGCATTACAAAACTCAAGAAGAAATACCATATCATAACTGGTATTTTTTATTATTTCTAGATCGAAATCACCATCTCACTAACTCAAGAAGAAAAAGAAAATAACGCAGATCTCAAGTTTGTGTTTCCAATTTTGTAATAAATCTTTAAAAGATTTAAACACCAAAACCCATCATCGATCTTGAATCAAGACACGATAAAATCATCAAACCACACAACCACTACACTACTTGAAATCAAAAGAAACCTACCCGAGACCTTATTTCGGATCTTGAAGCCAATAACCTTAACAACACTTCAACGCCTCTTGATATTTAAAAGGTGATTAGGTCCATTCATGTTCATGTGCTTTGATTTGTGTGGATCAATTGAGACGAGTAGAGAAGAAACATAGTGGGTCATGCTCGTTATAGCTTCGATTAGATCTAACAGATTCTTTGTTGTTGGTGTTCAATATTACAAAAGATTTTAATGGACGATTTGGATTTTTTTCTTCTTCTTCTTGCATGCAGAGAAAAAGAAAGAGGAGGCGACATTTTGTGATTAGGGTTATGAGATACATTAGGTAAAGTTAAATAAATATCTCAGTATGTATTTCGGTTGTGAATTGGGCTACCCATTACCAACTTTGTAAGTAACAAAAGGTCGAATAGTGACACAAAAGATTGCCTTTATTGCCAATTCAATACTTTACGTAAATTGGTGAAAAAAAATGGCAAGAAGTCAACAACCTAGAAATATTAATACACAAGGTGATTAAATTGAACTTTTGAATGATAGTATAAAATAAAGGATGGTTAACTTTGTAGGTCATTTGTTTTATAGAAAAAGAAAGAAAAAAATATTACTCATCTCATTTTATACTTTCTATAATATTATTAGAAAATCTGTGTTAAGTATATTTGTTTAAAATATTGTTACAAGTGTTGAAAAATAAGGCGGCGGGTACCCTTAAATAAAAATTTTTGTTGAATCATGTTTTTTATTTTATTATGTTCTTTTTGACAATAAATTTACGGATATCAAGAATTTTGTTTAGCCTGCGCCCGCTCGGCTCGAGCTTGCTTGGCTCGCGCCAGTCGTTAAGCCCTTTTTCCCCGTTGGTGTCGTGGGGAAAATGGTGCCACATCAAGACTTTTTCTCATAACACCGTAATCCACCATAACGGGCTTAAGACGAATCATGCTGGCTAAACGGGCATGGGCTAACGGATCGAGCCCGAACGGGCAAGGGCTAAACAAAATTTTGATATCCGTAAATTTATTGTCAAAAACATAATAAAATAAAAACATGATTCAACGGTATTTTATTTCAGTACCCACATGCCGCAACGCATGCGGCACTCGCTAAGATATTCTAATCATCCGCTGTCATCATATAATAACCCAAGATGATAACATAAAGGTAACATCGTGTGCTTCAATATATGGCTTATTTGTTTAACATAGAATCGATATCCTTATTACTACGTATATGGTAACTTATTTTTAATGGTTGCAGCGTGAAATAATGAGCCAAGTGAACTATATATTATACCCGTTTAATTTATGGCAAAAATACATATATATCCCTCCCAAAGTGAATAATTGCATATATATATTTTTACAAGTTTTTATGCACATAGTGTTGAGTTGTGAGCCCAAAGAGTGTGGTTAAGATAATCAACTTCAGCAGATATGCGCGAATCTGCTCGTGCAGTAAACAAACTAATTGTCAAGAAGAATAAATACCACTTCGGTTACCGGATATCACTTGAATCGCAGGATCACTTTCCAAAGTAAACTATTCGACCCTAATGGGTATCACTAATATCTACTTGGGATAAGACCAAATGCAGTTAGAGAATTAGGCACAATTCTATAACCCTTTCGCTAATAAGTGTTAATGGTTTTTCTCTCTATCTCTCATGCATAAAACAAACCTCCTATTTATAGGAAATACTCTTGGCTATTAAATGGAATTATGAGTATTAATCGGCCCATTAATAGCCTCATAATTATCCACATTATAGCCGTTAGTGGTTACATGACCAATTAAACGTGGTCATAACGCGGTTGAAACCGCCACTTGAATAGGTCAAAGTCACATAAGCAAGACTTAACAATAGCAAGGTTTCATACTACTATCAAGATTTCATAGTGCCATCGGTTGGTTACGCCTTCGAAGTAAACACAACATCGATGAGACACCACTTAAGTGAAAACACCACTCGCTTGAAACATCGATCCAAAGGAAGTACTGTCGCTGGAAACATCGATACTCGCATGGTAACCACAACAAGATTTCACAAAGCACTACCAATCCAAACCACTACAAGAGTCGATGTTCATGGACCTTATGGGTGTACACTGCACCTCCTAACCCATTACAAGCGCGAACTAATCCCACAAGTGCACTAAATTTTCCAACACATAGTACAATGGTTTTTATGCATGCTTTGGATATATATATGCAATTTTGCATTTTCGAGTGGATATATATGCAAAAGCCTCTAAATTTATTATCTTACTTTCTGAGCACAGTCCTGTTAGAGAAATGACAATTATTTTTATTTATTTGTTTTTTCAAACTATAATGACAAAATTATACAATATTACTCCTCACTAAGGAGGTAATTTCTACTTGAAATTTGCATTCCAAATAAAATTTGCAACCGAAGTTGAAAGCAAGATGTGCCACGCGATGAGCAACACGATTACATGTATGAGGTATGATACGCTACACGCTGCTCGGGGTCAAAGGAACTTCCTTTTCGTCGAGAAGTTTTTCAACACCCAGGCGCTGAACCTAATCGTTGTAGGTAGTATTAGGTAAGCCACGGTATTGATATCGTTCTCTAGGGAATAGGAATGCTAGTGAGAAGTTACTACGCTAAGGTTAAGGTTAAGGAAGAGTATTTTTTATCTTTTATGTTTTTAGGAAATTGAAAAGCACGAATCTCTGTATTGATTTGGGGTTGGCATTTCACCGATTACTCTACTATTATCTAATTATCTAAACTAAGGTGGTGGTAGTCTATGTCTAATTAATGTGTGCTCGATGATAGTTTAAAGATGTGTTTACTTAGGTTCTACTACTCCTTAATTATCTCCTATTGATAGTTGAGTTGTCACGCCTTATTCTTAGTTGTGTTGTGTGTCTAAAGTTGTAGGTATGCGTTTCTCCCAACTCTTTGAACTTACCAAAGTGGTCTCGCCTACAAAACCCACTAGGATAATAAACTCTTACTCTAAGGCACTCTTTGGATGGTTTAGCTTACAACTACTCGTGTAATTATATTCTAAGGTTCACAAAGATGAATCGAGCATTAAGTACACAACGAATGACCTATCGCATTACTAGATCATTAATCAACTAAGATAAGAAACAACCAATCAATATTCAATAATTAAGTTTCATACTCCCTAAGCAAACACACAAATAAATTAGCCGGACATGGAGAACATGCAAGCATACACACAAATAATCAAAGACATAATTAAATTGATGAAGTAAATACTTATCTTGATGTAAGATAGGGTTTGAACCCTAAAATCTGTATAAGACACCCTTGGTTCGGTTTTAGGTTTTACCCACACAAGACTCTCCTAAACCGAAAAATTGATTCTATATATAATATTACATATGCGACGGACGTCACCTTATATTTTGTGACGCCGCCGTGTCGCCGCTATTGTGGTTTCGCTCGCCACGTTAACCTTGCGACGGCCACCTTATGTCCGTGGACGCCGTCCTTCTTCGCTTCGACGCCGTCTGGTCGCATCTAGGTCGCCCGAGTAGCGACGGCCTACTCTTTTAAAGCCCGACGTCCACTTGAAAATAGGGTTTTTGGCTCAGATCGTCACAAAATCCTCCGACGGCGCCGCAGCTTAGCAGTTGACGCCCGCCGCTTTCGCTTTCAAGCAGCTTTGAGAGTCTCGACATGACTTTGGCCATTTTCTTCAGATATTCGCCTTTTCACAAAATAAGTGTCATTCCAAAGATTTTGCCTTCAAGAGACCTAAAAGTGAAAAGGAACGATATTAAGCAATAACGAATACAAAAGTGATCAAATAAGAACTTAAACGACCCTCAAAATGGTACCTTTTAAACCTTATCAAATATCCCTACACTTGTTATTTGCTTGTCCTCAAGCAAATGTGCTTTAGCCAATTAATTTATAAGTTAGGGGTCATGAAGCATTGATTTAAAACGGTCCACAACACATATAAGCCCCAAGAAAAGTCATAACAAGCACGGAATTACATACTAGCACCTCACATGGGGTGTTTGGATACTCACATCTCTCTCGGTGTATATATGAAATATAACAAATAGAAATGGAAGATAAACACTCATTAACCGGTCCTAGTACATAGATTACCATAGGCTTGAGAATAGATCAAACCTCCATCGCTTTGGCGAAGCACCTAGGAAAGACTATCAAAGAGGTCTTTTAAAGGGTTGTAATGTTAGGCTTACGGTAGGGAAACAAGGGTTTGGTGGGATAGGCTATTTAGTGGTGGCAAGTCAAAATCTCTATGTTAAATGCATACGAAGAATGGCGTTGCTAAGCCAAGACTCGACACTCTAAAACTCTAGGTAACGGAAATAAACAAACATAAATTTAAATGATAGATGTAGGATGGTAGCCCGTATATATATATATATATATATTTTTTAACACTATATTTTTTTTCTTTTTCTTTTTCTATTTTTTTCGATTTTTTTTCATACACTTTACTCTACCATCCCCTACGGTAACATCAAAATGATAGGGATTTATAGGCACATCCTACACTTGAGTTTTTATTATTCTAACACTAATTTGACCCGAATTGAAAAGATCAAAACACTTGGGGTACATTATTACGCAAACAAAGGGAATTTGAATTTAACGCCCTTCCCGTCATTTCATAAACTTTAACTTTTCCCATGAATCCCAATCGTCCCAAAATCAGATACAAAGGATATGACTCGACTTAGCAACTCATGCAAGCAACCGATAATTGAACTAAGGGTTTAGGTGATAATAAACATTTGCACTAAAAGTGAGTGCATAAGGGTAGGCTAAAGGCGATTTGGGTGTATATTGGGGGTGGTAAATAATGTTTTCATTGATATTCGAAAACCGAAACATCACGAAAACCGCGAAAAGGATAGGCTCGAGGGTTAACTAGGGTATCGTGTACTAAAGATGAGTACAACGCAAAGGTGTGGGGAATTACTCAACCGATGTAGAAGAAGTAATTATATTACGGTATCAAACAAGGGTTATCCTAATGCCTCTTATCATTTAGTTATTCCTAACTACACAAGTGTAGTCTCACTTGCGATCTCGGAATGCATCACAAAACAAGTTCTAGAATCTAATATACTACCGGTTCACACTCTAAGCATTGAAGATGAATGCTTTAATTCCTACTAATCTAAGTGGCGATCCTCACATTTTGGGTGGAATTGGGTGGTAAAGGGTTTTGTGCTAGTCATGCAACTTCCTATCCGTGAGACGCTTTTGTTAATACTAATGGCCCACCCTATATGTCATGAAAAATTTTAAATTTGGTGCCAAAATTACCCTAACCGACATTTTCTCATGGTTTATTACACAATCACAATTGACAAAGCAAATAATCAAGGATAAGCATAGTTTCAAAGTTCCGCTTTATTTTCCCTCCCTACACTTAAACCGAACATTGTCCCCAATGTTCCCCGAAAAGTATCAAAGTTATGATAAAGAAGGTAATCAAAACGAAGAAACTAATACTCCCCGATAACTCGGTAGGATCCGTAAAGTGGTGGTTAAATCCTTTCCAAGAAGAATTATCGTGAAAAGCTCATTCCAATCTTATGTAACTTCTTCGACAAACTAAACTCGCACACTGAACAAAACAACGAAACCTTTGCGTAAAATCATGGTAATAATATATATAAGACTCGATTTAAACTAGGATATAATGCTTGTGGAATAGATGTTTACAACTTCTAAGAAAATTAAGACCGGAAAATTCCAAAATTTATAAGTAGCTCGAAAACGAGAAAAGTGATCCGATGTTTTACTCCTTCCCGACGCCAGTTGCAATCTGACGCCGTCAGTTATCCCGACAAAACTGCTCGCGATTTTCGAAAAAAATTCTAGAAAATTTACATCTTTAGAATGGAAAATTTCGCAAAAAATCCATTATGACTCGATACAAGCATTTGACTCGAACAAACAAATATAAATATCTTTAGTTAATTGTTATTCTCATGTTTACGCTTTTTGAAAACGTGTGTAATCCTCCCTACACTTATCCCTTATGTAAAATACCTTTATATGCAATTAAGACGAGGTTAAAACAAAATAAAGCATTTTACAAATTTAAACATGAGGATATACAATTAATAAAAGATATATGACACTAACAAGCAAACAATTAAGCATGGGTTGCCCCACTAAGCGCTTTTCTTTATTTAAGAGTCTTGTAGCTAGACTCGTAGTCGCACTCCCACGCTTTTCTCATTACCGCCTCTGACGGCCTCTCACCGGGATTCCATGTTGTAGAAGTGTCCTATGATGCACCTCTCTAAGAGTTCGTCTCTCCCCACTCGGTCCTATATTTCGTCCTAAGTTCAAACAATCCTTATAGAACCCGAAAATCTTAGCCATAACATAATCTACTCTTTTCCCTATCCTTATCATTCCTATAATAGATCGACAACTTAAGTTCCTTTTCATCATTGTAGAGTGATGAAAACTTCTCAATCTTAAACGGCATTTGGTAAGCTATGTCGCTTGGTCTCATCCTTGAATCGCACTACCCTAACGAGGGGTCATAGGTCATCCCGGTGTTTTCTATGAAAGGTTTTCCTAGAATAACGTGGGACAAGCTAGAGTCTATGGCCGTGCTAATATCATCCACAATTATGAAGTCCGTAGGGAACGTGAAACTACCTACATAGACGGGCAATCTCTTAACTCTACCAAGAAAATTGCACTTATCCCTAGGATTATCGGGGGTCTTGCCTAGTTGGGATAGGCTTCTTCATTATCCAATTGTAGTAGGTACTAGTCATTATGTTGATTGGGGATTTGCGATCAATGTACCTTTGCCACAAAAAGGTGTCCTATGCAACATGGTATGTTAAGATTCCAAGGGTTCCCAAACTTGATTCTAGGGCTTTTCCTAACATACATGTGACGGAGGTCACGCGCTAAGTGAGGATGGCTAGATAGTTCTTCTTCCGTAGGAAATTTGTTGAAATAGTCAATGTCTACTTCATCTACTTCCTGTGTTTCATTATTCACAAGCGTATGGTCCTCTTCGCCATCCGTTTCTATCAGTTCCACTAAGGCGATGATATTGACGAATTGAACGTGCTTAATTAGTTAGCTTGCTTGGATCCTTAATCTCTATACCGGTTGTTCGGAGTTGAGATAGCACTAACCTTCCTATCACTATTGGGTATGGCTTTCAAAAGGTTGTCTATCTTCCTATCCATCTCGGCTTGTTGATGGTTAAAGCGTCCGAGAGCTTAGCCATTTGGGTTTCTTGGGATGCAACTAGGTTTTGCAACATCCTTCGATGTTTTGTTGGTTAGGACCGTTAGTGGGGCCATGAGAAATCATTAGAGGTGAATTCTTTGGTTTGTCCCCGAGAAGTCGGGCTTGCTTTTCCATGCCTCACGGGTTTCATTGAAATTCCTAGGTCCGGTGTTGTAGAATTTTCCTCCGCTCCATTAATACGCGAGGACGCGAGTCAACCAAGCGTGTTCGGGATCGGTGCTAGCGCGCGTGTTATGAGGATCACAAACGGCTCGCACGAGAAGAAACTTTGTTCACATGGTGTGAAGACTAAGGATTTTCGAGGAACTCATGAGGAATTTAACTTGATCTTCAAGTTCGATCATCCCACGGTCGGAAGGTTGTGAGTTGATGGAAGGCAAGGAGATTGCCTTGACGATTTTAGGTAGCTCACGGGGTCATCCCAACTTTCGTTGTCAGAGGGCAAGGTCCCTATTATACCCCATGATTCTTCCGGTGAGATCACTAAATTTTCCACCGGCCGCTTGGTCAATGGATCGCAGTGGGAAGTTGACATGATCATAAAAGATTTGGACTTGGAGCCAAAGATCAATGCCGCGATGAGGACTTTATGAAGTAAGTCCTGAATCGGGTCCATGCTTGAGTAGAGATTCACCTTGACGTTGTTGGAACATCAAGATGTCATTCCTAAGCTTAGTGGTTCTCCCGGTGGGAAAAATTGCAAGGAAGCGAGAGGTAAGATCATCCCAACTTGAGATGGAGCCGGCGGAAGTCGCCAAGCCAATTACTAGCTTGGTCCCAGAGAGAATTGAAGAGACGCAGCGTGGTCTCCCGAGTAGTAGCATCAAGGTCGATGGAATCGACAATTTTGAGGAAATCCTCGAGATGTTGATTTGGATCTTTGAACGAAGTCCATGGAATGCACATCCGCTTTGCACCAACCTGATTGTGTCGGATCGCAGGCCGTAGTTCGGGCTTGGTCGAAGCTCAATGGTGTTCCTATAGCCTAGGTGGCTTGGTCTTGAGTATTCACCAAGAGCATGTGCTCTTGGCGGGTCATTTGGTGGTGGGTTGATGAGTGGTGGTTGGTTATCATCTTCCATGATGAAAAGTGATGGGTGTTACGAACAAAAGTCACGAAGAAGAGGATAGACCAAGAGGAGGCTCAAATGAGAAAAATTTACTTGATAGGAATCAAGCAAAGAAACCTAAACGAGGTGGACTACTAACTAGCTATTCTATTCCCGCATGCGCCTAAAAACTTGAACACCATATGCGATTTGCCACCTTGGTTGGCTTTTAGGTTTTTACTCCACACAAGACTCTCCTAAAATACTGCATAAGACACCCTTGGTCTGGTTTTAGGTTTTACTCCACACAAGACTCTCCTAAACCGAAAAATCGATTCTATATATAATATTACATATGCGACAACACCTTATATTTTGTGATGCCGTCGTGTCGTCATTATTGTGGTTTCGCTTCGCCACGTTAACCTTGCGACGCGCCACCTTATGTCTGTGGACGCCGTCCTCTTCACTCGACGCCGTCTGGGTCGATCTAGGCCGCCCGAGTAGCGACGGCCTACTCTTTAAAGCCCGACGTCGCCACTTGAAAATAGGGTTTTGCTCAGATCGTCACAAATCCTCCGGCTGGCCGCAGATTAGCGAGCCGACGCCGCTTTCAGCAGCTTTGAGAGTCTCGATTCGATATTGGGTAAGGTTACCCTATCAAATCTAATCACGGCACGCACTTAGTTGAATGGGGAACCCAGATGCACGGGCATTGATATGATCATTTAGATTGTTAAATACGAGCATGAACTTTTAGAACTCTTGTCGAGGTTCGGACTATAGTATCAATAATTGAATCACGAGGACGTGATTCCTCCGACATGGGAAGAATGTCACAATTCTCAATTTCCGTCATTTCTCAAATTTACTATTTCATCGCTTATCGTAAACTAGGTTTACGAGTATCAAATTCGCAGAACCTTAATGGTTTAGTCGCGAATTCACCGAACATTTCATCAAGGACATTTCATATAGACTAGGTTTAGTCTACATTTTATTAGTATCATTGTCATCATAGTAGTTCATGCATGATTTTGCATTTTCATTAAACGCGTAATTTTCATATTAAATAGACGCCATCGCATACGATCATTTATTTTGAACATTTGATCCGACGATTCTAAAATTTATCCCGATATATTTTTATACTCATATTAAGATTGTAAAAATAATATTATGAGTTTACCCGTGTTTTCAATTTATTTTGTATATAAATTGTTATATTTATATAATTCTGACGGTTTTGCTGTAAAACTACACGATAATTATTATTTCACCAAATTTCGCAAGAAATGTATTTTATAATTTTATGACTTCAATATATTTTATTTTGACCGCTTAAAATTTATTTTTAGTTAACGCCACCCTACAAGCTTAAATATGCACACAAGTTATTAATTATCCTTAATAAATTACACATTTACTCTACATTAATACAATTAATTATCAAAAATGCATCTAGTCTTTTGTTATATATATGTCGACATTACAAGATGAGTCACACTCTTGCACTAAATATCTACTTACACATTTACATATATTCATATTATACTCATTACTCAACACATACATACTTAATTTCTCAAAGTGTAAAAACCATTTTCTTCTTCTCTCTTCTCCATAACCGCCACACCAAGAGACCAAGGAGGAAAGCATAAAATTTTTCTAGTCAAGTTCTTCACAATCTAGACACACTCTTAAGTAAGATTTTGAAATAAAAACCTAGGGTGTTTAGGATAAATCCTTTGTTCATTTAACCTCATCATGTAACTAATAAGCATCTCATATTCATGATCGTCTTTCATATTTATTTTGTATTCATTTCATCATATTCAAGAAAAACATGCAAGTCATATGTATGCTTATACCACTTTTTAATGATTTTAAGTGTTATATATATATATTTCATCCTATAATTACCCCTTGAAATATATCACTTTTGGTGATGTCTAGGAAACCATGACACCCTAAGAAGGTGTATGGTAGGATTAGAATAGCTTCGGAGTTGTTTTGAATTGGTTAGAATAGGTTTGGCAGCGAGAAAACTCATTTCGACAACTTTATTTAGAGGTCTGATCTTATTTTCAAAATCTGTAATTTCGACAGTAGACAAAACTTTTGGCCTAGATATTTAGAAAATATACTTTAAAAGAAAACGTGGTCATTGAATGGGTTAAACGGAGTTATAACGAAGAAGATATGAATTTACAAGTCCGACGACGAAAACTATAAAACCGTAAAATTCAAAGATGTTGTTTATACTTTTACGAGTCAAAATAGGACTTAAGCGTTATAAAATGTGTCGACTTATCAAAATATATTAGTATACTTTAATACGAATCTAAGGATGTAGAAAACGAGAAAACGGACTTGTAACGATTAAATTACATCGCGTTAAACAAAGTTTCAGTAACTTTATTATATAAGCAACATTAATATATTTTATATTAAACACATACTACTAACAACGAGGACCATGTTGAGGTCGCTTTTAACAATGACGGAGTACTTTTTATAAAATGATGTCTTCTAGTAAAAGTAAGTTCGCCTAGCTTATTTTCCAAAATGTCCAACCGTTCATCAAGTGAGTTGTAACGAATAAAATATGGTCACTTAAACTTTGTCGAAAACCACCCTTAAACAATATTTTGGACACAAGTACTATATTTCACCTATGTTTTTCTCCATGATTGAGACCTCTATGATGAAAACTTAAAAGCTAAAACTTTAAGATAATGATACAAGCTTCCCAAAACCATTGAGTTTGTTTCCTAACACTCGATGTGTACCATTTTACGACTAGCTTTTCAAGGCCGTTTAGTCACCTTCATGAAATTGACAAATGACATTGTTTTACTTACTAAAAGCTATGATTTCATAATAAATCACTAAAAGACTATCGTAGGATATTGTTTCAACGTAAATACTTGTAAAGTAATTTATAAATTGTCAAGACATTATAAGATTATTTTTCGACGATAAACTTTATATTTCAAAAAGTCTACAAGTGGTATGGATATCATATGAGTTTGCATGCACGACATTGTTTCATGACTTATATTAGAGCAAATCATTCATAATAGGTCGCGGTTAGAGAGTTGTGTCTCATTTCTGTGCATCCACTCTGACATCACAACTATTGCAACAGGTGTGTAATCACATCCCCTTTTTTACCATTTTTACTATATTTTGGGGCGAAATGCATGATCCATTCTTGAGCTAAATTGATTACAACTTTTATTAACTCGTTTGACTAGAACTTGTGAAATCGAATCAAATCCTTGAACTCAATTACGAAATTATGCCTTATTTGAACTTATTGAACCGTACGTACTATGACCCAAAATTCTCGCCTTATTGGTGGAGTGTGCAAATTCTCACTTGTTCGGAGTGTTCTTAATTGTATATAATAGTTGTATGATGTACCGTTCGTACATTCGCATTGTTAGTCTCCTATTAGTAGGTAGTATGAATAGCGCTATTAGAGGTCGGCCAACCTCTCGTCCACTATGTTACGGACGATATTATTTATTCTAGGGCTTTGCTCGCATACATTATTATATACGTGGTACTATATTGTGAACTATTATGACCACTTATACTTGACTACTTGATACGCTATATTTTGTGCAATGGGTTGTGAACACACAGGTTGCAAGTTTTGTATGGCGGAACTTGAACCGAGTGGATTTACAATGCCTTTGCTTTGTGGACTATTTTTCCGATGACCAAAACCTTTGAATCTCTTACGATTTTCTTATTTTACTTAAACGTGATACTCACCAACTATTTTCATAGTTGACCCGCTTTTCTCTCATGCATTTCGTGTGATCGTTAGTAAGCTTTTCTACAGGTCTTGCATAATGAAGTTTTCACTTATCACTACAAATCGTTATGTAATAAAACATAATATTTGGAATCTAAACTTTGTAATATATTTTCCGATGTCGGCTAAACCGGTATTGTAATGGTGTACTCTTTCTTTTAAATCTTAACGTTGGTATGTTCTATTATCTTGTGCTTATGTTCCTCCGTTACACCTCGTGTTTCCGCCCCATGAGGTGTGATGATTGGTATCGAGCCAAAGGTTATAGAGAATGCCGATTTTTCAAAATAAAATAAAAAAATCACGCTATAACCTAATAATTTTTTTTTATTTCATTAAACATTGAACATCATCCGAGTCAACTAGTCCTATCGTTGCATTGTTAATCATAAATTATACATAGCCCGATCAACTATGTCTAATTTATGAAGAACCATGCAATGATAAGAATGGTAGTTTTAAATCATGTTTAGTCGAGTCTTTGAGTCCGTCACCGAAATTGCATTGGTCGGGTGGGTATGCATAGCATGTTTTACGCTCACGTCTACATTACCGCACCTTGTTTATGCCTTCTCTTTTCCATCTTTCGACATGTTAGACATAGCATGTCTCTGTTCTCGTCATATTTCGATCACTATAACACATATTTCAACCGTTCTGCACCTCATCTGACTTCGTCCGAGTGTCATTTACTCAACCCGATGTTTTGGCCCATTGCAGGATCATGGCTGCAAGAAACACACGCTCAGGAGTCAACAACCACGCCGACCTAAACAACAATGACAATCCAAACAACAACGCTGTTGGAATAGCGGATCTACTCGCCTAAATTATGACGCACCTTGATGCTAGACGAACCAACGTCGGAGAAGGTACTTCAAACGCTGGTCATGGATGCAGAACAAGACTTTCATGACATGCAAGCCGATGGAATTTTATGGTACCGAGGTGCCATTGACCGCTAACCGGTTCGAGAATGTTGAGTCGAAACTTAGTATCACGAAATGTGTCAAGGAAACAAGGTTGAGTTCTCACCGGTCTACTACAAGGTCGAGCATTGACCGGTGGAACAACCAACTCTGCACTGTAGGAGAGGGCTGCAAATGCGTTATCTTGGGAAGCATTTAAGAAACTATTAACCGATGAGTACCGCAGAAAAGATGAAGTGCGGTGGAAGGAATTTTGGAACCAACGATGGTTGGAGTAGAAGTCGACAAGTACACGATCCGCTTCCACGAGTTAACTAGGATGGTTCCTGCATGGTTTCCATTGTGGAGAAGTTGATCGAATCGATATATACGGGATTGATACCGTAAATTAGAGGATGTCACCGTCGAACCCAACCACACCGCAAGTCACGCTGTGGGCATGGCGATCGCTTGACAAATGATGTGATCAGTCCGAGAACTAACAAAAGCAAACGACAATGGAAGAAAGCGATAGAGGATCACCGGAAGCCGAGACCGTGACCAAGAAACAAGAGGCAACGAATAACCGGGAACTATGGGCGACCACTCAGAGCGCAAAGGATATACAGTCCACATCCTATGTGTACTCGATGTAACTATCATCACTCGAGAGATTGCCCAAAGTACAACAAATGTGGACCGGACGGTCACTTCGACGAAATCGCTCAAACAAGACGGGAACCAAGGACGGAGAAAAGCATGTTATGAGTGTAGAAGTCCGGATCACCTTCGAATACCGTCCAAAGTTGAAAGAACTCCCAACCAAGAAGGTAATCATCCAAACACGGCATTGGCAATAGAAGGTCCACCGAACCGAACATTGATGTTTCCGCACGCGACGAGCATTCTATCCGGTATCGAGGAAGCCCGCAACGCCGTAACGGTACATTCTTTTGAACAACCACCTTCTTTTCAGATAACATGATTTTGAGTGCATAACTTGCTTCCAATTCTTACCACGCTCACGACATCGATTAATTTGAGACCCAACGATATCGACCTTAGTTATAATTTATTTTGTTGATTTGATTTGATTTGTGTAAGCAATTCCAATATCGAGCGAATCTTTCAAAAGACTTCATTCAAAAGACTTGTTTCTAGCTTGATCTAGTGACGCTCTTGTTTGATGAGTTGCGAAAATCAAGCTAAGAGACAAGTTTACTCAAGTCGGTTTAGTTTAATCTCACGGTTCTTGTTTGATGAGTTGTGAGATTAAATTAGAATCGACTACCTAAAGGTCTTTTGAGAGCTACGTTCAATATTGGGTAAGGTTACCCTATCAAATCTAATCACGGGCACGTACTTAGTTGAATGGGGAACCTGTATGCATGGGCATTGATATGATCATTTAGATTGTTCGTACGAGCATGAACTTTTAGAACTCTTGTCGAGGTTCGGACTATAGTATCAATAATTGAATCACGATGACGTGATTCCTCTGACATGGGAAGAATGTCACAATTCTCAATTTCCGGTCATTTCTCAAATTTACTATTTCATCGTTTATCGTAAACTAGGTTTACGAGTATCAAATTCGCGTAACCTTAATGGTTTAGCTGCGAATTCACGAACATTTCATCAAGGAAATTTCATATAGACTAGGTTTAGTCTACATTTCATTAGTATCATTGTCATCATAGTAGTTCATGCATGATTTTGCATTTTTCATTAAACGCGTAATTTTCATATTAAATAGACGCTATCGTACGATCATTTATTTTGAACATTTGATCCGACGATTCTAAAATTTATCCCGATATATTTTTATACTCATATTAAGATTGTAAAATAATATTATGAGTTTACGGTGTTTTCAATTTATTTTGTATATAAATTGTTATATTTATATAATTCGACGGTTTTCGTAAAACTACTACGATAATTATTATTTCACTCAAATTTCGCAAGAAATGTATTTTTATAATTTTTATGACTTCAATATATTTTATTTTGACCAGTTAAAATTTATTTTTAGTTAACGCTACCCTACAAGCTTAAATATGCACACAAGTTATTAATTATCCTTAATTAATTACACATTTACTCTACATTAATACAATTAATTATCAAAAAAATGCATCTAGTCTTTTTGTTATATATATGTCGACATTACAAGATGAGTCACACACTCTTGCACTAAATATCTACTTACACATTTACATATATTCATATTATACTCATTACTCAACACATACATACTTAATTTCTCAAAGTGTAAAACCATTTTCTTCTTCCTCTCTTCTCCATAACCGCCACACTAAGAGACCAAGGAGGAAAGCATAAAAATTTTTCTAGTCAAGTTCTTCACAATCTAGACACACTCTTAAGTAAGGTTTGAAATAAAACCTAGGGTGTTTAGGATAAATCCTTTGTTCATTTAACCTCATCAAGTAACTAGTAAGCATCTCATATTCATGATCGTCTTTCATATTTATTTTGTATTCATTTCATCATATTCAAGAAAAACATGCAAGTCATATGTATGCTTATACCACTTTTTAATGACTTTAAGTGTTATATATATATATTTCATCCTATAATTAACCCTTGAAATATATCACTTTTGGTGATGTCTAGGAAACCATGACACCCTAAGAAGGTGTATGGTAGGATTAGAATAGCTTCGGAGTTGTTTTGAATTGGTTAGAATAAGTTTGGCGCGAGAAAAACTCATTTCGACAACTTTATTTAGAGGTCTGATCTTATTTTCAAAATCTGTAATTCTCGACAGTAGACAAAAATTTTGGCCTAGATATTTAGAAAATATACTTTAAAACGAAAACGTGGCCGCTTGAATGGGTTAAAGCGGAGTTATAACGAAGAAGATATGAATTTTACAAGTTTGACGACGAAAACTATAAAAACCAGAAAATTCAGCATGTTGTTTATACTTTTTACGAGTCAAAAATAGGACTTAAGCGTTATAAAATGTGTCGACTTATCAAAAATATATTAGTATACTTTAATACGAATCTAAGGATGTAGAAAACGTAGAAAACGGACTTGTAACGATTAAATTACACGCGTTAAACAAAGTTGCCGTAACTTTATTATATAAGCAACATTAATATATTTTCTATTAAACACATACTACGGCAACGAGGGACCATGTTGAGGGTCGTTTTTAACAATGACGGAGTACTTTTTATAAAATGATGTCTTCTAGTAAAAGTAAGTTCGCCTAGCTTATTTTCCAAAATGTCCAACCGTTCGTCAAGCGGAGTTGTAACGAATAAAATATGGTCACTTAAACTTTGCGAAAACCACCCTTAAACAATATTTTGGACACAAGTACCATACTTCACCTATGTTTTTCTCCATGATCGATACCTCTATGATGAAAACTTAAAAGCTAAAACTTTAAGATAATGATACAAGCTTCCCAAAACCATTGAGTTTGTTTCTAACACTCGATGTGTACCATTTACGACTAGCTTTTCAAGGCCGTTTAGTCACCTTCATGAAATTGACAAATGACATTGTTTTCTTACTAAAAGCTATGATTTCATAATAAATCACTAAAAGACTATCGTAGGATATTGTTTCAACGTAAATACTTGTAAAGTAATTTATAAATTGTCAAGACATTATAAGATTATTTTTCGACGATAAACTTTATATTTCAAAAAGTGTACAAGTGGTATGGATATCATATGAGTTTGCATGCACGACATTGTTTCATGACTTATATTAGAGCATATCATTCATAATAGGTCGCAGTTAGAGAGTTGTGTCTCATTTCTGTGCATCCACTCTGTCATCACAACTATTGCAACAGGTGAGTAATCACATCCCTTTTTTTTTTTTTTACCATTTTTACTATATTTTGGGGCGAAATGCATGATCCATTCTTGAGCTAAATTGATTACTACTTTTATTAACTCGTTTGACTAGAACTTGTGAACTCGAATCAAATCCTTGAACTCAATTACGAAATTATGCCTTATTTGAACTTATTGAACCGCACGTATTTATGACCCAAAATTCTCGCCTTATTGGTGGAGTGTGCAAATTCTCCTTGTTCGGAGTGTTCTTAATTGTATATAATAGTTGTATGATGTACCGCTCGTACATTCGCATTGTTAGTCTCCTATTAGTAGGTAGTATGGATAGCGCTTATTGAGGTCGGCCAACCTCTCGTCCACTATGTTACGGACGATATTATTTATTCTAGAGGCTTTGCAGCATACATTATTATATACGTGGTACTATATTGTGAACTATTATGACCACTTATACTTGACTACTTGATACGCTATATTTTGTGCAATGGGTTGTGAACACACGGGTTGCAAGTTTTGTACGGGGAACTTGGGCGAGTGGATTACAATGCCTTTGCTTTGTGGACTATTTTTCCGATGACCGAAACCTTTGAATCTCTTACGAGTTTCTTATTTTCTTAAACGTATACTCACCAACTATTTTCATAGTTGACCCGTTTTTCTCTCATGCATTTCAGGTGATCGTTAGTAAGCTTTTCTACCAGGTCTTGCATAATGAAGTTTTCACTTATCACTACAAATCGTTATGTAATAAAACATAATATTTTGGAATCTAAACTTTGTAATATATTTTCCGATGTCGGCTAAACTGGTATTGTAATGGTGTACTCTTTCTTTTAAATCTTAACGTTGGTATGTTCTATTATCTTGTGCTTATGTTCCTCCGTTACACTCGTGTTTCCTTTCCGTGAGGTGTGACACATAGTTTGATCCAAACCACACTGGTTTTGTTCAAGGACACTCGAAAAGTAAGTGCTCAACAGTCTCTACTTGAGAATTGCAAATTTGGCATAAAGGAGATGTTGAGCAATTTCGCTTAAATAACTTCTCTTGAGTAGCTAGAGCATTAGAGCATAACCTCCACCAAAATGTTTTGATTTTAGGCATCACTTTAGTATTCTAAACACGCTTCCAAAATTCATACCTTGGAAATGAAGAAGATGATGTCGTTTCATGGGTCGATAAATTGACCACTTCGTTGCAAGTCGATATCCAGTTGACGGCAATTTCCTTTTGACTCATAGTGCCATATAATTCTATGAGAGATATTTGTGCTAGAAATGAGAATTTACGAGACAAAACGACTTCATGATCGATAGGTGCGCCTTTAGCTTTGGTACATCCCAACAACCATCTTTAATAAAATCTAAAACACACTGAGTTAACAAAAGGTCCACGGAGGTTCGAATATAGAAATCTTCGGGTAAGGGACCAACCGACAAAGCTTAAAACTCGTATTAACTTAATTGCAAAAGTGAAAGTGCCGTTTGTTTTCTCAGATGTCTTATATCTTCATCTGCAAACAATGTCTGTAAAAGAAAAAATATATCTAAAGTCTTATCAACAAGGAAGAAAATCGTTGTTTTTGTGTTTTTAAAAAAAAGAATGAAAAAGAAATAAATAGGGTTTGTGTTAAAGAAGCGAGAAGAATTGAAAATTTATGTTTAATTTTTAAAAATGTATGAAGTGAAAGAAAAAAACGCTTATTTCTACAGAAAAACAAACAAAAATTTATACGTACCCGCAAGGCCGCAAACGAAAGAAATAAAAATAAATAAAAGAAAAAGTGTTTATTTAAAAAAAAGAAGAAAAAAAAAAGACATCTATGTTTGTAAAATACAATCACAGTAAAAATACTAAATTAACAAAACTTTAGAAACTGAAGGAACTTTTTTCTTGAAAAGAGCTTGTGTCATAAACATTCCGACAAAATCAATGGCTCGTTAAATAACGTAGCAACACTTGGATACTTTAGTTAAAGTATATATCTGTATACTACTACTTATATAAAGCGTTTAAGTTGTGCCCACAAAAATTAAGATAAAGAAATTATAATCATTTAGTGGCGCTACCACTTCTCTAACTAAAAATAACAAAAGGAAAGAACTTTTTTAAAAACTAAAATTTCCGATAATTGGGGTGTGATGGACGCCACTTTAACTAATTAATCAACTTTATTTTTAAATTTAAATATTTTTTATACGTTTAATTTTTACGATCTAATTTCACCATATTTTCTAAAATTTTCGCTATTTAATTCAACATCCATTTCGACACGTTTTATAAGTTTTTAGTTTTACATTTTTAGTATGTTTATTTTATTTTGATTCAAATTTTATAACTTTAACCTTTTTTCAATCAATACAAACTGATGTATCAAAATCATTTACTTTCTAAGAAGAGTGTTTGATGGTAAGAGATTGTGAAAGTATTTTTATACGCGGAATAATGATGTCATTGGAAAGATCTGAAAAACCCAAACAACTAACAATATACATTTGGGTGTTGTGAAACGAATTCACGGGTGAGGAATCATGGAGAGTTGGTTAAGAATTCATTTATTATATAACTATATTTATTGTACATGCAAGATCCAACTAAGACAATAATATATGGAGTTTGATTCTTAGGTTATATAAAGACAAAACATAGTGTATTAGTTAAATATAGCATTCGAGTAATGGTTCCAGGTATTCGATGTTATTCATCAATTTTATTTTGGTGTTGATCACATCATTTGTTTTATACATCACATCACGATTGTCATTCTTGTTTTTATGCGATGTCATTCTGATTGCATGTCTGATGTGATGATAAAAAAATAATGTGATTATCAACCCCATTTTATTTTATAGTAAAGTTTTAAAAATTTATATTTGGTGCTTTGATTAAAAAGCCAATAATTAGAAATTTAGAATAATATATACCACAAGTTTGAGAAGCTAGCTACACGAGAAACCTTTGAGTCGATGTCGATGAAAGTAAGTGTGAGCTTTCAATTTTTTATTTTTTTTTTTTTTTTTTTTTTTTTTTTTGGTTACTATTAACAGATCGGTTAAAACTACGAACTAAAATTGTAGTTTTATTAACTTGTATTAGCCATAGAATTTTATGAAATAGGTAAATACCAATTCTCTTAAGCAATAAAGTCACATATTGTGGCTATTGATGATAAATCTAACAAAGCATACATAAGTGTATTATTGAAGTCATTATCAATTTTATAATTTTATATATGCTTTAATTTTATATATGTGGGTTTTGAGTTTTGACAGCGTACATATCATGTGCAAGCATATGTTTTCAATCTCCTCTTTGGTTTAACATAAATAATGTAAACAAATTGGTCAATGGCCATGAATGAATTATTTGTATGTTTAATAGACTATTTGTATAATTATATAGTCTAGTAATATAATATTTCAAAAAATGTAAATTGGCGAACATCACGGCGCCTGGTTTTAAGACCGCCATCATTGTCCCTCACAAGAATAAATTTCAGAACTCTCCCAGCGCAGTGGGCGATCAATTGGATCGAGCGAGTCGAGGCTGGACCATCAGCGCTTCTTATTCCACAAAGTCTTCTAGTGCTTGCATGGGTTTTGCGGAGGTGGGACTTATATGAAGAAAATGCCGAGGATGGGGACTTCAACCAGGTCGATTCGACTCAAGATAACTGCTCCAACCATTGAACTAATGCTTCATTGGTGTCTACTAATATAATATAATCAATGTTTTAAAACTCGCTTTTACTCGGTTGGTTCAACCGGTTGGACAGTGATCCGCCGTTGCTAGCGAGTTATATGAAAATTCAAAGACGGAACTAAATTGTCGGGTTTCGTCGACCCGGTCAAACATGTTCACGAAGGCGGCTAGTTTTACATTTTGTTGATGACGACCCGGTCGAACTCGTTTCACGAAACCATTGCTTTCTACAAAACATTTACGCCCATATTACGACAAGACGTTGAGTATTCGAACTTAAAGATTAATGTTATATCACGTATAATATATCAAACAAGATATTGTATCGACAAAGACCAACAATAACAAAACAAAACAAAATATTGAAAGTATTTGAAAGACCCATCTATTGAAAGATAATTAAAAGCGCCGTCGTGATGATGTAATTTATGTATGTTAACGATTCGATTTGAGAAAATTACCAAAAGAGGCAAAAATTCAACCTTGATCAATTATTTAGTCATTTTTGACATCCTTTTTCCCATCTTTCGGTGATCATTCTTCATCGCCGACCGGAATTTTGACACGTGTCACTCCTTCAGACTTTTTTTCGGAAAAAGACAAAAGAACGACACGCGTGTCAAAATCAGCGGAGTCAATGAAGAATGAAAGAATAAAATGAAGTTGATGAAATAGAAAGGAATGACGTGTGTCAAAATTTAGGTGGAGTCGGAAGGTTGATCGGTTGAGCATAACCAAAATAGAAAAAGATGTCGAAAATAACCAAATAATGAATCGAGGTTAGATTTTTGCCTTGGTAATTTTCTCTTTACGATTTGTAGCATATGAGTCATAAGTAACAACTTCTAATGAGATTAAACAAACACAAACAATATTTTTAATGGAACTTCTAATGAGATAAAAACAAATTTGTAATGATACTGCAACATCAAAATAGAATGTACGACGTCGATGATTATTATAAGCATGTAATTATAAAAGGATTACGTTTATTGTTTATGTAATAAGTTTTCTACTTTTATATTTTCCATCTTTTTCAATTAAATATGTTTTTCGGTCACTTTACATTTTTATTACAAATTACAACTACATTGCTAAGCTCCGACCCGAAACAAAAATCTAAAGCTTGTAGCCATCACTATCATCATATCCAACTATCATTTTACTACTTACATACAATATTTACTGATTTACGTTTTACGTCCGGTTTTATTAAAAATCTGAGTATGTGTCTATTAATATATATTTTCTTTAGAAAAACTCGCTATTAACCGATAAGATACTATATTTACTATTTAAGAACATTTTGGTTTGTTAACTATAAAGGTTCACAATTAGTTTATCACTGAGACGTCTTAATGGTATCAGTACTCTCATCATTTATAGCATTCCTATTCTACCATCTTACCTTTGTAGCATCCTTATTTTACCATATTTACCTTTGTAGCATCCCTATCGCCATTGTCCCAAATGGAAAATCGTCATTACCGCCACAAGTTTGTCGTTGGCCTCTGCTATTCCTGCCTTGAAGCTACTCGTTGTCGCCAACTACCATTACCATCGTTAAATTTGACAAATAAACACATTTATTCTAAGGAAAATCAAAAATCGTGTCCAATTTCTAAATCACATGAACTTAATTTGCGTGTACTTTTTTGTATACAACTATACCATAGACGTAGTTGATATCTAGCATGTATCTCACAAAAAAACTAGGACCTCGACTTCTAAAGGGAAAAGGAGATGGTCTAAACGTCGTTGGCTATTTCCTTATGCCATGAACCTTGTTAGTTTATGTTAAGCTAGTTTCAAACTTTCAAAAGACATTAGTTTGTTGTTCTTACATGTTTTTAATGTGATATAGGTGTTAATTAAATGATTTTTTAATTATTGATACACTTTTAGTGGTACTTTTTTTTTTTTTTTTTAAAGGTAGATTTTATTCAAAAAGCGCACCGGGAAGTCTTCGAAAACTGAAAAAGCACACCTGTTGTTATAAAAAATAATCTTGGATAAATAATAACGAACGTATACGTTACATTGATAACTTATCGAGTATGCATTCTAGGTCAAATGAAGAAAACATTTCCGGTCAAAATAAGCTACTGTATAACGCGTAACATCGTCACCAAGTATTGACCATGACTTATTTATTGTTTTTCTTGGGGTATAATACTACCCAAGTACCCATGTCAAACACATGACTTCATATTGCCTTCATTAATACGTTTCTTATTCTTGTTGAAAAAATTTATTTCCTTTCAACTAAGTTTTTTCCTTGTAAATGTGACCGACTATGACATATTACACTCTTTGCTATCTAGAAGAATGTTTAGTTTCATTCTTCACCCCTAGGCCCTAGCTATGTCATTTACTTCTGCATACTTTTGTGCCGGTTATTCCAACTAGTTTATTTTACACCCACGACCTTCGATTATGAAATGATTTACGACTATATAACGTAAATATTTAAATTTAAAGATTTAAACATTTATATCTTTCTGAGATGAATATAACTAAAAGTAATGTAAATATATATACGCCAAAATACTCTAAATTGAACGTCCTGATTGATTATGAAAATGCAAATCACCTCCCTCGATTACTATTTTATTATTGTTGTTCTAGAATCTTCTTTTGTATTAATATTTCCTGTACGGCTGCCTTAGCTTGACTTCTTAAAAACTTGGTTAAAGCTTAGCTCAACACTGTATTCGATCAACGTAGGTTCACTGCTTAACCAAAGTAGGGCCAACCCAGTTTTAAAACATCGCTTCTCTATTAAGATTATGATATACTTTTTCTATCGGTTGTTTTTCCTATTTTTTTTTATTTATTTTTTATTAGTTTACGTTCCGTTTTTCTTGTAAAACAATACTTACTACTTATATTAATTCGTCTTCTACGATATGTCCTAAACTCCTAATTCCCATATCTACTTGCACAAATAATGTCAAATATAAGCCAAATATTTTATTTTATATAATCACCACTTGCATATGTTCAAGACAAAATATGATCAACAGGCTCGATATTAAAGAAGCAACAAAACAAGCTATAGAGTGGCTCATACCCTCATACAGTGAACTAAAATGGCTGGCACCGTCATTTTAATAAAATTTGTCAATTTTTAAGGTTTACTTAGTAAAATATATTACATCAAAAGAATTTAATTACAATGACGTATGGTGAAATATCACATTAATTTCAAGAACTGTTGACTACCACTAGATCGTTTATGACGCCACAAAACGATCACACTAAATACATACACAAACTAGAACACAAAAACTATCCACTGGTACATTAGATCAACATCTTCATCACTCTCCTATAACACACAAAATACTTTTTCCTTCTTCCTTGAGGAGGTCAAAGTTCACATTCTTACCCGCTAAATCTGGGGTCTTTTGGGGCGCTCTTACATTTTTTTCTTGTATCATCAATTAAGTTTTCAACTTAATCATTGTCACTTCCAAGTATCCACTTATAAACTTCCTATGTCACCTTTAGGGCCGAGACAAGTGTGTTTCATTTTTTACACAATAGAGTTATCGACTTCAACCACATGATCTTGGTCCTTTAAAACATTAAAAGGGTTCTTAGAGGATATAATATTAGTAGCTTGAATATTCAAACCAAAATTACTCATGATAACCTGTTTACCATTAGATGCCTGATTTGCAGTCCATAGGAGTCGAAGTATTAGGTTCCACTTGATTATTATTCTTTTACGAATAAGACGATAGAAGTAATTTGGTTTAGGTTTATTCAAACGAACCTCATCTATATGTCGCGGCTTAGATGGTTGTTTCCTTTTTCCCATTCTTACGAGTAACATCGACAAAAGCATCATCCATAACCTGAGTAGGAGTAGAAACATTAACCCGTTTAGGACATTGCTCATCCCTATGGTAAAAAATCTTACAAGTATCGTATCGATAAGGTTGCCATTCATATTCTACTTCAATAGTTTTCATAGAGTGTCCCAACCCGTTAGGCAATGGTATATCCACAACCAAAGTGTCCAATAGAGCTGATTTGGACGAAATCTCAATAAGAGCACGAGCATAAGTATTATGACCCCAAGAGTTCTGACATTGAGGTAGTGTAGGAATCTAACATTATGGGGTGTCCTAACTTAGTAGTAATTAAACTAAGACCAACTTATGAATACGCAACAATAGGCGCGTTATGTAGTTTAACTCAAACCAAGCCGTGGTAATTTCCTTCTTTTTAAAACCGTATTAGGTGTCTAAATATTTAAGACATTAACACAAATAAACCGTAAAAGTTTGTTTATATTTAGCGATATCGTTATATTTTGTTGATAACAAATATAAAGTTATCATAAGTAAAATTATAAGAATACATGTTGTTTTGCAAAGTATATACATTTGGTCATTTACATAAAATGTTGTAATAAATAAATTGTTGTAATATAATATGTAATCCAAGACCCATGACCCATACCCATGGAGCTAATCCATAACCCATGACCCATTACATGACATCATGCATGAAATCATGTTGGGTATTATCCATGACCCATGACCCAATGTCCAAGACCCATGACCCATTGTCTAGATACATGGTATCTTGTTGGGTACCCATGACCCAAAGTCCATGACTCATTGCTCATAACCTATAACCCATAACCCGGTTTGCAACCCAAAATTCAGACTGTTCAGACCCAGACTGCCGGATCCCTGGTTTTGCACTAGCTGGATCCCTTAGGTGAGGGATCCGCCGGAACCATGGGACAGAAGGCTTTTGTGCCTATAAATAGTGAGTCATTTCTTCATTGTTTCTCACCCTTCTTCTTACAACTCTCTCATATATTATTTCACTCTCCTAACCTCTTATCATTCTAGTAGTTCTTCTATCTTTTGTTGTGATTCTCATATAGGTCCTTCAAAGGCGAGATCGCTATACTACAAGTCATACTAGCAAGGGTCCTTGGTTGATTTTTCCATCCACAAGATTTCTGTAGCAAGATTTTGTAATTCATATTTCACATAGTTGTTATGTAATAGTTGTGTAAAGGTTTAGTTCTACCGTGGAAGAACTCGGTATTTAGCTTTGTCTTAGAAAAAGTGTAAGCGACGTTTTGAGGCTTCTCCGCCAAGTTGAAGGAGCTTGTTGACATAGTGCTTGAACTCTCGGTGGGGTACTCGGGTAGTGGAGTAGGGCAATGAAGGTGTCCTTGTAGCCGAACCACTGTAAATCACTTATGTCGCTACTTTCTATCGTTTTACTTTACTTGCTTTCTTTACTTACTTTACTTATTGTTTCATACTATCTATCTATCCATACGAGTTCACATAAGATCGAATATAAATCTTTGAAACTTAAATTAAAATCGGTAAAACTATTCAACTATCCCCCCTTCTAGTTTTCCACAATTGGCATCAAGAGCAAGGTTTACAAAAGTTTTAAAGTAAATTGTATTTTTAAAACTTTTCGATCACAATGAGTTTTGAAAATTATAGAGAAGAGAAATCTATGCAACGACCTTCACTACTTGAAACTAATAGTTTTATTTATTGGAAAAATAGATTTGAAACTTATGTGAAATCAAAAGATATTGATCTTTGGTATATTATTGTTGAAGGTGATTTTCAAGCAACTATAAAAGATGATAAAACAAGCAATGAAGAAAGCGTTTTCATGATCGTCTCACCGACGACCAAAAGAAAAAGCTTTCTAAAAATAGTGAGACAAAAATGGTTTTATACAATGCCTTAGATAAAAGGATTTTGAAAGAATTTCTATACATAAAACCGCTAAAGAAATTTGGAATTTTTTGGTTGTAACACACCAAGGAAATCAACAAGTTAAAAACAACAAAATTGATTTATTTGTTCAACAATATGAACAATTTTCAATATTGGATGAGGATAGTATTGATAACTCTTTTCCTAGCTTTAATACTATTATTACTTCATTACAAGCACTTGATGAGTCTTTTCTAGTCGTAATCATGTCAAGAGATTTCTAAGGCGCTTCCATCAAAGTGGAGACCAAGGTCACGGCCATCGAAGAATCCAAAGACTTGTCAATCCTCTCTCGATGAACTCATAGGCAACCTAAAGTCTATGAGCTCGTGCTAAAAAGACTCCGGGTCTCAAAATAAAATAAAGAGAAACATAAATCTCTTGCTTTAAAGGCCAAGAAAGTCTCAAGTAATGAAGAAACCTCATTTTCGGAAAGTGAGGAGGAAGAGTATGCAAGTGGTGCTGCGACTTCAAGAAGTTCTTTCGGAGAAAGGAAGATATGTTAAGCAACCTTATGACGACAAGAAAGGGTCATGGAAAAGCAAAACGACTAGAAAGTGAAGGATAACGCAAGTGTTTCAAATGCGGGGATCCAAATCACTTTATTAGTAAGTGTCCCAAATGTGACGAACAAAAGGCGTTCGTGAGTGGTTCGTTGGGAATGAGTGAGGAAGAGAAGGAAGAAATTTATATCGTGGCAAAAGACTCCAACAAGGTATGTTCCAAATCTCTATATTATAGTAGTTCATCGTTAGATGATGAATCCTTACATCTTGAATATGATAAGCTTTACAAAATTAGTCTCAAGGTGATAAACAAAAACAAGATTTTGAAAAATAAAAATAAACTTTTAGAAAAGGAAGTTCTTGAACTAAAAGATAAGTTAAAGAGATTAGAAAAGGGAAAAGAAATAACTAGCGAATGCAAGCTTTGTGTAGAACTTCATACGTTAGTTGATCATCTTGATTCTAAGATTGCTAGACTAAGTACTAATTACCTTGATAAAATACTTGATAGCGTCAAAACGGGTAATAATCAAAAGGGTCTAGGTATTCAGGAACACATTGCGTCAACTAGCGAGATTAAGGAAACACAGTTCGTTAAAGCAATTGAAAAACCAGCTACTGTTGTCACGGATCCGACGGATCCCTTGAAAAAGGATTCGGCTAGTGTTAATTTAGGGATCCGTGGACCTCCAAAGAAGATGCTTGAGAAATAACGCAACCACTTCTTCTAGAACCGATTTTGGTATTGTTAAAAAAACCAACCCATATTCTTGTTAGAAATGCCAAACAACCACCTCCTCTAAAACAAGATCAAAGTTTTATGAAAACAAAGGCCCATCGTTTTCTAAACCGAACACAAATATAAGAAGGCCAAACAAGATTTATCCTAGAAGTAACCATCATCAAATAGGATGGAATCCTAATACACAAAATGGTTTTCCATTTCAAAACTATACACCTTGGAATGCTTTTTACCATTTTCATATATGCCTCATATGAATGAAATGTATACACCAATGGACCCATGAACAAATGGGACCAAACTTTGAGTTAATTGTTTTCTTTGGTGTGCTTAAAGGTTGACTTGGATCCGGATGAATGGATCAAGGATAGCGGGTGTATAAGGCATACGACCGGTCACAAGGCATTGTTCTCCACGTCTGAATCCTTCAATGTAGGAAATGTGGTGTTCGGAAATAGCAAGAGCAAAATCATTGGTAAAGGTACAATCTCTCACAAATCCTTAACCATTAACGACGTATGTCACATAGAAAACCTAAAATTTAATCTACTTAGTATAGGTCAAATATGTGATAAAAAGTGCAACGTGCTTTTAGCGAAACCGTAGTAAAATCTTGAAAATGGTATTACTATAGGAAGAAGCATTAGAAAACATGGAGTCTATGCTATTAAAATTGAAATGAATCAAAAGACAAGCTTTGTCTTACCTCATGGATAATACTCGACCTTATGGCATCGAAGATTGGGTCACGCCAATATGCGACTTCTTCAATCGCTATTATCCAAAGAACTAGTAAGAAACCTACCTAAACTAAAATACGAACATCGGTTTCTGTGATGCTTGTAACATAGGAAAGCAAGTCCATGCTAGTCATAAAGCTAAAAATATGGTTTCTACATCTAAGTGTCTAGAATTAATACATATGGATTTATTTGGTCCACTCGCTATCCAAAGTTACGGAGGCAACTTCTATACTTTGGTTATAGTGGATGATTACTCTAGGTATACATGGATTAAATTTTTAAGAATAAAACTAAAACGTCGACTACTTTGAAATCTTAAGTAATAAAATCTAAAGACAACTAGGAACTCCTATTGTGTCAATACGAACGGATCATGGTCGGGAATTTGATAATGAAGTGCAATTCAGAGCTTTTGTGATGCTAATGGTCTTACCCACAATTTCTCGGTTCCTCGCACTCCACAATCAAATGGGATAGTTGAAAGGAAAATAGAACCATACAAGAAATGAGTCGCACCATGATTAATGAGCAATATATTCCTCAAAATTTTTGGTGCAATGTCGTCGACACATCAACCTATATACTAAATCGAGTCTTAATTAGACCATTTTTAGGAAAAACTCCATACGAGTTGTTACGAGGCAAAAAGCCTTCGTTAGAACACTTTCGAGTCTTTATTAGTAAATGTTTCATACTTAATACTAAAGACTATTTAACTAAATTCGATCCAAAATTAACCGAATGTACCTTCTTAGTATATTCTCCTAATAGTAAAGCATACGTAATACTAATTAAAGAAACCATGAAAGTTGAAGAATCTCTAAATGTAAAATTTGACGAGAGTCCACCTAAAACTACCTTACCTCTTGTCGATGACGAGTTAATCGAAAGTGAAGTCTTAGAAATCAAAGAAAATATAAACAAGGAAGATGAACCATTAAACAATGAAATCATCAACGTTAAAGAGTATAAAGATCATCCCGTAGAAAAGGTTATAGGAAAATTAAATGAAAGAACTCTAAGGTCTCAAATCCAAAACCAAAGTAGTCTATTTTGTTTTGTATCAACCATAGAACCTAAAAACACTCAATAAGCCATAAAAGATGAAAGTTGGGTTATGGCTATGCAAGAGGAATTAAATCAATTTATTTCTAACAACGTTTGAACATTTGTCCATCCACCTAAAAACCAAACCATAATCAGAACAAAATGGGTATATAAAAACAAGTTAGATGCAAATGGTGTTGTGTCTAGAAATAAAGCTAGACTTGTTTCTCAAGGATATAACCAACAAGAAGGCATAGACTTTGATGAGACCTATGCTCCCGTAGCTAGATTAGAGTCTATAAGAATCCTTCTTGCTTATGCTTGTGCTCATGATCTTAAGCTTTTTCAATTGGATGTTAAAAGTGCTTTTCTTAATGGTTTTATAAATGAAGAAGTTTATGTAGCTCAACCTCCGGGCTTTGTCGATTTTGAAAAACCTAATCACGTGTACAAACTAAGGAAATCTCTCTATGGTCTTAAACAAGCCTAAAAAACTTGGTATGATAGACTCAAATCATTTTTAATCAAAAACAACTATACCAAGGGGTTAGTTGACAATACACTTTTTACAAAGAAAAAAGAATCACAAATAATTATTGTTCAAATATACTTGGACGATATTATATTCGGATCTACTTGTCAAGACATGTGTGATGATTTCTCAAGAATCATGCATGATGAGTTTGAAATGAGTATGATGGATGGGAGAATTAAGTTTCTTTCTTGGTCTACAAATCAAACAACTAGAAGATGGTATCTTCTTTAATCAATCCAAATACATAAAATAAATGCTAAAGAAATTCGGATTAGAAAAGTCAAAACCAATAAGAACACTAATGTCATCCGATACCAAACTCACCAAAGATGAAGACGGTGAATCCGTTGATAACACCAAATACCGTGGCATGATTGGTAGTCTTCTACCTCATGGCTAGTCGGACGGATATCATGTTTAGTGTATGTCTTTGTTCTAGGTTTCAAGAAGACCCTAAACTTCACACCTAGAAGCCGTCAAAAGAATATTTAGATATATTAAGGTACTACTCAATTGTGATTATTGTATCCCAAGGGACGGGGTAGAAATTATTGTATATGCGGATTACGATCATGCGGTGATTGTGTTGACCAAAAAGTACAAGTGGTATTTGCACTTTCATGGGGTGTTGTTTAACATCTTGGTTCTCAAAGAAGCAAACGGCATTAGCCATCTCAACACCGCCGAATATGTCTCCTCACGACAAAGCATGCCAACAAGCACTATGGATGAAACAAGCGTTAGTTGACTACGACATCCATTTAAGTGACATTGCCATTTTATGCGACAACAAAGGTGCTATAGATCTTAGCAAAAATCCGTGTTACATTCTCGTACCAAGCATATAGAGATCCCTCATCACTTCTTAGAGACGGTGTTCAAAAGGAACATTTCAATTGAGAAAGTGTCATCCGAAGACAACATAGCCGACGTCCTCACCAAACCGTTGAAGCGATAGCAATTCAACTTGCTTCGTCTAGGTCTTGGTCGTATGGAACAATCGTCTTGAAATACTTTCATTCTACAAGGTACGTAAACTTTTGCCTTACCTTCTCTTCTGAGTCTAGGATCTCTATTTCACACAACTCACAAACAATATGGGGATTTATTTTCAAAACTCAAGATATTTTCAATTCAATAAATTCTTCGAAATATCTTCTAAAAGATATTTCTCCCGTATCATTTTCCTTAAATCACTCTCACGCCTAGGACAAACATTTTTTTCATCATTAATACAAAATAAAAACCTTTTCATTGCATCTCATGTCTTTTGAATGCTAAAGGAATACATAACTAATATGTGTTTACGGGTATATTCAATTAAGCAAAAGTGAATTAAGGAGTCTTGGGTTATCTCGTAAATATATACATATGTACTTTTTCAATTCTATGTTTATTTTTTCTTCTTTAAAAGGGTCGAGATAACCGCAACTCCATATGGTTTTCATATAAGCACATACTAGGCAATATTGTTTCCAAAACAAAATTTCAACTACACGAGAACACCCGCCCACGGATCCCAAAGATTCACGCTGGACGGATCCTCGAATGATTGGATCCGTGGGAACCGTGTCACAAGAGCCAATTTTATCTCTTATTTTCTTATTTTGGCTTGAAACTTTCAAATTTTCAACATTTTATCTTTATCAGTAATGAATATGTTACTTAATGTTTGTGCTCTTATGATCACTTGCCTTAAATTCATATACAATCATTAGATTATAGTCAATATTTTGGTTTTAGCATTCATTGCAATGCATTTATTTGTTCTATAAATAAAATTAAAAAATGCTTGCATATCCATCACTTTTAACCTCTCAAACAATCATCATCGTGTCACCCAAAAGATTCTTAAACAATGATGAACTATCTAGTGAAAACAGCCATTTTCAAGAAATCCAAAACTTCATCCTACCACCTTCCGTAATACCACCACCACCAAAAACTAGGAAAACCATGCGGATTAGCATCCGCCTTCTTGCTTAGCTAAACCCTTGTCAAATGGCCCATCACCAACTACTCATTCTCCACCAAATGACTAGAATATAGCACTTTCATCATCTCCTAAATACCACCACCACATTCACCAACCGAGTCTCAACTTGACACTCAAATCACCTTAGCGGAACTCTTTAAGACTCCAAAAACAATTCCACTACCCTTGTCTAGTCCACCACCCGCTCCATCCCAACCATCAAAATCTACCCAACTAGCCTCCAACATAAACCCAAAAGAGCTAGTCTTTTTAACACCTCCAACATCTTCAAATACCTTCTTCAAAGAGCTTGAAACATCACCACCTCTACCACTCATCACCTTAAAAGAACATCTAGGCTCTTATCCACCACCAATCACCAACATCATGGACTTTGATCCATATTTTCCAACATTTCCACCACCTATTCCCCACTCCAAAAATCAAACCTACCCGGAGACCATCCACCCACACCTCCCTCACTATCTCTTTTGTGAACATTATCAATCCACTAGGGATCCCGCCATAGTTTTAAAAAGCGCGTCTGAGGCGCGCCTAGGCTCGCCTCGACTCAAGGCTCAAGCTTTAGGGATTTTTTCGGATCGAGGCTCACGACATGCATGAATCCCATAAAAAGCGCAGTTCCCTGGGGCTTTTTGCGCCTCGGAGATGTAACAGGTTTTGGGGCTTTTTTCTAAATATTAAGATAAGATACATGGGCCTTATAAGTTATATGCATGAGCCATTTAAGTTATATCTAATAACCCTAATTTGGAAAAGAACTAAAACAAACAATCAAGTGGGTAACTATAGATTCTGATCATTTTACAAATATGTAATCTCTCTCACATCATAAGTTTATATCTTGAACTGATTTTTATTGATTGTTTATTTTATTTATTTGTAAATAACGTCATAAGTTTATTTTATCTTCAAGCATCACATCATAGGGTGAGTATTTGTATGATTTGTAATATTGAACTGATTTTATGTTTATTTTATTGATTGTTATTTTTTAACAAGTTACTTTGTTTCATTAAGTATTTTCTTTATGACATATTATCATGAAAATGTGGCATTATGTCTTGAATATTAATATGTTTCTTGCTTGATATTTTGGGTTAAATTGTGAGCTTTGTTAGATATAAGTTTGCAAGTGTAGACACAAGCATATTTAGTCGATATGGATTTTAATCTATATGTAGTTCATCGAGCCAAAGAGTTGATCCGTTTGAAGTGACAATGATCCATTTTAATATTTATAAAGGCTATATGTGTCATGTATTAAGTATTTAATGTTATTTTGTATTATTTAAGCTACATAAATGGTCACATATATTATAAAAACTTAATGTATTTAGTGTGCCTCGTATTTGTGAATCCGCACCTTGGTATGCGCCTCGCCTCGAGGCTCTTTGGTCCCCTTTGTGCCTTAGTGCGCTTTAAGCCTTTCAAAACATTAGATCCCAATGGAAATAAGGGATGAAATGCGTTCATTCTCAACCATATCCTTTATCGCATCAACATTTTTACTCACCAAAACTTCCATAAATAAATCCTATGCAAGCATGGAAGGAATGATAATAATATTTTCTATTTTTCTTCTTTTAAGTAATTTTAAATAACAAACCCTTGTTCCTAGTTTTACATGTGTATGTGGCATATATACCACTACATTTTGATATTTAATTACAAGGATTTGTTTACGTACGTTGGCTTTCTATCTTGTTTCTCTTCTTAGATAAGTTAATATTACATGTTACTACTAACATTTCTTTTGTAGGTATTATATCTTCTCACTTGACGCCCTATCCTAGGGGGAGCTACCGTCAAGTGGGAGCTAGTGCTTTGTGGATCATTATTTTTCCACAATTTATTTCCTTACTAGGCTAACTTTTTGTTTCGACAAAAAGGGGGAGAAGAAATAAAACTCACATATACTTTCAAAACGTACATCTAATATTAAGTTTTACTCACCATAACTTTATGTTTTGTCATCAACAAAAAAGGGGAGATTGTTAATACAACTAAACGGTAAAAACGTTTGTTTATATTTAGCGATCTCGTTATATTCTGTTGATAACAAATATAAAGTTATCATAAGTAAAATTATAAGAATACATGTTGTTTTGCAAAGTATATACATTTGGTTATTTACATAAAATGTTGTAATAAAAAAATTGTTGTAATATAATATGTAATAGGATGGATAATATCCAAGACCATGACCCATACCCATAGAGCTAATCCATAACCCATGACCCATTGTATGGCATCAAGCATGAAATCATGTTGGGTATTATCAATGACTCATGACCCAATGTCCATGACCCATGACCCAAGACCCATTGACCCATTCTCTAGATACATTGTATCTTGTTGGGTACCCATGACCCAAAGTTCATGACCCATGGCTCATAACCCATAACACAGTTTGCAACCCAAAATCCGGATATTCGGACCCAGATGCCGGATCCCTTAGGTGAGGATCCACCGAAACGTCAGATGTAAGGCTTTTATGCCTATAAATAGTGAGCCATTTCTTCATTGTTTCTCACCCTTCTTCTTACAACTCTCTCATATATTATTTCACTCTCGTAACCTCTGATCATTTGATCATTCTAGTAGTTCTTCTATCTTTTTTGTTGTGATTCTCATATAGGTCCTTAATAAAGGCGAGATCACGCTATACTACAAGTCATACAAGCAAAGGGTCCTTGATTAATTTGTCAATCCACAAGATTTCTGTAGCAAGATCTTGTAATTCATATTTCACATAGTTGTTGTTTAATAGTTGTGTAAAGGCTTAGTTCTACCTCGTGGAAGAACTCGGTATTTAGCTTTGTACCGAAAAAGTGTAAGCGGCGTTGTGAGGCTTCTCCGCCAAGTTGAAGGAGCTTGTTGTCATAGTGCTTGAACTCTCGGTGGGGTACTCGGGAGTGGAGTAGGGCAAGGAAGGTGTCCTTGTAGCCGAACCACTATAAATCACTTGTGTCGCTACTTTCTATCCTTTTACTTTACTTGCTTTCTTTACTTACTTTACTTATTGTTTCATACTATCTATCCATCCATACAATTCACATAAGATCGAATCTAAATCTTTGAAACTTAAATTAAAACCGGTAAAAATATTCAACCCTCCCTTCTAGTTTTCCACAAAGACAATAAGCATTAACCTAATAAGCCACAAACAATTTTCTAGAACTTGTTCCATACATCGTATTAGCTAATTGGAAAAGGAAAAACCATTTCTAAGCATAACACGTTCGAAACCGAACTTAACCCAAGTATTTATAACATAATTTTCCACAATAGGAAAGCAAGACACTTACCAATAGAGTACCCATATATGGTATTAGCAAAGCGTGTATTAACCTCTTACCTCTTGCCATGGGATAGCAACATCGGCACCATCCACACGTTCATCATTCCTCGACTATGTAACTTGAATCGATTTTTTAACGTTAACCTTAAATATGGAAGCAAATGAAGACTTAATGCCATTACCATTATCGTAGAAACATCAACATTTTATCCCTAGCATCCAAGTTACTCAATAATGAACCAGTAGCCTCTATACTCTCCAACTCATTATCAATTAACAACGATAACAAAAACAAACAGACGACTCAAAAAATAATGAAACCCTAATAAATTAGGGTTTAGCCAGCGAGAAGAACCAAGCCCTAATCAACACTCATCATAATGATTATCCAGTAATATTAAATTAAGAGCAATAATGAACCTCTGCAGCAATTAAGACGAGACCCTAGATAAAAATAAGAATCGAAAACCCTAATCCAAAATAATCAACCACCAAATAAAGGACCTATTAACGAGATAAATCCATAGAAACAAGAACGTTATTAGGTTTATAAAATCAAAGAGGAATGATTAAACGATTGGATATGAAAAGATAGAGTAGTCGTCAAAATTGCTCATAGTAGGGAAAGAATTAAGGTTTTTAAGTCATGTTATCAACAACACAATATAACTTACTACATACATCTAAAACCAAAAGTGATGATTATCTTTTCTTAATATTAATTTTCAAACAAAACACTATTCATTATTATTTATTTCAAATTTTCATATTTAACTTTATACTTTTGCAATGTTTTACTTTAACGATTTTATTTATACAATTAAAACTTGCCTCGTGATATACATTATTAAACATTTACAAATTATAACTTTACCATACAAAATTGTTTTAATCGTGTCTATTGTTGTTGTTGCAACGCAAGGGCAATAAAACCTTGTCCGATTTAAATCACTATCATTTTTGTCATTTTTCGGTGTTATTTGTTATTCTCATTTAACGTTCTCTAACTCATTTGATATGAAAAATGCAATACTTATACACAAATTTTGTCACTGGGGCACCGCTCCGGTGATATTACTGTCTACCGCAACTATGCAGTAGGATCTTTAGAAAAAAAAGTCACTGAAAAATATGATTATTTTGAGTAGGATCTTTAGAAAAAGTCAGTTGCATACAAAAGAAATGCAGGTTAAAGTTTTGTCGTTGATCTGCCTTTAAAGACTTGTACACAACATTTGACCTATAAATAAGTAAAATATATAGTACTAGTCTCATGACCCGGCCGATGGCCGGGCTAGTCTCATGTACGTTATTTAATATTAGTAAATTTCATTGGTAGAATTGGTATAGATGCAAGTTATATAAATGTTTCTATTACTTTGTAATAAAATTTCGTTAAAACGAAGGACGTGAATGGTTTTAATGGATTGATATATCATAGTCTGTAATGGTAAAAAATATTAATGTATATCATATTTCATTGTATAAAAAATTTAAAACATTGAAGGTATATGTAAATGAAAACTTAAATGTAATTTTTTTAATGAAAATAAAAACCACATGAAAAGGAATACTAAATACTAAAAAGTGTTTACTAAACATTATAGTTATTAATAAAAGACAATTCAAATTTTGTGTAACACTTCTTTGTAAACAACGTTTGTTGCTTTATTTGTGTAGATACCATCGATGTCGCAACAAAGAACCTTCAAGCTTTCTTTTGTTTTAACTCTTGAAACCGCTACATACAGTTGTCCGTGTGAAAAAACCGGCTTCTCTAAAAAAAGTCCAACCTGTGACAGTGTTTGTCCTTGACTCTTGTTTATAGTCATTCCAAAGCAAACTTGGATGGGGAATTTTCGTTTGTTTTGGTTTAAAGGGCATTTTGTTGTCGAATGGGGTAATTATCATTCTTGGTATTGCACAAATAGCTCCGACATTTCCACCGGATATTATCTTTGTCTCTATAATATTCGTACCCATTGAAGGATTTGCATTCTAGTACCATTACACAAACCGACTCTTTGATCAATGTTCCTCATACACATTCTTCGAGCACCAACTTCGTGATGAGGAACACCCGACATTTTAATGGTATTTAAGAATTCGTGTGTATGCATCTTCGATAAAGTTTGAATCGAATCTGTGATACATCGTCTCGAACTATAGTAAAGTTTTTCCTCGCCATCAATTTTATCAAGCATCTTTTGTTGATTACGTCAACCATTTCGTATGTTGGTGCTAATATTGCTCTTTCCCGAAAGTATTCGGATTCCACAAGTTGGATATAAGATCGGGGTATGTTTCACTTAATTGTTGAACCAACACGATATTCGAATCTGGAATGAGCATGTCATCCGGGAATTCTACATCACTCACCATCATTTTTCCACCTATCTTTCCATTACCAATGTCAAGTATCCAATCGGCAAAGTCTTTAATTTTCCTTTGTTCCTCATTGGTTGTTCCGCGACAAACGATATTAACAGATTAGTCTCATGACAAGACAATGTTCCCACAAATATGAAGAGTTGATGGATGCATGGACCACGCCTTGTCTGCTACCATTGGGAATCACCGGTAGTACTTGACGAAAATCACCTCCAAAACAACCACCTTCCACGAAATTTGTACACCGCAAAAAGAGTTAAGAATCATTTATAGACAATGGATGAATATGAGTGAAAATATATGTTGTGAAATATCACTCAAAAACTTGGTCGATGGTTGTGAAGGGTTTGATCTACATATATCGCGCATGGTTCGGCCGAATGCTTCAAAACAATGTCATGGACCATTGGTGCTTCGTCCCATATAATTAGACTTGTTTTGCGTAATAAATCACCCAAATCATTGTCCGTGACCGATAGAACACATGGACTCCTCAACACATTAATGGAATTGCAAATCTTGAATGTGCGATTATTCCTCCATCCAAAAGGAGTTTGCGATACCACTTGATGCAACATTAAGAACAATTTTGCCTTCCGAGCTAAGACACTGTCATGGTTTTGTATAGATATCTCTTACCGTAATTGAATTTTTACTCTGTTATCATCCGATTGATGAACAAAAGTAATCATACATCCGGATTAATTTGAATTAAAAGGTAATGTAAGTAGTATATAGGACATATATTTGTTACTGCTCCACCATAGCCATAAACAAAAACATGCCTCCTTTTCATGTTGCACAAAGATCCAAAATAGTAGCGTAAATGCAATTTTGCTCATCCGTTAAAGTCGGTACATCTTAAGATGCAATGCGATAACTCGTCTCTATTGTATTTCATTTCATCGTTGACAACTTGTTGTAACCTTGCATCGTATATTGTGCATCGGGGTAAGGCATGTTTTCAATTGTCTTTAACGACTGTTGTTGCAAAGTAACATGTGCTCGATGTATGTAAGGCATATATTGTACCTTTGTTCATCAGTCAACTCCAACTCTGTATAAACCGGGATACTTAAGTTATACATAAATGTTAATGTTTGTGTATAAAAATTTGATAGTTAAGAAAACATGATAACGATGACAAATATGTTAAAAATTGTTTCTGAATATGCAACCTATATACATTCACGCTCATCAACATAGTTATCAAGTTTTTAATACGTGTGTAAGTAGTTAAATAAAAGCAGGTAAGCGTCTATGTACTTATTGATGCAAATATCAGGTTCTTGAACATGTATTTCACAATTGCTATCCAAAATCATAAGTTAGAAAGGAGTGTTTGGGGTTGCTTAATCATTGTTGAAGTTAATGACACATGGTGAAATAATGACAAAAGCAGTGCGGCAAATCTATTAGTAGGTATTAAAAATAATTTGTGAAGTTGTAGCACATAAGATAAGTAATTTTTGGAATTGGAAATGTATAAATATACCTGGATCATTATGTATACGACGTTCTTTCCACTGTACATCTTCAGCCAAAAGACGCCATGTTTTGTTCCAAACAAAATCGGGACGCGACATACTATCTGTCATGATGAGCGCTACAAATAAAGATCTTAGATAGTCTCCAATCCCCAAATGCTTGCTTCTATTAGACCATCAATATACTCTTTGTCATCCTGTAACAAACCTCTTGCGAAGCAAGCTTCTATGAGTTGAGTAAAGGATTCCGTCATAGGTCTTAAACTCGTCCCATTCTTGAACTCCAGGTATTTTGTTTAACAGTATACGAAGATAGTACATTTCTCCCCATAATGGTATTTCCCTTCTGTCTAGGTTCCCATTCACAATCTTGTTTTTCCATACATATTTGGATGGAAAATCTACATACAACAGTTGTCTTGCTTCAGCGTCGGTTTTGTTACGTTCCATCCATTTTAGAAACTTTGACGTGTTGTTTGATTCCTTTTCTAAGACGTAATCAATACTCTCTCTTGGATAAAAAAAGACAACATGCTCGTTTGGTAGGTGAAACGGAAGCCTTTCAACCGATGGAGACACGTGGTGTATATCAAATTGAAAAATCCTCCATGCAACCTCACATGCGGATAGATAACGAAATTGTAATAATCTTTAATCTAAATCGACTTTTCTTTATCCACCACCGCAGGTGACTCGATCGTGTCCTTTGTTTATATACTTGAAAAGGTACTTGATAGAACCAAACTGATTGCAATATTCAACGTTTATATGTGCTTGGTATTGTTTCAACAAACACGGGTTATACAAAGACGACAAATCCATTGTCCAAATCGCCACTTTTAGACACATTTCTACCATTTTCGTGTCTCTTATAAATAGTGTAACCATGCTCATCGATAAAAGTCTCCTCATTAAATGATTTTGGAAACTTTTGTGCATTTACGATTGACCATACATGGGCGATCACGATGTTCAATACCGCAAGGACCGTGCATCATGTTCTTTGTCACAAGTTGGTACAAAGCTGGGTCAAGATCCTTATCAGGAATTTCAGCGGATATACAATTGTCAATCTGTTGTGGAGTACGTAGTTTATCATTTGGTTCCAACCAAAGGAAAATATGTCAATGGGGTAGTCCACATTTCTGAAATTCAATTGTGTACAATTCGCATATAAAAGACAACAAAATTTCGCTTAAATATATAAATAATATTAGTTTGAAACTCGAATTATAATGTTATTAGTATGTTGATGTGTACAATAATAAATCGAAATGAATATTAAATACCTCCTTTTACACGTCCGATATGCGTTTTGTTTAAAATCTTTCATCAACATGTTCAACTTCATTTGAATACCCTTGTAGTCGATCGGCCGATCTTCCGATTTCAACCCTTTTCCTCCATATACCGCGTAATCTCGTGCGACTTGGGTTACACGTAAAAGTGATGAATAGATCCGGGTATCCGTAAACCTTGCAAATGGACATAGCATCAAGGTAGTTCTGTAACATGTATCTTGGACTCCCAGTGTGTGACGAAGGCAGAATAACTTTTTTCCCACGAAGAACACGTGGTCCATTTGATGTACTTACCATGCTAGCCAGCTTAGTATATGTTTCACATCGCATCTCTTTTTTATTTTTTCTATAATAAGACATCCTTTCAGACTCCACCATAGTGTAACCATCTACCAAAAACTGCTGGAACAACCTTCTTGAGTGAAGAATCACGGAATAAACTTCTAGTCTATCTTGTAGACGATGTGCAAACCACTCACGCATAGTTACTCTAGTGCGTTGTTTTGTTTGTGTCGAGTCTGTAATACCTCTATGGTATACATCAGTTCTGTATCCATCTTCTGCGTATGGAAACAATAACGGATACTGAAGAGCCAAATACTCAACGTGCAGCTCACTAATTCTTCTTGTTTCATCGCCATGCATGTGCAAAATAATGTCTCTCTTATCTTTCAAAGAGTCAAAGTCACCAACTATAAGTGCAGCTACCTCAGATGCAGTTGGTAAATTATGTGTCCGTCCATCACGATCTCTTTTGCCAATAAGCCTAAGTCTTATTTTCTGGTTATCATCTGCGGTTGCCATACGTTGACCAGCCATTCGGAACTCGTAAACCAATGGATTATGGGCATCAAGCATCTCTTTTAAGTCTTTTGTTAGCTGATGATCAATTTTGGTGGGGTTTGATGAATTTGAGGAGGCACTACTGCAACATTAAGTTAAAAAAATTATACTATGAAGATAATGAAAACACATCGAAAATGCATATCAGATAAAATATTAGTCACCAAAATTGTAAGTTTAAGGAAAAATTAGAATATGCATACCTGACAACATTTATTATGTTATGTATCTCGTTTCTTGTGTCATGTATGTATATTTGGGCAAACTTAGGAGTCTTGCCGTTTTCAGGCATCAAAGAACCAATTCTGTGGTAGTTCTCTCCCTGAAGCCTAAAACAATATGGACCCCATCCGTTGTTAATTGTTTGGTCTACTTTACCATCAAGAGATGTGAATGAAAACATGGAGTTGTAACGCCTTATATTTTAAAGGAACCCTTTGCTTTTTGGATGTTCATTTTTCACCAAGCTCATGAGCAAACTTGGAGGGTTTCAATTCAACCGGTAGTTGAACTTTACCCTCATGCAACATAGAGAATACGAATCATCCGCTGTGGCCTCTTTTACTCTCTGCTTCCCACAACAATGCCCCACAATCGAGCATTGTACATTTGGATCACCGAGGTCGATGTATTACGAATAATTTTATATTTTACAATCGGTGATGAAAGTGTATATGTAAAGAATAAATTAAGTAATAAAATAGTATGTTTGTTGAATTTATATATTGCTTTCAATTGAAATTACCACTGAAATACCAACGAATGGATTTTGCTCACATGATTTTGTACATTAGCATCATTGGTGAAGTTAATACGTCGTGATGTGGATCCTAAAACACGCTTGCTTTTCTCCTATGTGGCTCATAAGTAAGTGTTGATTTGGTAACATTGTTTGATGTAATATCCATGAAACCGATGAACAACCCGTAAAAGTATAGATGATGTTGTGGGTGAATTAGTTAATACTAACAAAGTCTATTCAATAGTTAAGTGGTTTATTAAGAAAAAAATGTACCTATGTCAAATGCGACGGAGATTTGCCGCTAAACCTTGTGGTTTTGTTAGGACGCATAGGAGTTCTGTTTAAGACGGTTAAGTTATATACTGATTTTAAAAAGCGAAGGAAAAGATATATTAAAAGGAGTACACAAGCATACCTTGTGTTATGTCATCTAAACGTGGCCTTCACGGGCGTCTTGTAGTTAATGATGAAGGTATGCAGGACTTGCGATTCTGAGATGGAGTTGTGGTTTCTTTTGGTGGCCTTCCGGTCACGCCTAGGAGTTATTATTGAAATTACACTCGTTGGTATGACAGACTTGGAGATCTGAGATGGATTTGAGTTGGTAAATCGTGGCATCGTAAACGATATGTCATTCAAAATGCAAATACAATTTGGTAAAACAATTTGTAGTTAAAGGATTTGGGAGAAAAAGGATTTATATGCCACGGAGTAGTCATTTCTTTTCGTGGCCTTCCCGGTTTTTGTCGAGTACTTATATTTGAAATTACAAAGCGTTGGTATGATGGGGTTGGAGTTATAGTTGGAGATGTAGTGATAACTCACGATTAAGTAAACGTTTTAGTTTATATAAAGAATTTATAGCATAATAACAAAAATAAATATAACAAAATGTAGTTAAAAGTTTGTGAAAGGAAGGGATTAGATTCACGGAGTAGTCGTTTCTATTGCTTTCCTTCCTGGTCTTTGTCGAGGAATTGTTGTTATTGTTGGATTAATGTACACTTTAGTTGTTGTTTGTGTAGAATTCTTTGGCGGTCTTCCTCTACGTCTAACTGTTGGTGTAGCAGAAGATGATCCATCTAAAAGGATAAGTATAGGTTATTACATTATAACTATTTCATATTGAAATTGGTATTGTTGTTAAAGGATATTAAAATTAAATTTCATGAAAGCGTTTACTTACTATTAGTTATATCAATAAGAGCAGGTCTAACGGCTGAATTCAGTGTGAACTCATCTATGGAATGAGTTGTGGATGTAGTTCTCATAAAACTAACATCTTCTTGAGTACTTAATGGTCTTCGCTTACTGGAGTTGATATCGATATCATATAGTAATCTTGCAGTTGGTGTGTTTTCTTTCCAAGAGATAACGTGTTGTTGATAACAACGACTTTCCTCTTGTTATTGGAATCCATCAACTATTAGAAATGCAAAATAAGTTATAAGTGTCTTTTGGTCCACAAAAATTTGTAAAGTTTGGTTATCAATATCACTAATACCATCGATATTGTATGAAGTCGCTAACAATATATTGTAATCCCATCATATGGCAATGAAATGATACCGATAATGGTGTATTAAGTTGCTATAAATATGTGGACATAGTAGAGTATTTACATGGAATGATGCTTATACTAATTTATTAATAAAAAGTAAAAGAAATTCTAACTTGGATGTGTTTTCTTGGTTTTGAAGATAGGTTTCTTGTTGTAATTGTATTTGAAAAAAACTCTTAGTGAAAGGATTAGTATATGTTTTAGCTAATGAGTAGGGATAATTCAAAATTTGTATTCAAATATCATCATATATTTATGGTAAAGGGAATAATGTGATTAAAATAATTTAATGATCATATATTATGATCCCGATATTTAGGATTGATATTTAAGTTTAAAAGCGGAAATTGAGCATTGAATAATATTAGTATTAATTGACCAAGATTATAGGTTCATTAGTTATTAATTTCTACTTGTTATGTTAAGGTATGTAAACTATAATGGTTATTATTTCAAAACTAACTATATATTAGTTTTGAAATAATAATACAATGTACGTACGATGTTGTTTGTGTAGCATACAAATTTTGATAATCTTGCATAGTGTAATGAGAATTCTATGTGCAGGAGTATTGGCCATTTAATTATGTGTATTGTGAATTATTGAATGACATTACAATTTTGTTCAAATTTGTAGCTATCAAAACGGGATCTCTTTTAGTTTCATCGTTTTGAACATCTGTTTAAGGTTTGAAGGGAATATAATAGATGTATTAGTAGATAATAACAAAATACATACATTGGTTATTATAAAATTCCAAGAATGGATTAATATTAAAGATACTATATAACAAAAACTAAATTAAGTAAAACAAACAAATAAGGTAAAATCACCTGTTGATAATTATTGTGGATGATATTGTTTGAAACTTCTTCCTTCATTCAAATGAGATGAATGAATAATCGATGATTGATGAACTTCTTACGGTCGAATCTTTGGTATAACATTACCCATTTCGTGTTTACAAACGAATAATGAAATGGTTGATACGAATTCTCATATTGAAGACTTATAGGATAAAGAGGTTGTGTTTTATGTATTTTCTTATAATTTTGGATTCATAATACTTCAATGGTCCTCTGCATTCAAATCACAAAAACGTTTTATTGTGATTGCTACATGTTCTTGTGTAAAAAAACGTTTTAACTTATAACCTTAGACATGCATTACTATTGAGTATACATTAGTCTTATTGGTATCTCTTTGTATTATAAGTTAGCCCATACATCTACAAATGGCCCAAGGTTAAGCCTTATTGACGGTCAACCACCAAAAGTCATATGGTCAAGATATTTTGGCCCTGTAGACATATATTGCATTTTCCAAGTTAAGAAATCATTACATGCTATCAAGTTTTAGGTGGCACCATAACACTCCTGTCAAATCATCCACATTGATCACAAATCTGGAAAAGCAACTCCAAGGTTAGTAACATGAAAACTTTTGATCAAAACAGTTAACAAAAACATAATCAAAGGTATTTGTTAGTAGATTTGAAGCTATAAAGTCATTAGGTATACCCCTTTTTGAAAACCTTGAATGATGATAAGTTTTAGATTATCCAACTTCCTGTAAGATAATGGTAACAAATAGGTTAATGATGATAGTTGTTCATTGAAAAAAATGCATGATATTTGTGAAATTGATTATGTATATAACTCATTATACATCTACAATACCCTAATCGTTTGAGTCTTAGTTAAATAGTAATGCATGTGGTTGTTGTTGTTGGAAATTAGTATTTCTTTATATTAGGTTGGAAGTATATTTATGATTATGTTGGAAATTAATGCAACACTAAGTTATATGGTAAAAAATTAGTCCGTAAGTGATAATAATGGTGTAATCTTATGGTAGGATTTTCTGAGTTTGATTGATTAATTGTTTACGATATAGGACTACTGAAATATAAGTGAAACATGAAATAGATTTTGGTTTGTATGCAAAATCATTTTGTGTAAGTGATGATAATGGTTGCTAAATAGTGTTTGCGATATTATGGTTGTATACTTTTAAGTGGATACATTCGAATACGGTTAATAGATTTTGATAACAAAAGCAAGACCATAGTATTATGCTTGTTATGAGTTATTATAGAATATAGAAGTGGTTTGATATTTAAAGTACGTTTGACATTATAGCAGGAAAATGTCGTTAGAGTTCGTAGTGTTGGTTAACCGAAGAACATACCCTAAGAAACAGGTAAAGAAAACAACACCATAATATCATTTATAAGTTTTATTGTAGAGTGAAAAGTAAAGTAAAGGTTTGAATAATTATTCAGGAACTTCCTGAGGTGTTTGAATTTGAAGGATACAATGGGAACAAACATCTCTATCTGACAAGCTCAGCAAGAATCCATAAGAAAGTCTTGTTTATAACACCAATCGTAGGACCTATCACATTGAAGGGCAGGGATTGGAAGAAGTTTGTTAAGGACAACATCGGTCCGTATGTAGATTGGTTGCATTTCGTCCGTGAGGAGATGCGGTTTCTACATGACGGATACGATGTTGGGACGGTAAAGAATTCGGGGTATGATGAAGACAACAACCGTTATTATTGTTTTAAGAGCCGTGTCTGGTGACAAACAGCCCTGTGTATCAATTAATATATACCTTAAACTTGTATTACCTTTATTAGTAAGTTAATGTATTGTATTAAAATGTGTATTTACGACAAACGTGAACTTCATGTACAGAGAATTGCTGGTGATTTCTTGAGTGGTATAGCGCAGGCAGATCATATTAGGATTAATTGTGGACAAGACTACTTCATGGTTCCTGTGCTACATGTTAATGTTCCTAATCAGGCTGGTGAATATGAATTGGATCATCAAATTTGGAATATTATGAAATTCACTTTGGGTTTGCAAGCAGGGCAGATCTTGGTGTTTACCAAAGAGCATAATACTGTTTTGAGGTTGATGGCGTTTAACTTTGATGGAAGTCCGCATACACCGATGCATTTCTATGGTGCAACATAACTCCATCACATGCAACCTCCTATAGAGTTTGACGACAAAGGTAATATAAATATTTACATCCTTGTTTAGTTGAAAATTATATATGTCTTTATATAATTCATTAGTTTAAGGGCATAAAAGTGTAGTTAGATATTAGTGTAGTTCGATAGTATTAGGAGGTATTATAACATGGTAAATGTATTGTCAGATGATGACAGGATGCAACACATCTGTCGATGGGCAGGACATCAAGACCACTTTGGTGAAGTTGGTGACACTTTCTATAAGAGTTTTTCTATGATTACAGTTTTGAAAAGACTCGTAAGTATTATTATTATGTGAAACGTATTTAGTGTAACACGTTATTAATGTTTATGAAGAATTATGTATTCAGATGGTGGCCATTGTTTATTGCAGACCATACCTGCCGAGTTCTTGGAATACCACCCGATGCACACATATGATAGAAACTAAGAACGCGATGAAGATAGTTTCTTGATCGTTTATGAGCCTTAGGGTTTAACAATAACAATGACAATACGCAGCGGATAAATCAAAACATAATTGTTATTGACACAAGGTTTTCAATCACTAACACTAACTAATCTTAGACGTTTATAGGAACACGTCTAGATAACTAAACTAATAACCTAGGAGTTTACAAGACTATACACCTAGGACACACATACACCTTTAAACGTCTACATATTGGAAGACTTGTATAAAACCTACACCTATGTCCTCTTTATATACTAGAGAATAAGGACTAATAAATAAAACTTCTTTTGCAAGCAAGTCCTTCCATCTTTTTGTAGGTTTCTTTCTTGTCATATTAATTCCCTCTTGTTTCATTCTTTTTGTCTTATCAACTCAAACGTATAATTCCCAACAACATACAGGAAGGTCTTGATGATACACCAGGATGTGGATTACAGATTTGATGTGAGGATGGAGTTTCATAAGGAGTATCCTGGAAGGACGAACCATGTGAACGTATTTGGTGAATGGAGGGAGTTTGCACGTAATTGTAATTTTGGATACAACAAAATGATAAGGTTCAAGTTCATGCATTTGCTCACAGACGTGGCAGGAGATGAAGTGGAGGAGTACCCTGTGTTCCATGTTTGTTAAAAAGTTATCCTATAAAAACTTATGTTTATTTTGGATTGTTAGTATGATCTGAACTAATGTGTGGATACATTCTTTGTTATGTTATGTGGTGATGGTGAAGACATTTGCTATTTTTTGGATTATCAAATAGCCTATTATGAATAGGTTAATCAGTGGTTTGTAAAAACAATATCCTTGCACTTTAATCTATGTTGTGTTTTAAGATGTGTCTTTGTTTTCAAGTTATATGTTTGTAGATGTTTGATGAAATATGTTGTTGATAGTTAAATGAATTGATTATCCATTCATATTTTGTAATGTTGGTCTTATGATTTGTTGGTGATGATGTGAATCTCATATCCACTTTTATTGTTTAATTCAAAGTTGGAAAGTTTGTTAGTAGTAATTTTAGTAGGAGATTGCATAACAAATTGGTTTCAAAATACATTATGGTGAAGTGTCGTAACTGTTCTATCAGATATATCATCTCGGTGATGTCCAATATGTGATAAGGAGTAACTATTATCCGTAAAGAGTAAGTATTGTTGATGTCTTGGATATAACACTTATCCGATAAGGAGTAACCATTAAGAAACAAACATGTTTTGCTATAATAGAGGTAATGACAATTGAGATAATGAAAATACTTTTGATGATAACCGATAACATATGTTTATAACGACATTTTACGAATAAACTTATTGATAATAATGTCAAACTTATAAGAGTATTATTTGTGATGAAAAACTTCATCACAAACATTTGATGCACCAGATTCTTCACAAACATTTGATGCACCGGATTCGTTGTCATCATAATACTCCATTAGATGATTGTGATGTTTGCAGTCTTTGTTAATGCAAATCCATTCATCTTTGTCCTCATCGACAGAGTCTTGAAGATCAACAATGTTGTTTAATACATAATTGTCTTCCTGCTTAGGATGGTATAGACATCCTTTATTGTTACAAATAAAACTCTCTTTGTCAGTTTGAGCATCGACAAAGTGACCACCATTGATAGACTCATGTGAAGAATCATTGAATAATATGTGACATGCCATCTTCTCGGGGATTCCCTGGAATTAATCGAATATAAATTATAGTGAATATGCAGTTCTAATATTCATTAGGTATTACTAACTTATATATTACCATTTCATCATCTGAGAGAATGATAACAGGTGGATCTTCAATCCACAATCCATTTGGTGAGTTTGAAATATCTTCTTTCTGTATTGTAATGAAATGTATAAATGATTGTGAATAAGTATAAACTATTAGTAAAATGCATTTTTGTATGACTAATATTGAACATTCTAACAAATTGGTAAAAAGCAGTTTTACCTTTGGTGAGTTGTGATGATCCATATGATATTCTATAACACTGTTTTAGAAAAGAGTTTTGTTTGGTGTTTTGTGTGTTGATGTTGAGAGTTTATATAATGCTTAGAGTGATTGTTATAGTTGGAAATGATATGTTTGAATTATTATTTTTAAATGAAGATTCAAACATTTAATTTTCAGTTATATTAGAAGAATTTTGATTTTTAAAAGATGCATATATATAGTATTGTTTACATAAAAATGGAAATATATATTTCAATTTTATTTGTAATTGTATATTACAATTATGATATTTGAGTCAAAATATCAAAGACTTTAAGAATAAGGTTGTATGATTGATGGAAGTGGACGAGGCAAATATCACCATGAAGTGGCTATTGCTATAGTGAAATGTGTGATTTGCGCTTGATTGTTTTAATATGTGTGTAGTAAATGTAACCAAGGACTACTCCTTAAAATGAGGCTTATAAAATCGAATATGCTAAGATGTATACTAACATTGTATGTAATACATGAAGTTAAATAAAGATTTTAATACTTGAATAGGAAATGCTTCATCGGTTGGAGAAGTCGGAAACCGTGTGGTTACAAAACATCTCGTGTGTGATCTTCACAATTGGATGGTCGATATAATGAATATAATCTCGAATAGTAGTCAAATGAGGATGTTAAAAGAACGGTGTGTTCAACTGTAATAACTTTCAATGCAACATCTACATTTCGTAGTATGTACTATTGAGCCACAAGGATAGTGTATAGATATATGTAAGGCATAAAAAGAGGGTAAGATCAAACAGATAATAAGGCATAACATATGAATAAAATGTAACGAAAACAAATATATTGATCAAATCTCCATGACCGATAACAGGATAACCATGGTGATAAGGTTTTAAAATGTACCTTTTTGAGGGTCGTTTAAGCCCTTATTTGATCACTTTGAACCGTTATTACTTAATATCGTTCTTTTCACTTTTAGGTCTCTTGAAGGCAAATTGTTGGAATGGCACTTATTTGGATGAAAAGGCGGATATCTCGAAGAAAATGGCCAAAGTCAAGAATCGAGACACTCAAGTCTTTGAAATACAAGGGACGGTGTCGTGTTAATTGCGACGCCGTCGAGCACTTCGTGATGGATCAAGAGCCAAATTTCTTATTTTCAAGTGATGGTGTCGGGGCTTTAAAAGAGTAGGTCGTCAAAACTCGACGGCCTAGATTTGATCCGACGGCCGAGACCGAAGGGACGGCGCACAAGCATAAGGTAACGTCGCAAGACTAACGTGGCCAAGACGAAAACCCCACGATGGCGACCCGACGGCGTCACAAATCATAAGGACGCCGTCACGATTGTAATCTTATATATAGAATCCGAATTTTTCGGCTTTATTGTGTAGTCTTTTGGAGTAAAACTGTTGGATCCGGGACACTCTCCTTGTGTCAATGATATTTTGTATAATATTATCAAGCAAGCGGAATTTACTTAAGTAGTACTTAGAAGACTAATTATATGATGTATGAGAGTAAACACAGTTAACACAAAACTCAAGCTCCAATATTATTAATGAAATAATACGAGTGATCTTGGTATCACTAGGTTACACCTTGAAGCTTTCAGAGGTAATATTGTAAAGTAATACGTACCTAAGACAATGACCTAGGATCTCCTTTATACAACAAGGAGTCCTTTACAAGATAAGTATATAGCTAACATAATAGAATATCACAAAATCTATTCTATACTTATCAATACGCTGCTTAACCATATCATAAACTAATAGCGGTGGTAATAAATAACTTGCGGTGGGAATATGTTTCACCGCTAGCGTTAAACCAGCAAGTGTAAACCACTACTATCCGTGGTAACGGATTATTCCCAACAATCCTCCCCTAAACTTATGATTTCTCTGCAAATCAATAAGTTTCTTCAATATGTATTAACTTCAAGGATTTTGGGAATTCAATCAAACACTTCACTTCTTTTCTCTTAACTTTGTATAGCTCTTGAACACCGATCTTGAAGCCTTTGTAATAATGCTCGACCTTCTCACCGCCTTCATTAACTCATATGTGTAAGCTTAACACATCAGAAGAGCTCCGACTCTAAGTGGATATTCTTTCTCGACAAGCATGAAAAGTCTTCTCCATTAGTCGTAGAGACATGATGAACATCACATGAATCATAATAAAACCATTTTGTAACAAGACATGTGAATAAGGTTTTCCAAGAGTCATCATCAAGATTTGGTTCAAAATCCTTCTAAGATTTACCCATAACCGCATCTCCTTTGTATCTTTGAGATCTTGACCATTAAACCTCTCTTGAACTAATTTCCATAATGTATTAAGATCATCACCGCCAAAAGCTTTAATAAGATCTTCAAATGTTATGAAAGATGAAGTTTCTCCTCCCACCTTGTAATCTTCCATGTTGAAGCAAGATTGCTAGTGTAAACTTCCCAATCAATGATAGGATGTCGAATTTGCGGTGGTTACGGATAAAAGTCTATGTCTTCAATCACAATCATTTGGTCATTTGATCTTTAGTGAACTTCTCATTAGAATCTCCTTCTCAAGAGACTTTGTATGATCTTCATCAACCTTAGTCTTCTTAATAGTTTGAGAATCACCGACTTTGGCCTTTCTTCAATCTAGGAAATATTCTTTCTTCTTCTTCGAACCCATTGGAATAAAAGATTTATCTTGTTTCACGTTACGTAGTAAGCCTTTCAACTTGATCATCGACATTCCTATGAATTGATGCCTTTTCCGATTACCAACATGACAACAATAAGTCTTCATATATGCAAGTATTTGTGCCTTGGTTGGTTGTCTTTGTTTCTTCCGATTCTTCTTGACTAAAGCGATTACATTATCAAGTGCTTGATTGTTCTTCATCATAATGAAATTTTTCAATCGAGCGTTCTTTGTTCCTCGCTTAAAGATGCATCAAGAACAAGGTCAATTGCCTTTTTCTTGATTTCGGATTATTATCTACCGAACCGAATATCTTCTTCAAGAGGAACATAACTAAACTCCGGAGCTTTTTCTTTCATAACGATGGGTTGGACGGTGGAAATTGAATCAAGATCTTCCATTCTTTCCAATCTTTGAACTTCCAAAAGCTAGCAACTTCTATTTCTTTCAACCTTTTCTTTTCAAAGAACTCGAGCTTTTTCTTTCATATGAAGAGGTTGGACGGTGGAAATTGAATCAAGATCTTCCATTCTTTCCAATCTTTGAACTTCCAAAAGCTAGCAACTTCTATTTCTTTCAACCTTTTCTTTTCAAAGAACTCTTTCAAAGAATTTGATCTTCCGAAATCTTCTTAGCAAGTTCTCTATCATGATCAATCGAACTTGTCTTTTCTTTGAAACCTTCCCTTTAGGTTGTCAGACATCTTCCATAACCGCTTTACCATTATTATCCTTCAAAGTATCAAATTCTTCACTTGTAGTGGCAAGAATTGGCTCTGCAGATGGAAATATCATCGATGGTAAAATCGGTTGCAGTTTGGAAAATGTCTTGATCTTCAAGTTGCTCTCCATGAGTTTCAAACTTCTTTTGCTCCTTCACTTGTATCACCTTCATCTTCAAAATCAAATTTCCTCCCTCGTTGTCGAACTGCTTTTCCTCCCTGCTTGGAGGAATTTCCCAAATCTTGATCACCGAATCACCATTAGAAGGTGAGGATGAAGATGAAATCACCGACTTTGCGCCTTCTTGTGCTTTTTCAACCTCTCGCACCTCTTCTTTTAAGGTATGAATCTCTGCATAACAGCTTGAACATCCTTGGCATGTTGCTTTTGAAAGTAGCCAATGTCTTTGTAGAGAATCAACCTGCTTTGCTAATTTGGTACACATAACCATCAATTCCAATTGGTTTCCACCGCCTCAAGACTTCCAACCGTGTTACTGTTGGGAGAGGTGAATCATGGGCATTGGTCCGCACTCTCCATAGTAGGACTAGGTGGAAGTCTAGAACCACCATTGCTTGTTCCTAGACCAAAAGGTGCGAAACTTGTCGTGTTGTCATGAGAGGAGTTGACAGCTTTGACCTTCTCTCATAGGTTCTTGAAACGGTGGTGTATAATCAATGTTGGGTACATTAATTATAGGTGTAGTTTGTTCGGCTTGAAATTTTTGCAAGCATTTGGGGTAGGAGAGGTGTAAAAATCATATTGCCATCTTTATTCAAATTTTGATAAGCAGAGTGTTAGGTTGCGTTGAAATTCATTGCACGACTTGCACAAACCTTGGATACATTAAAATTTTGGTTTTACTTTGTACATTGCCTTCATCTTGGTAAAAATATAGTTGGACCAGTTGAAAATCTTATCGATGACTAGACAAACCAAAGGATAAGCCATGGTTGAACTAAATTGCTCATAAGATGTTTTCTTAGGACTAAGGCAATGTAACAAGGTATGAATCAAAAATCTCCAATGGGACAAAACCACTCTTTTGAAAGTAGCCTTTTATCGCTGGTATCATATCCCATGGATGATAAAGTATCATGAATGTCGACATAGGTAATGTGATATGACCATTGAGATCATCCAAGTGAAGTACTCTCCTTAGGGATGCCTCGGTAACATCAATAGTTACCGCATCTACAGTGGCTCTGAGAGCATCCATCGCTTCATGTGTATCTCTATTCTCAAGTGTTATGGATGGCGTAAGTCCAAAAGCGGTTGATTTGAGAGATATAGATTGTGGGTTTGAAAAGCAAAGCATACCTTATATGAGTGGTATGAAGAAAATCCACAATCGATGAAAACAGGCCACTCTTCTCGGTATTCTTTTGTAAGTAGGCCACTAGGTTGTGCTCATCGCAAATTTCAAAAAGCCATAGAAACTTTTGATGAAAAATATGATTATGTCAAGAAGAATTGAAGTAATGACTAGCCAATTTAGAGAACAAGATATATAGGTTAGGGTTTATAATTGATGCAAGTAAAATTATCTTTAGAAAGTAGGTATAATATAGAAAGAAGATATTTTACTTAAAATATTAACCCTATATATATGAATATCGTGGTTACTTTCAACGGCTAGTAAAAATTTAATTATCGACATAATCGGTTGTAACGGCTAGAACAACGGTGGTAAAATAACACCGCTGGAAACCGTGAACTAGCAAAGTGGTAATTTTTCACAAAATTTCAAAGAGCAAATGAATGATAAAAACATTAGAAAACAATATCGCTCCCAATATAGTTTTTAGCAAACTATCAACTATCAACGGATTTGATATGTCTTTACCATGAGCCGCTTGCTATGGACTAGCCAACTCTTAATCATAAAGAATATGGTGAGTTGATAACCATATAGTTTTGTAAACTATCAACCATAAACGGATTTGTCAAGTCTTTACCAAGAGTCGTTTGCTCGGACTAGTTGATTCTTATGTGTATTAGACATGGTGAATCAATAACCATTTGATGTGTATCTCGATATACACCTTTTAACTCCAACTTCTTATCAAAACATGATATGCATTAGTAAAGATGAGAATAACCAATTTTGTGATCAACCAAAATTACCTTTAACCAAACTTTTACTCAAGCAAAAATCTTCCAAAGTCAACTCAATAATATCTATATTTACTCCTTGACCTACCAAAATAAGAAAAAGGTAAATATCTTCATTAAATAACCCTTCAACCGACTTTGTCTATATAAGAAGACTTGGCTTAAGGTAAATTTAATCAACTTTCATTCAAACACAATATCCCCAAAACCATAAACATGAGCAATCCCTCCAACACTATTAACATCTCTTCCGACCAAGAAGAGTATGTAATTGAATCGTAATCATCTTCGAAGCATCAAGATGGTTTGGATACTTCACCACGGTGGCTCTTCATCCAAAAGATATACTAAAGAAGCGCTAGCGAATGCACGTAGCTAAGCTCGCAAAATCCTCGAGTTCTACTCCGATTCATCGATGATGATGATGCAAATGATGAAACCTATTCTCTTGCTAAAGAGTTGCCAAAAGCTCTTTCAATAGCATCGAAAACAAATGATCTCCAATATGAAGCAAATATCCAATCCAACAAGGTCTCAATGCTACCAAAACCTCCTCCATGATTCTGGGCTTCCATGTCCAAGGATGCAATCCACTTTGAGAACAAGAGAAAGAGAGCCCAAGAATAAACATGACTATGTGGGCAAGGGCAAGAGACCAATGGAATAGTCAAGATAGGTATAGGATGCGTGAGGTGTCGGTTTTGTGTTTGACTAGAGTACTTTTGGTTGTAATGTATGATGTGTTAGTAATGAATTTCCTTTGTTTTTCCTTTTTCCACCGAAAGTATGTTACCACTTGGTTTCAATATAGTTCCCATCGTGAAACAGTCATCGGTGATCAACTTAGATAAGGTCTAATAAACCTAGAGCATCGATTCACCGTAGAGTAACTAACAAAATCCTTCGATCGCAATTTACTAACATAAACCTAACATCGAATCATAATTTTCTTGGAAATGGTTAATATATTGAAAGAATTAAGCACGTGGTGGCTATACTCAATAAAGTCAACACTTAAGCATTGATACATTTTCCAAGAATACAGGACTCAATTTACGCCTGTGATGCAACAATCAAAGAAGATAGCTCGTAGATCGGCTCCTATGTGTCTCCATATGTTACAGATGATGAAATCTCGGAAGAGTCCCTGAGTGTTCCTCCTCATGCAAAGAGCTCCTCCTCAAGAGTTGCAATCATCACATTCACTACCATTTCTACCAAAGACCACCAACAACAGTTCCTTCATCATCCTCACCACCCACCGTATAGTGGTGATGGGTTTAGCAAGCCCTAGGGTGTATGACCGATTAACATGCGTGGAGCTCCCAAGGTGATGCCAAGTCGGGCTTTTCCAAGAAGCCATAAAGGATGAATGATGGGTAGGAAGGGATAGGTTGTTTGTGGTTGTTTTATCACGTTGATGTAGGAATGTTTGTACTTTGTACCTCATGGATGTAATTTTACCGCACTTTTAGTGCGCTTTGTAATAACAATAATAATCCATGTTTTCTTTTATCATTAGTGTTCCCGCATCACACATCTCAATCCACTAACTTCATTAACAAAACCCATGTACGCCTATTAGTATGCACAAAATCAAAAGAAAAGACTTGTTGCAGGTCATGTGCCTTGAACACCCACTATCTCAGATATCCTTGATCGACCTTTTGTCCTTGGATGTTCCCTGCACAAATAAGTAAAGAGTTAGTTTCTTTTGGGGACCCAAGCCATGATTGACTTGGATCGCCTCGTGTATCAATATAGTTAAATCTATCAAAGGTCATTGATACACCATTGGGATTGGTTGTAGAGGTATTTCCTTTAGGTTTCCATTCCCAACGTCTTGAGGCCTTCACAACATTACCCATGTCCCCCTTTTCTTATTAAAAACCCTTGCAAAGGATAACTTTTGAATGAGCATGGTAATCACTGGTTTCTTTTTAGGTACCCATTGTTGGTTATTATAAACCTTTTAGTTTGAAAGGTTCTTTTTCTGTTTGTGCAGATTTATTAAAACTTGTTTTAGTGTTTGCACTTTTAACATGTGACTTAGGGTGAGCAGTGTTAGCTTTTGCAAGGGCAAGTGTTTTGAGGCCACTTCTAAGTTGAACCGCTCTTGGGACCATATTGCAATTAGAACTAGGGTGTACATTATGTTGATATCTTAGACTCCACCCTTTTGTTCCCATAGACTACCCTTCTCCCAACATGATAGTCACAATAAGCACGTAAATGATCAAAACTACCACAGATATAGCATGCTTTATTGTTCATCACAAAATCACTACCTAATTGTTGAGATTTAACATGATTCCAACTCCTCCGTTACCCCTAGGAGTCGAGGCTTGTTCTATACATCTCAAAGATACTTTACAGCTGGTCTAGGTTTATTAACCGGTTTCCTAGGTTCCTCCGTAATAAGATTAACAACTTTTGGGATAGTAGTCTCTACATTCTTTTTAATACTCTCATCTACAACAGATGAGTCACTAGCACTCTCAAAACATCATTATCTAGCTTACTCTCTTCCTCACTCTTCACAACTGTGTCTTTTAAAGGACCATATTCTCTTACAAGATCCTTAAAATCCTCTATACCGTATGAGCTAAATCTATACCGAGGTGAATGAACACCCTTAGTGGTGGAGGCGCAGATTATAACCCATACCGGACTTAGCTTTATTATATACTTGAGCATTCCAAATTTTATCAATCGACTCGATCGATGATAACATGTGTCTATAGTTAAATTGACATTTTCAAGTTTCTTTTGAGTTTTTCAAGCTCCTTTCGGTATGATTCATTCACAAGATTTGTATGTTCTACTCTCTCCCAAGAAGAATCATATCATCATTATAATTTGACTTATTTGCCTCGATAGTGCTCTATTTGTTTTTCTAAACCGCCATGGCTCTCCTAAGATTAGCTACAAGATAATTAGCGATGTATAACTCTTATCTTCATTAGAATATAAATTATTAAGTCTTTCAACTTCTAGCAATACCTACATGTTTTAGAGCAACATTCGTAGTTTTGTACCTCGTAGTCGAGAAAGCCATGAGAGCAAATTCAAGAGCAACAAGAGCAAGATTTGAATGTTCTTCTTCTTGTTCATCATCCATGAAACTCCAATCATAACTCACACCATCAATTGCCAACATTGCCTTTGGTTCTTCCACGTTGGTCCCTTCTTTTGCTTGTACCATGTAGACCGTTGTCCTTGGTCTTTGGTCTTCTACATTCTCTAGCAAAATGTCCAAACTTGTGGCGCTTAAAGCACTCCACTTTCTTCTTATCAAAACCGCAGTAGCATCACCATTAATGTGAATAGGCTTGCCGCCTTCTTGTAAATTTCTTAGCCCTCATGCTAAGAAGAGCTATCTGCCATTTTATATCCATCTCTTCCAAGTCATCTTCATCAATTTGCTCTATGTCTTCATGAGTTAAGACAGAGCCATCAACAATGTGGAGATAAAAGCATAAAAGGTAGGATCTCCAATACTAGCAACCTTCTTTTGGAACTGCAGTGGTAACATTAACATTACCGGTGGAAACTTTAGAACCTATAGTGGCAATATCATCATCACATTCATCTTCGAATCATCACCGCCAATGTAATTTGACAACAATGCCAAGCTACTAGAGCTTGTACCAAGTTTCCGCCTTCTTCAACCTTTGCTCAATAAGTTTGAAGTTGTTGAAAAGATCATTAAGCTTCATTGTTTCAATGTCTGCTTTGTTTTCCCATACAAGAACATTGGTTTGAAACTCAAGGCAAACTTTAGAAACTTCAAATTGAGGTCTTCCTTTTCTACCTCAATGCCAAACACGATTAATTGTGTAACAATCTTCCAAGTTTGGTAAAATGCTATCAAGTGAGTCATTGCTTGAAGCGTAGAAGTTTTCATAACTTTGCTTTAACAATGTCTTCGAGTCTTCTTTGTTGCATCATTACCACCAAACACCGAGCAAATCTCTTCAAACAGTTCTTTAGCGGTCTTGAATTCTTTGAATGCAATAATCTGGTCTCTAGGAAGAGTCATCGACAATAGACTTCTAGCTTTAAGATCATTCTTCTTTTGAGCTTTTTGAATTTGATTCAGTACGTAAACTTTCACAACATCCGTGTCACCAACTTTGAAGTAGTGGTCACCGATTTGAAAGAATCACCAAGTTGAATGATCTCCCATAGAGCATAGTCAGATGAGGAAGTATTGCTCAATCAAGATCCTCCACATCTCAAACTCATTAAGCTTAAGCTTAGGGAGTCCAGGTGTGAAGAAGAGTTTGATTGATTGTTTCCATCTCCATTGAATTGAGTGAGTGAGTCAAGCTAATTCCTCGGATCTTCTAAAACAAAATATCGAACCTTCGCCTCGATACCACTTGATGGATCTAGGACACTCTCCTTGTGTCAATGATATTTTGTATGATATTATCAAGCAAGCGGAATTTACTTAAGTAATACTTAGAAGACGTAATTATATGATGTATGAGAGTAAACACAATTAACACAAAACTCAAGCTCCATTATTATTAATGAAATAATACGAGTGATCTAGACTTATCACTAGGGTTACACCTTGAAGCTTTCGTAGGTAATATTGTAATGTAATACGTACCTAAGACAATAACCTAGGATCTCCTTTTATACAACAAGGAGTCCTTTACAAGATAAGTATATAGCTAACATAATAGAATATACACAAGATCTATTATATAGTTATCAAGACGCTTAACCTTATCATGTCGATAGCGGTGGTAATGAAGAACTTGCGGTGGGAATACGTTTCCACCGCTAGTGTTAATCCAAGCATGTAAACCACAACTATCCGTGGTAACGGATTATTCCCAACAAAGATGTACTATTCTGAATGCTTGACCTTAACAGATTCTACAAATGATGATCTAAACCCATCACACTTTGAGTCCAACCCAAATGAACCCCAGCAGAAATTACTTATTGAATGTAGTATTGAACCTTATTTGCTGCTTCATTCCCATATATCACAAGTCTTATCCACATCCATGGATCGGACATGCAATGCCCTTTTCCGTCAGGATTTACCTTCACTTAAGAAAACATTGTTTAAATACCTTGAACAATTGAAGAATCAACTCATCAACGGGAAAATAAAAAAAAATGATTCCATGGCCGCACTTCAGATGATTCACAAACAATTTCAGACATTCATCAATGGGGAATATTCAGCAGACTTCGATCAACATGTGACTGAAATTTCTTTCAAGAAAGATACCGGAATGGAAATTCATGAGTTCATCAATACATTGATTCTACTAATGGATAATATGGAGATGTACATTAAGGAAGCGGCTAAAGCAAATGAAGCCCAGGATCAACTGAAAGATAACAGTGAATCTCCAGGGGATGCTGTGATCAGAAAGTTGAACGAATGCAGAGCACCATCAGTTGATTACTGCGATGAAATTGGAATAGCATCAAATGCTATATCTGCTGACTATGAATGCAAAGAATCAGAGACAGAGGAGCCTGAAACTGTCAGAACATCATTGATGCTCAGTACAAGTAATGAGGTTGCAAGTGGCAGACCAAAGGATAATCAGGTGTCATCTGATGTGCTACCCTTGAATGATCGACACAATGCATCTGGTAATGTATCCGAATCATTTGAAATTGTGGATAAACATGAGTCTGATAAAATTGACATGGTTGAGACTGAGTCTGTTTGTTTTAAAACTAATGATATGGTTTCAAAAGGGCATTTGAGGAACTTTCTTACAAATATTCAATTTGAAGAACACCGATTTCCTTGAAATTGCACTACAATGTAAGGAAGAAAATTCTCCTGCTTCAAATGCATGCACAAATCCGTAATTCCGCATTCCGTGAATTTTTGAAATTAATCGCTTAAAACACGATTCTAGACAAAGACTCAACCATTTGTGACCGAAAAACAAATATCAGACATTCAATTGAACATGAATACGGATATTAATTATGAAGTCTGTGATACAGTTAAGTCTAGAAATGAGGAACTAGCCATATGTGTTGCTAAGTTGCTAAGAGAAAATGAATCCTTGAAGAAGAATTTTTTGGAGTGTAGGACCAAACAGATTGTTAAAATCAACACCATGACATCTGACTTAGATGCCCTCAAAAACCAAATTCAGGATAAGAATTTTACTATCATTGCGTTAAGAAATGAGCTTAGGAAAAATACGGGAAATAGAGTGATAACTAAGTTCGCAAAACCATCAACATTGGAGAAATCAACTGCTCATAATGCCACTATCGCCCCTGTAACTAGGCAAAGCCTAATGCATTTAAGATGTAAAGATTTAAAGTATCAAAATCTAAGCTCGCCCCCAAGTTGAAGTTAATAAAGTTTTGTCGAAACCGGTCACTTCGCTAACTCATTCCAACCTTAGAATGACAATTCCCATCGATGGCTCGTAAATCTAAGATCGTGAATTTAAGGAGTCAAATGACGACCAATCCACTAAGAAGCAATTTAAATGCAAAAGGACCAATGGTCGAACAGAATCTAGCCTCATCTAACTTTGTTAGCAGGTTGTTTTAAGTGGGTTCCACTTGGTAGACTCTTTAAGTTTACGGTACCAAACGGACTTACTCACCTAGAAGTTGCCTTAGGTGGATCCCCACAGAAAAACCTTCAAGAATGTTGAACTTAAAGAGATGTCCATTAATGATACTCCTAGACCGATCAGATTACATCAAAAATTGAGAATATACCGCCACTAACCCACCCATTTGCAATACTACATGTGCTATTAGTGCAAAGTGTCCTCAATCTGCTTCGTATTATGCTCAATTCGTTCATGAACATCATGACCTGGTTCCCATCGAATCAAGAATGCTCACTCCGGAATGGTTGCTTGTCAGAAATGACATACCTCGTACTCTAACTCCTGATCCCCTCTCTTCAGGACTCGTACTTATTAGGTCTTAAAAAAAATTCAAATTACTATTTTACATATTTTTCATTATTTGACATTTAAATTTCATAATTTTTATTTTCACTCATTTTTACTCTATTTTTTTGTCATCGATAACATCTACGGTCCTAGAAATGTCATTCAACAATGTCACGGGATTTTAGATGAAGTTCGAACAGAGCTGTTATAACCTTTTATTTTATTTATTTTTACAATCTCATACTCTAGCTATAGTAAACTCATAATACTATGTCAATCAATGATTACCTCACCCGTATCATTGATTGAGGGGAGAACTGCTGCACCTTTAGTGAATCATCACATTGCTCAACTAATCATCCGCATTCTTATTTGAGTGAGTTGGTGTTGCATGCTATGTGGTGTTAATTTGAGATTCTGGTATGATAAAGAGGTGTGATATGTGATGATTTTTAAGTCCAATCCTTATATTATGCGAGTTGCTCTTTTATGCGATTAGAATGCCATGCGAGTTGCTATGTTATTTATATGCGAGTTGCTATGTTATATTAAGCTTAGTTTCTATGTTTTATCCAGATGCGAGTTGCTTCAATATGTATAAGGACTAAAAGTGTCATTCCACTATATCATGTACCTTATATGCGAGTGCGTTGATAAGTAGAGGACTAATAGTGTCAACTCGCTATTATTATTTTCCTAAGTATGCGGGTTGAGTGTCATGGTCAAATCATTTCCTTTCTTGGTCAAAACACGATAAACCATTCTCTATCAACTCTCTTGTAAGCGAGTTATATATTGAGATTGTGTGGTAGGTCATTTATGTTATCTGATCATGATTATCTTAACACTTTGAAAAGATCTGTACCTAAACCATCTTTATCTTAACCCCTTTGCAGATCTTGTACCCTCGTTTATCATCTTGATCAATTATTTGGACGCTAGGTTTGTATGTTTTTGATGAATTGTTGTTGATTGTAGTCTTTGATACATTCAGTTAATGATATGACATACTTAGTTAATGTCTGATAGATCCTTTTGAGTATGCGTGTTGTGGGTGTCGAATGGGTAGGGTTAAGAAATTGCTATTGGGTTTGAGTGGGTTGATTGGCATTGCTATTTTACATGACTGTGACCGTGGTTTGAATATGTATTCGTGTTTTCGAGTGTTTAAGTGGGTTTCTCATGGTAAGTTCTTGTTAGCGAGTTGGATAGAAGTTCTTGGATGCGAGTTGACCTGATGGTTTGTTAAAGATGTACTTATATGCGTGTTGGTGTTGACTATTTTTGAAAACGAGTTGCTATATGCGAGTTGCACTGTCATATATGCCTGTTTCCTGTTGCCTATGCGATATGTCTAGATTCAACGTATCCTATACGAGTTACATATGCGAGTTGACTATGCGTGTTATCGTTCATCATATGCGAGTTGCCATATGCGACTTGCTTCATGTCTATAATGCGAGTTAGCATATATGTTGACCATCCATTGTTTGACCAAAGCGAGTTGATGCATGCGAGTTGCCATATGCGACTTGCTTCATACTTTGTAATGTATGCAAGTTGACTATGCGTGTTATCTTCCATCATATGCGAGTTACCATATGCGACTTGCTTCATGTCTATAATGCGAGTTAACATATTTATGTTGACCATCCATTGTTTGACCAAAGCGAGTTGATGTATGCGAGTTGCCATATGCGGCTTGATTCACACTTTGAAATGTATGCGAGTTACTCTGTAGCCTAAGCGAGATGATGGATGCGAGTTGCCATATGCTATGTATCTCACATATCTTGTAGTATGCATGTTGATTACCAACTATTACTTATGTGTAGTGTGTTATGAGAATTGCTCAAATTGTTGTTCCAAAGCTAGTTGCTGTGTGTAATTTAACATATATCTTTATCAATTTAGCTTTTGGTATTATCTATTTTGATGTCTTCTCCCAAATGGTATCCTACACTCATAAGTTTCTGCATGCTAATCACGTTTTTCTGTGTGCTGCATCCTATGTCTCCATATATGTCATATCCGTATTTCTGTAACTCCAAATGATGGGTTATAAAGTGGTCATAATATGTATCAGTGACTTAATCTAACAATTTTCCTAGATATGGTTTGTGTTATCTGTGTAACCTTCAGATCTCAATGGCTGACATCACATCCTCTCGAGGTTCCTACCGCCTCGCACCAACCGCCACTCGATCGATAAAGAATTACTTCCTCGTCTTGAATGGGTGTCAATTGCTAAGAGCAAGCGCTTCTTAGATATTGATAGAGGGCAACATAATCCTACTTACCGTCTCTGGGTTGATATCTTGAAGGACACCAACTTTAATGCACTAACCAAGCGTTGCACTATCCCATCCATCTATCTTCAGCACTCGAAAACCGTTATTGGGATAAGATTTACGTCATACTCGTGTAAGCTCGAAGACAAATGGTATGACATCTCGTTGAAACCCTCGTGGATGCTCTTCAAATCACACCAAGAAACCCTTCCAACAAATTCATCTCTCCACCCTCCATTCATGATATCTTAAACTTTGTTGACGAATTGGGATACCCGTAAAGAATAACCAAGATCTCATCACTCATCAATGCGAAATATATCAACCATGGAGATCAATCGTCAAAATCCTCAACTGTGCCTCAACCGTAAAACATCGTGATGTATGAGTTCGAGCTCCCATTATGCGATACTGGGGAATTGTCAAAGGAAAAATGTTGACTTTGTCGAACTTATTCGAAGAATTCATCTTGTCCTGGACACATTTATCTCTCGATGTAATTAACTCGAGAATAAAGTCAAAGGAAGAAAAGTCTTGTAAAAGAGTGATTCCAAGATCGATTCTCAAAACTCATTATCCATCATCGCTACAAACTCACCGAATCAACTCACGAAGCGAGTCCGCCGGCATGAAGCCGTTGATGAATTCGCTCTTGGCAACCTTAAATATAGTGCCAAAGGATATGACAGGAGATTTTGGTATGCTGTTCTCAAGCTTTGCTTAGTGATAGGATCAAGAATTGATTACTTCAAGAGTTATGTAAAGAAAGCCTCCGCCACAACCGCTAACATCCCAAGTCCTCTACCACACAATCAAAATCTAAACATTCAGAACCTCATACTCAAGTCTTCCCAAGAAAACAAGAGACCGATAGCTCAGATCTAATGTCTCCTTATCAAATGCAAAGAAGAGAAAAAGAGATACCGGTGTGGTACCACGAGGATCTAAGGTTCCAGAAGAGAGATGTAATTGATTGATGAGGACAAAGTCAGACCGCCACAAGGAATACAACAAAGCCTTGACAATCGAACGAAGTCTCAAAGACCACCAACGGAGGAGTCACGATAAGAGCCCGAATCAAGACTCGACAAATCAATCTTGTTACTCAAGACAAAGGTAAAGAAATTGTTGAGGAGAAGCGTAACAAGCCCGCACATGCTACTTAACATCTCTTCACCACCACCCAAAACAACGACCCGGCTTTATTCTCAAGAAAAGAGATGCCAGATCATTATCTCGCACAAGAGCAACTGGGATGGACACCGATGAACCAGAAGGTTGGTTGAATCCGGTGTCCAAGAATGCACGGAAGAAAATCAGAGACCCCTTTTATCCCAAAGATTTGAATCAAGAAGAGATAAAATGATCTAGTAAAGTCCCACAGAGAACCTTGAGCACGGATCCAAGTACTCAAGCATCTTGAAGAAACAAACATGTCATCGGATCTCTTTCCTCACTTAAAATCTTGATGTCGACTCACATACGGTGACCAATTCTTGAAAGACGGTCCCTCCGACATCGAATCGCATAAGCAAACGAATGAAAAGGAAGAAGTTCACCATGTTCTCAACACTATTTAACAAGACTCACAACTATTCCTCCGATGCTCGCCCAATGTTCTCCACCATTGTACATTACCTTCAATCATGCCAACTCGAACTCGCCATGACAACTACACTTCCACCTCCCAATCCCGTCAATGATCCACTACGAGTTGTCACGATTAGTGATCCCGTCACTCCACCTGCCTCACCACTTTCGCCTCACCCGCCATCGTTAAAACAAGCGAGGAATTGCTTGAAGAAGCCATGTTACGCATTGAAACTATTGAGAAACATTTTCCTATAGTCACAACAATCTTGATAGTCGGGTGAAGAAACCGAGAATCTTAATCTCGATGAAGTCATAACAAAGGCAATAGAAGGACATTAAAAATGCGATTGAGTGGGCGATGAGGCTCCATTACTTCAACTATTCAAAGATTTACCGATCTCCCACATGAGATCGCTCTCTCGAGAGAAAATGTATGAGGTGAGAGCACTTGCACAAGACTACAAGAAATTATATGAGGCACTCGATGAATCTATGAGGCATGATGATTATGAGCGCTTTGTAGTTGATGTTCGTGAAAGGGAGGCAAAGAAGAAAAGAAGATTTGTTCCGATGGACTCAAAAGATATGCTCGGAGGTCCAAGCCACCACCACCACCTCCTACCGGTGGCGCTGGCACATCCGAGTTGGAGGATCTTCGTGAACAACCACTTTCACAAAGTAAGCCCACCATCACCACCACCAACCACTCGAAACAAACCGCACCTCAAGTGGTCAAAATATCAAAAGATGTTCACCGAATGGACCACTGTCGATTACCGGTTTACACCTACCATCCCTATTCCGTAAGAGCAAATAATAAATGAAGAGTCCTTCGTTGCTCGCATCCAATCAAGATGATGACACTTCTACCAAGCACATTCCCAATGTTGCGGTCAAGAAGATTGGTTGGATGCTTATATTGAGGAAAAAGAATCAAAACATCTAGAGATACTCCTTCAAAGGATGTTACTCAAAGTTGGCTTACCCAAGATAAACCTCAAACTCCTCGAACCTTCATGGAGCATTCCCGAATCGATTCAACAACCAAAGAAACAATTGGGCTTCAACTATCATTTCCAACTATGAAGCACCGCCAGAAGATTCTATTCTTCACTTCACATGGGATACGGGAAGCTTTATAAAGTGGTTTTGTGAGAAGAAAGAAATTACATCTATCACCCCTAAAGATCTTGAAGGCCCAACAGATGAAATAGTTAAAGTCTTCCATTCGGATGCTAATCGCCTTCAATATCAAATGGAGGAATGCTATAGAATGTTGAATGATCAAGTCGGTGAGCGTGATCAATAGGTTTGATGTGAACAACCTCTCCTCTAGCGGTGAACACGGATTAATGACCATTCAACAGTAGTTCTTCTTCAATCATGATCTGGACTATCTATGGTCGCCACCTACATCGATCAAGGTCTTGAACAGATGGTTTCAAAGATGAAAGTGACTACCTACACCGATCAAGGTCTTGAGCGGATGGTTTCGCATCAATTCAGGTAGACAATGAGCAACAAGATGATATTGCCGCCTCATATGGCATTTCTCATTGGTGGTTCAAAAAGAAACAGCTCTACATCGAAAGACATAGTGCTAAAATGAGTCAGGGTCGCTCGATCTAGACTGCGTATTCTAAGTGTTATCATAATAGAGATCTTCTCAATCTACGGGTATGATTACCTAAAGAAGATCGTCAAGAGCAAACTCGAAAGAGTACACTATAGAAGAAAACCACTTCAAACATCCGATGCCTAATGACTTTGAAGACCTCTATCTTACGAACCTCAAGGACACCTTGACCATACACTCGTCGTGAAGAAAGGCTCTTCGGCCGTCAATCTGGATTAGAGGCTTGGTCATTCGACTAAGAGTTGAGGATCTTCGCTAGGTATTGAAAGTTACCAAACTCGTGTCAACCTAACAAGACCTCAATGGGATGTCAAAGGACTAGAATATCGCCATGAATATATTGTGATCGACACACCGTGCAGCGATCATCTTCACCGATGTATTCGAACAAGAATGTTAATGAGATTGTGTGAATTAATAAATTCAATGATGGCACACTCAAGATGGTCGAAAGAGTTAAACTCTAGAGTGAAAGAAATCAAAATTGATTTGAAGTCATGGAACAAAACGAAATTCTAGATCGATGAGGATTTCAAGAGGTGTGAAGATTTCATTGTCGCAATCAAACGATTGAAGACTAGAATGATCTATCAGCCTTGAAAGCTTTGTGGTGGTAGACTGCGCGAACACTATATGTCGCTTCAAAGAATCGAATGAAGATTTCTTGTAAGTAGTTTATGTTTTGTAGTTTGATGTGTAAAAAGTGGTGTAATTACTATAAACAACTATAATGTATGTAATAGTGCTAGGTTGTGTACTATGGTTTCCTTATGACTATAAAAGGAACTTAGGTCTTATGGACTTGGATCTTATAAAACCGACACATTTTCTCCAACAAATGTTTTGTTTCATACATATTTAATCACTTGAGATCCAAAATCTCAAAGGATTTGAAATTTTGATCGGGGAGAAAATGTGATATAAATATGAAAGATAATAAAAGATGACCATTTCAATGTGCATATCGCCTCTCATATATGCTAAACTATTTTTTAAATCTCAAAGCATATATTAAAGGGAGCATTTCTAAAATAAACTTTCAAGTTACAAAGATTTATATGTTTCATCATAAAGTACCTTGATTGTTTTTCGCTTGGTTTACGATATGGAATAATCGTTAATGTGCTTCTAAGAATTTTTTCCTCTAGTATGTGCAAAACTCTTTCAAACCTCGAGGCACATATTGAGGGGAGCAAATTTTGAAAACCTCATCCTTCCCAAAATACATTTTCTACTTAATTTGATTAGGAAGTGATGTTGATAACTTTAGAAAATAGAAATCAAAGAAGTTAATTCTTCCTCTTCCCAGTGTGCCAAAAGATTTCAAATACATGAAGCATATGTTGAGGGGGGGCTCTTTTCTAAAAATATCAAAACATTTCGGTACAAAATGCTTTGATAATATATCACAAGTATCTAGATTGACTTTCAAATGGTTTTCAATTGGTTCCAATGGCAAATGAACAAAACCAAATAGACCACCAACTTTATTTTATGTATGGTGATATAAGGATGATAAGGTTAGGTTTTTGTTCCATGATCCGCCAGAATCGGAGGGATCTACCAGGACAATCCACTAGATAGTGTAGAAGTCCTAGGGTATATTGTAAAAGGAGAAAATTAAGATATGGGAAGAGTGCATCAAGACCGAGCTAGTAATCGAATAAACCCAACAAGGTTCTAGTTATGAAGTCTCTGTGAGGCAATCAAGGGGTTGAAGAATGAAAAAGAATTGAATGAGAAAGGGTGAAAACAAATAGCCTCCAATTATTCAACCTTAGGGCGCATACTGGGTTCAATTCATATACTACCGGTGGTTACCAAGGTAACATCGGTATTGAAGACAAGACGTCATGGACCAAAGGACGACCGCACTTCAACTTCCCAAACCACTCAAGTTCCTCTTAAAAGGACTTGTTTCATTTTCACGGGAACCGACATTATCTATCGACTCTCTCTTAGAGATTGTTGATATTGAAGAAGGAGACCTCTACCCAGTCTCCAAATAGGAACCAAATATGCACAATTGAGTCTAGAGTCACGAGATCGTCAACAAATCTCATTAGGACACTTTCAATGAAGACTCTCTGCTTCACACAATGTGGAAAGAGAGTTTATATCTCGAGTCCCACGATTATCCTTGTGGTATTGCGAGAACATCCGAGTGATATGTAAACATATTCACAATGAAGATGGAAAGCCTTTTGGAGCCAACATCAAACAAGCTCTGGTAGGTGGCATGTGAGATCTATTCAATAGATCAACCATGTGACAACCGAATGTAAACAATGGGCGATTCAATATTTTGAATCAATCTCGGTTCGAGTTATGGATTGACGGATACCTTTGAAAAAAACCGTCGTTGTGCTTAAAACTCTTTTCTTTAGCACATCGATTTGTACAAATATTTCAAAATAAAGGTGTTTATGATTGATAATTGATTTTCATTAAACCTTCGTTGTATTGCAAAACAATTTCTATTGAGCAATACACGATTGTTTATCAAATCTCTTTCATCAATCGCTTAATCTCAATTACCGTTCACCTCACTCCTGTTGTCTTCTTTGAGACGCTCGGTTTGAGAACATTGAGAGCATTCGAAACCCCATCAAGGAAATTCTTTGGAATTATACCGATCACAGTAAGATTTGTCTCGATCAACGGGAACAGTGGTAGTGGTACCTTAATTCAATGAAAGTGATCAAAGACACTTCATATGCTTTATTGCTAATCTGTTTTATGCAGTACACCCGACGTTTGCACCGATCGTAATGAAGCGGTCAATCCATAGGCCGCATGCTCACACAACACATTCGGGCCTAAAGAAATCATGATTAGTGCATCAATGACTGATATTTTCACTCCATGCTTCGCCATCACCGACAATATCATGAATCAATGAAAGCCCCGCTACTCTAATGAGAAGATATCATGATCCAAAATGTGAGCATGTCGGTCCAATTTGTCACATCTTCATATGCTTGCAACACTACAATGTGTGATCTTTGAGAGTTCTGTGGTACGATGATCTCTACTAATGCTCAAAGGTCATTAAAGTGGATCGACTTTACAACCTCCACGTAAATATTCATTATAGTTGGACAATGATGAAATCACCACTAAGCACAATGGATGAATGTTTTGATGTGTTGATGTCACGAGCTCAAGAAAAAGATTTAATAGAATGCTAGGATTCACAATGTAATTCATGGGGTGACCTCCCTTGGGGAGATTGTTAGAATTGAAATTTATTGTGAAGCATCGTCACCCCATGCATAATCTAGCTTAAGTTAGCTCATGAGACATATCGCTTATGATCCTAGTTATTAGTCGAGTTATTAGCTTAGTTTAGTGTAGTGCAACACCGCAGTGGAGGAAGGACGGGTCTTACCCATTGTATGCTCGATCCATGCCTCGTGAGGTGGTATTACATTAGAGTAAATAGCCTCTCCCCACAAGGAGAGGGTTGGATGTTCACTTGAATCTAACCTTCCATGAGTT